>JARBXR010000018.1:5066-357124 GCA_029100535.1 Stemphylium beticola | reverse complement strand
ACACATGTATATAGCTGCTCTCCTTTGTAGCTATACAATGACAGCGCAGTCCTCCCCCTCTCCTCACACCGTTACAGAAATGCTAAAAACACTGTAGGCTCTCCGCAGCGCTCAACACCCTCGAGCTCACCACGAACCCCAATCGCACCCACATCACCTGCCGACGGTAACAAAAACGCCCAGTCGCGCAGACACACAAATTTGAAAGCAAGCTGAAAAACTCCCGTAATCATCGAGCCCTGTCGGTACTTTTTACTCCCGCGATCGTACCCACAACAGTCCTACAAAGCCGACAACAAGCTCCCTCGACACACAAAACATCCCTCTCTGCCAGCTACACCGTCTCCGTCGCTGCCTACACTACAAGCTCTCGCCGCATCCAGAAGACGACTTCGTCTCACTTCCCTCTCGCACAGTCACCTCATCTTCCACCCCGACGACTACCACACGTGACGCGATGTCCTCCTCCTAAGACCAAACCACCTACCACGTCACCTACTTCCCCAACACCGACTCTGAATACCACACCCTCAGACCCTCTCCCGCCCGAATCCAAGAGCTGCAAGAAGCAGCATGGCGCGCCGTTGAGCAGGGCTCAGCCGGGATCCCACGGGGACTGCCTGGAACAAGATATCTGGGACCGCTAAGCCGCTCTGAATCCCACGCCCCCTTCGCCAGCATGCCGGATCTGTATACCATCCAGACTTACGGCGATGCCTTCTACTTCATGGCGCCTGAGCCGGCGGAGTCGCGCAGTATGGGCAGTGAGGCTGCGTATCGGATTCGGGCTCGGATGCCGCATGCCAGGGCGGGAAGCGGGAAGAATGGCAACGGGATAGAGGGGCTGGGAGACTACGAGGGGATTACGGCAATGAGGTGGGTGTTGCGGCAGGTTTGGAGTGGTGTTTGGCTGGCTGCGAAGGTCTGGGGGTTGCATAAGAGAAACGGGGTTTAGGGGGCCACGGATGACTTGATGACTGCGGAGAGAAGTCGAAGATGGAGGAGGACAAAGACGTGAGTTTCAGGCAGAGTCGAACAGAACAGATCAAGTAATTGGAAGCCGTCTCGCTGGGACAATGGAGATCTTGGATTCCACATGCGGCCATACTATGATGAACAAAGAGTGCGAGTCAAAACAGCCCTACACCATCTCTCTAATCCTCCTCTGGAAACCCTATATCTCTCAATTCCCTCTCTCTCCTCACCGCCCAAGTCCCTGGTCCCCCAGCCCAACGGCTCTCCATCATGACCGACGAATCCGGTGGCGACGATGCCGTGGGTTGCAGTGTCTAACTGCGAACTGAAGTTGACCAGGGAATGAGCGACCAGTTCAAGAATAGTTAGTGGAGTTTTTGAGTGAGTTCTCATCATCACGAATGTTTGGATGATGTTCATGACCTCATCGGGTGGTGCCTGGGATAGTGAGTGGCGCGCGGGAAGGTCATGTACTTTGGCCAACTCTGCTGATCGTGCACACACGACACCAGCCCATATTGAATTTAAGAGTGCATCACACAATTTCTGAGAATGTTTGAAAAGTTGGGCTTTCTTATAGAGAAATGTTTGGTGTTTATTGATGCTTTCTTCAAGTCGAGTTACACGGCCGCTTATACCTAGGTACCCACTGTCCTTTCCCTTGTCCGGTACCCTCTCTTTTTCCTGTCAAATCAATGATCCAAATCAAGTTGTCTGTCCCATGAATAACTCCAGCTGCTTCGCAAACTTCTCGTGGAACTGATACAGATGGCCGCCGCGTCCTACTTTCTAAGCCCCTGCTAGCTTTTCGGTCTAGCTCACCACCACTACTACTTATCCAGACCCGGCCCAGCAAAGGCCTCGAGGAAGTTCTTCTCCAATGACGATCGCACTGCGGGCTTGACGAATTTCCTCGCCGCCAGCTCGTCGAACCATTTCAGATACACATGCTGTAAAGAAGGAGCGTACCTGGAGTGCCTTTCAGCTTTACACGTCGAGTGCCGGCGGTCGTCTTCCACATCACGAATAAATATGACCAAATCACGTGTATCGATTGTGGCTATGTGAATCGAGGTGCATAGAGTCATGCCCAGGAACTGAGATGTGTCATGGGAGCTGTCCTTGAAAACGTTGCTAATGTCGAATACGCAAAGACCGTACACGATATCGGAAGCCCCGTGTCGAATTTGGCGACATGTTTGAATCAGCTTCGAGGCTACAGCGGCTCTTGGGATTGTTTCTGGACTGGCGGAGTCGCGAATGCGAGCTTTAGTCGCAACGCACGCAAACTCGTATATGCGATTGCGCAGTTCGGGCGGGAGGAGTATAAGCAATGAGCGTGACTTATTGCCTTGAGTACTGCGCATCTTCAGTATTTGTGGAATTAGGAAAGAGGGTCTGCACTTACATGGCTTCGTGTTCGGCGTTGGAAAGCATGGCTGCAGGCAAAGGCTTTCAAGTTGAGTGGGGTTGAGTAAGTGAGGTGGGGGTGATTGATTTATGCAAAGGCACAATTGGGTAGCAAACAGAAAACGTTGTTGCGTGATCGGGGGCTCACGGGTCGCTTTCGCGTGCGCAGTAGCTGGAGGGATAAGCTCAGTTTCCATACTGCAACCCATGTTTCATTGTACTCATGAGATAGCAGTCTACTCAATTCCTTGTTCCTTCCTAACTCTCTCATTCTAACACTCGTGCACCTCTAGTTCGGGTAGACCAAATAATACTCTCAGAGCATGCTCCAGGTAAGGGTACATAGATTGGAGGTGAAGTGATAGTGGATATCTGCAGTATCAACCCTGCTCGCTTTGGCTATCTAGGTCCACCTGTAAATGAAACCCCAAGTCAGTGCACATGTTGCGCAACGATGTGTCGTGGCTGTGTAGCAGTCGCGGATGATGTATCATCTCCCTGGAAGAGACATGCCAAAGAAGATAGCTAGTAGTCATCGCCTGCAGCCAAACTATCTTTCTCTCTCTACTCCCGCAAAGTAACCTCGAAGCACGGCGTTCTATCGACCGCGTTCCAGTGAGTTTGCCGGTTCTGATCTTCTCCCTTTATTATACAAGCCTTCCACTGGAATTTCCTACCGCATATCGCGTTCATGGTAGATCTATTAACAACCTCCTCCTTTAATGGCTTGAATAGCTGATGGGAATGACATTAGTATTTCTGGCCGACGTTCCAGCTTCCTTTGAGTTCGCAAGTCCAAACCTTAATGTGGAGTTTTGCTAGCTGGGTAGGCCGCAAGCTGGGGAGGAAGGGTAGCGAGGCCTGATGTTTGGTGTTCTCGTCTTGATCCCACTCAGGCATGTGAGCGCTGAATTTGATATTAAGATTCTGTAGCTTAGGCATTGAGAGTGACCGATCCGTCAGCACGTCTGAGTGCCTGTTTTTCGTTTCGAAGTGTATGTGCCGATGTGAAGGAAGGCGTGAAAAGGTACATAGGAGGACCACCTCTGATACTACGATATGCCTGGCGAGCGCTAGCACTGGTGAAATAGCTAGCGTTTCCGGTACTTCAAAGCCCTCTTTGCAAAGAATCTCATATCGGGTACTAAATTCTAGGTAAAACTGAGCCAGACGACAGAATTGCTCAGTAGCTTCTTGATGAACCTGGCGATTTGCGATCATCCACGGTAGACGGCGTTGGTATGTGTCCTGGAAAATGCCATCGCCATTTCTGTAGGTAGCGTAGATGTGGGCGTCCTCAAGAGCAAACTTGTGACGTATTCCGTCTAGGGCGTAGTGGTATATCTCATCCCGGAGTTCGCGTGGGAGCCTAAATAACTGGCATAGCGGATTCGAGGCTATGTTGCCATTGTCGACAGTGATATATGACATACTCTACATGGTGTCTGGCCAAAATGAGGTCGTAAAATTTGCTTTCCAGAGACTTGTGGTTAAGAATTAGAGTCCTACGAGCAGAAGTGCTGGAATGAAGGTAGCCAGAAAAATGGGGGGCTTTGCTTTAAATCAGTCAATATTTTTTGCCGTGAGCCTCGGCGGCTTCACGTGACGTGGATGCAGCCTAAGAAGATTGTGAGTGTGACGTTTTTGTGTTCAGCGTTGAACCAGAAAATAGATTCAGATAGGTCTTACTAGAGCTTTACGCATCCTTAGGACAATTTTCTAGTCGGATAGAAACCGTGGAACCGAAAAGCAAGGAGTGCAAACTACCACGACCTCAAATAGAGGCCAATACGCAGATTCGAGTCGGGTTTTGCGAAAGCCCAGTGGCATAACGCCATCATTATTCCCAAGAGTCCTAGCCGCGACCAGTACCAATCAAATTAATCACGTGTTTTTGTACAAGTGTTCGACCTAGTGCTGTAGTTTTATCTTCAGTGGGCTTATTGGCTCGCTGGGATCTATGGTACTTTAGAAACTCGAAGCATCTTTCTTGGCTGTATATACCTATAATTACTATCCATAAAGCTCCCTATAAAATTCACTGGCCTTACTGGAGGTATCGCCCCAACCCCCAACATACAGTGCCGTGCATCCGGTTCTGACCAGGTAAGCTTTTCGTGACAATATTCGAGACACCCACATTACGCAAAATTTATGAGAACAAGTGATCGAGTTCTTTCAATGCCTTGTTGCACGACCAGGTATTGCAGCGCCGATCTTGCCTTATCCTCTCTTTACCCTATGCGCGCATGGTGTTCGTGATCTCAAACCCCAGCAAAATATTTACCGTGTGTTCATTCCATTGCCTATAATTGGCCGAAGTGCCTTGGCATTCTTCTATATCCTCCCCTCAGTGCTTCCAGCGACGATCATCCCGCACAGCGTGTGATGCACAATCAGTTGTTTCCTTCTTCAATGGCTTGGAGAGCCTGCGAACTATGTTATCATTGCGAATTTCCCATCTGCCTTCTACACTCTCATATTCCTTGTACCAGTATTCGACTTCGATACGTAAAGTAGTCAGCGACGCGCGTGGTAGACTTCGAAGAAATGGGAGGGATGGCCTGTATTCAAAGTTAGACTGCTGATCGTATTCAGGGACTTGCAGCTTGATGGCGATGCTGAGGTGATTCAGTGAGTTCATCCGAGAGAATAGCCTAGCTAGTGATTGAGACTGCACATTATCGGGATCGAACTGCGTGGTTTCGTTTAATAGCATGCCTAGTCGGATGCTTGAAACCGTTAAATTCGTTACAGACAGACGTAAGGCGCGCGAGAGTGTGGGTGTGTTTCTAATCTTGGTGGGTTTGATGATCTCCTTAATGTGCTGTAATTTGTAGCGTTCGTCAAAGTCCATATCGAAGCGGGCCATATAAAAGAATTCTTCTGTGCCTTCCAGGTAGAGCTGTCGACTAGCGCGCATCCGTTGCGTTTGCTTTTTGATGGGATCCCTTACAAGACCCTTGTGGGCCCGGCAGATGGCTCTGAATTGAGCTTTGCCGTACATGAAAGCGGCCCAGAGGCTGCCGATTGTAAGACGATAGATGCGGCGTCTTATTTCATAGGGAAGGAGGTCGAAGAAGAGACACGGTGTGTCTACTGAAAGTCCCTGTACAGCCGGAACCGAGTTCGGGTTGAAATCATTTCGCGTCGGAGATATCAGGTCTGATCGATACATGCAGCCTCATTCCTCTGAAACCTCCGACATTCTGCTATTGATCCAGGTAAGAGAGGGAGATGTGTGAATAGAGCTGCGCCGCCGCCCCAAAATGATGGAATGAGGTAGTTTGGGGGATCACGAAAGATAAAGATCGAGGAGGCCGTGCCGACCATCTGAAAATTCAGAGAGATTCGATGTATAAATAGTGTGGACTGCATAAGCTGAGACCGATGATGGCGCAGCCCGCGGTTAGGTACCCGACTCTATCAGGCTGCACCCAAATCACGTGATGCTGCTGCCTCCGGACGACTAGAGAAGCGATGACGCTACAGAATTGCATGAGGGAGCAGCGACGCAAGGTCATCTCAAGTGAGCCAGGCCGCTATAACGATTCAGGCTTCAGTACCTACATATGTAGGTATTCATCAACCAAGTCGTGATGCAAGCCAGCGGAAGTACCCCGCTGGTCCTACTAGGTTACAGCAACTCTAGATATAGTGATCCAGGCGGCCTAGACCAAGCAGGACCAATATTTGAGTATAAAAAGGTCAGATTCAAGTCCAGTGCCCATATTACGAGCCTTCAAAACTGCATGTAGACGGTCCCACTGCCAAGGATGAATGTCGGGTCACTGTAGCATCCGCATTCACGATTGCCTTTCGCAGTTACCTCACAAGGTGCTCTATGATATTTCTGACGGTAAATGCGCCGATATGGCCCTCTCGTATGCGGCCGTGATGTGACACCCTCTCCGTACCACCCTGCTGGCATTTGTTGTAGCACTCATGGGTCCTACCCCCGTCTCTGCTGAAGCATATTGGCTGCCGCAACATGTTGGGATGCATATGAAGACTTGGCATAATCATCCGAAACAAGGGTAGTAGGGCGAGCAGTAGAGGCAGCTACCGAAACAGCGACCTTTCTCTCGAATAACGATGATTAGTCAGCGATTTCTGACTTTATGCCTAGATCTGATCGTAGTTGCGTTGTGTTGGCAACCGAAAGAAGCTGGTTGGTTGCAGCGGGAAGGTGTTACCATGGCTCGTTCAAATCATGACGTCCACGTTACAGGCAGACGGCAGTTCTTCCAGAACCCAGAATGACTCTTCATCACCGGATCAGGGTCCCAGGCATCGTCGCTTGCACAGTGTCGCAGCCTGGGCGAAATTCTGTTCGCAAAGATGATCCAATGGTCGCACAGTCGGAGATAAAATGCCTAGAGTCATGCGTAGCTTTATAGGGTGCGTGTATCTTTCATCAGGCGCATCGCTCTATGTCTGGATGTTTGGTTTTTTGCAACCTGATGATTTCTTGGTCGGTAAAGCGATAACGCTCCATATTCTACATACAACGGCTCGTCCCGGATCCTGGACAGCATCCTCGTGGACTGTTCATCATTGCGCAATCTCATAATACATATCGATGTGTTTTGAGGTGACCACCCCTGAGTTCAATTTGCGGGCCTAAGCTACTCCCATTTTCCTTCACGGATCCATGGTCGTATTTTATGTATGGTGTTGCGATTGACATAGCTGGGTTCAGGTAGGCCTAAGCATGGTCGTAGGCTGCCGTGGCAGCTTAGGAACGGTAAGACCGTAGCAACGCAATTTAGGCAGACTCCAATGGAGTCAAGGAATTACTGACCCCTTCAAGTGGTGTCCGCTGCAGTAATAGCACTGGATTCTCTTCAAAGGCTCATCTGCTGACCACTCTCGTCGCTTCTTCCGTTGACTGTAGCGTGATTCATGGATACGTGTAGGTTGCATGTGGTAACGCGAAGTCTGTTCAGATCGCCGATTCCTGCACCATCGACAGCGAATTCAAATATGCATTCGTTGTCATCATGACGCGATCCAGTGTCAATACTTTGCTTTGACAGTGGCGTGGTGAGGCACACTGCAGTCGCCGTACCGCATCCGCTCAGTTGTATACCTTGTAGCCACCTCAGTATCAGCCCATAGATAGCTTTACTCGCAAGAGAATGTCGCGCATCGCATTGAACTTGTCTCGCTGAGTGAAGCCTCATGGCCAGTCACACTTTCGCGTTGGCCAATCACATCACATGCTAACAAGCTCCGCCACACCGGAGCACCGCCACATTTCTGTGCTACTATAATTACCATTGGTTCAGAGGGTGACGCCAGCATCCACGCGTCGGGTTTGCCGTACGCCGTCGAAATCACATCACAGCGGTCAAAGCAAAGCAAAATCCCACAGTCGATCTGATCCATCGAATGAGCAGAGCCCGCTGGCAAAAGATCATGTGGAATGGGAGCTTTGTCTAGGCGGCCCGTGTGACTGAGGCTGGGGCGCACCTAATGGCTTTTGCGGTGGTGTGGCTCACCTTGCCGTGACTAGATGCACAAGTAGGCATGAGTCAACGTATGTATAAATTGAACAGTCCACCGATTTCCGAGTTTGCATCATTACAATCTTTCGGAACATGGCGACATTACAAGGGTCTGTTGGCTCCGACGCTGAATACGTCCATCAACAGGGTTCAGAATGGCCCCGGACAACACCAAAAGACCAAATAGGAGCACAAGACGATGATGTAGTCCAAGGCCGAGTATTTTGGTTGCCGGCGGAAGAAGAGCTACCCAGGCGGGCCGTAAAGCGAGCATGTGGCAAGGGCGCTGTGGAAGACGTCTATGGACGTCCAGTGGTTGTCATTTCGAGACCGGCGGGCGACAGACGCTCCGCTTGTTTTCAGCTTGTGAGTATGATCTGCACCTTTCGGATCTTGAACTGACAGATCTCAGATCTCTTCGCTGCATGGCAAGACGCTGGGCAAAGACTACTACAAAAGGGCGAACGAGTTCCACGATAGCCGACGCGCCTGGTATTTGCCAATAGCTCCGTCACCGGACCATCCAGATGCCAATTCGAAGAATGCGAAGAAACGATTTCCGACCTTGGAGTTGAAACATGGCGCTCGTCTGCGATGTAATTCATATGTGAATATCCGGAACGTCTACAAGATCGATTGGACGCTCTTGAAGGTATACACGAATCCAGAAACTCCGAATGTGACCCTGTTTGATTTCGATCGGATATCTACAATGCGACTACTGGCCAGAGGCACGACCCTCACCAAGTACGAACCCGGTCCACAACACCGCAAGCATGCTCCACAATCTTTGGAGCGCGCCAATGCGAGGTCTGCATTGGAAAGCTCCAAAGGTGAAATACAGAGATCGATTCCCGAGCCAATTCGGGTATCTACTGAAATCGTTCAGGAAATCCAGGAGGGGAGGCCCTCGGATCCGGATACATGTTCTGCTATATCGTATGTGTACTCTGGAACGTCTACCACCACCCAGCTGGATTTTCGGGGACCAGAGATTGAGCCCGACCGTAGAATTAGCCCACCTTGGAAGATTCCACCAGACACTGAAGTTTCATCGATGGCGCAAGGCTCAGCGACTTGGCAGCCGCTGGACCGTATGTTGAGACACGTCGCTGCTGGTTTCGAAGGAAAATCGAAGCCTAGTAGGAATCGGCCCGTAAGACGTCCGAGGAGTCAATTCTGGGTAGACACAAAGGGTGTGATGGCAGTAGTTATAGCTTCAGTGTAGAAAGCCAATCTAGACGAAGCGACCATGACTATTCGTAATCATCCCGCGGAGTTTCTGTGAGCGTCGACCCATTTGAGAGCATAAGATACAGCCTCGGATGCTGTCCCCCGTCTCTGATCGCTGCCCAAATCTTTGACATAGGCTCGAAGAAGCTGATAGTTTGCTGCGTGATCTGCGCTGGATACGTTCTGCGCTATAGCTGTACGTATGAAGACCCATGGTGATTCTTGTCTTAAGTTCAATTTGATGGCGTAGTGAAGGACATCATTTACTAGCTCTTGTTCCAGTGAAGTGGCTAGCCGAGGCATCAGATACAGGAGAAAAGACCAACCGGAGATGTCGGCTGGGTGTCTGCAACACCAATCTTTGACATGACGACTAAAAGCCTCATCCAATGTTAATCCATCAGCTTTGCGTACTAGCCTACGAGCATATTGCCAGGCATGATAGTTCTTAGGGTGCTGCTCCCCCGATTTGCAAACAGCGTCAAGCTCTTTGCGCCACAATAATGCTTTTTGATCTTCCAGAGAATCTGCCGATTCGATCAACGAGATAGAGTCGAGGACTCTAGAGCGGTGGTACCACAGGGTGGGCGACTTGGACTGACGATGGAGTGGGGACGTAAGGATGCTGTCCAGGAAACAGAGCTCTCGTCGCAATGCTTTGTGGCACACATTTCCGGTGTTGAGGCCATGCTCTGACTCCAGTAGGTGAAGCACGCGTTTACGATAGTTTGCAGCCGTTAGATGTTCCGGGTCGAAGAGCAGCATGACTTTTGTAGCCTGCATCGTCTGAGCCATGGTGGGTCGAGCTTTACTCTGCCTGTCCGCAAAGAATCGTTGGCGTGCTTCCACATAAGCCAAAGCCAGTGCTTTCTTCGCAACCCCAAGACATAACCCTTCTTTCATCAAGATGCCATCGGGCGGCTGTATAGCGGGAGGGAGGATCTCAATACTGATGACTTCATCCTCATGCTCCAGGAAGTACTTGCTCAGCGATTCATAAGCTAGCTTTTGCAGTTCTGAAGTTTTGGGGACGTCTGGCTCCATCGTACGGCATTCCAACGCATCGATGGTTTCAGCAAAGGTTAGTGTGGACTCTAAATGGTGAGGGTGGCAGGGTAGACGCGAAGAGTGAAAGGTAGCCGACAACCTGGAGCTCGCGGTGCACAGTCCACCCGCCTAGCTTGCACCTGCCAAATTCCACAGTATGACATAACGTTTCTCGCCCACTCGAACGCAACACCATGCGATGAAAGTATCTCACATCGTGACTCTTCCCCGCCGCTCTCAACCATGCCGTCGCTGCTTCTGGTAGTCTTCATCCTCCAGCTACTGCTTCACGTCATCAACACCGTGGGCAAGAACACCCTCAACGAGCTGGTAAGCCCCGCACTGCACTGTGAACATGGGAGGAACGGACGCTGATGTTACTTTTTCAGCTATGGATTCTCTATAACAAGCTGCCGACGCCGACTTCGGGCTCTGCAAAGAGATGCCAGGTTTTGAAGAAGGATATTGTACGCCTGAAGCGCGAGCTAGGCAACACGTCGCCTCAAGACAACTTTTCGAAATGGGCGAAACTGGACAGGCAGCATAACAAGGCGATGGCCGAGTATCAGAAACTCGGTAAGTCCTAGGAGCCTGCATAGGCATCCCATCGATCTCACGTGCACTTGCTAATGCCCCTTCTCCCAGATGGCTCTATGCGCTCGCACCAGTCAACTTTCACGTCGGCCGTCTCGACCCTTCGCTGGCTCGGCACCCAAGGTCTCCGCTTCGTTCTACAGTTCTGGTTCTCCAAATCGCCCATGTTCTGGGTCCCTGCGGGCTGGGTGCCGTACTATGTTGAATGGATACTCAGCTTCCCGCGCGCACCTCTAGGTAGTGTGAGCATAAACATCTGGGGTATCGCATGCGCGAGCATGATTTCTTTGGCCGCCGAGGCTATTGCTGCCACATGGGTACTTGTCATGCACAAGCCGACCCCCGTAGCTGCAGAAAAGCAGCGCGAGAAGCAGGAAGCAATGGCCTTCAGCGCAAACCAGAAACCTGCGGAGAAAGAGCTGTAATGACTCCAGTCGCATAGCTTTCACCTATGGATACCAAAAATGAACACAATTCAACATCTTAACCGTATGTCGACGGATCTTCACAAAAAAAAAACTGGCTAGAATCGAGTATGTCTCCCATCAAAAGACGCAAAGTCGTCCTGGCTTTCGCTCTGACACTGCAACACGAGTGGGATGATCTTGGCAGATCGTTTGGCTTCTTCTAGGCTACAAATTGAACCCGTGATCGTGGAGGAGTAGCGAATCACCGAGTCTTCGAAAGAGCCATGGTCAAATATCTATAACAGTTTTCCACCAAAGGAACAAGAGCAGGCGATGCAATAGTAGGCAGCTGAGCATAAAATTGCGCATTCCTAAAGCATGCTTGCGCTTGTGTTGAAAGTCCTGGGTTGTGGTGTTGGATGCTTGACCGTTGAGAGGAACGAGAGGAAGAAAAGTGAGAATTACGCGCTAGGCGTTGGCGGGCCGATGATAATCCGCGGCGCGCTATCCGCTTGCAGACGGCTCTATCGTGACCTTTGCCAGCCACGATACTAGACGACGTGGAATCCAAATACTCTGATTATCATATCTTCTTATCATCTTAAAGTCTCAATCTTTAAATGCTGGACGAATCGATCTGCAGTTGGCTTCCGCGGAGGAATCACTGTCTCCTGGTGCATACCCGCTCAAGTTGACATGTACAGGTCGGCTCAACTGCTCCTCTTTCACCTTCTCATGGGTTACATTGGACCTGCGCCAGGCCTTCCCGGCTACTTGGTTAGCGCAGCCATGCAATACGTGGAGGGAAGGCAGACGAGACCACCATCTAGCTTTTGGATCAGCAATGCCCCTGACACTCAGGGCGTTTTGCATGATACGTGGTCCACAGAAATGTAGATCTAGCTCAGTCGGCTTCCATGATATGCGTTCCTACGCTTAGCTTCGGGTGTGACTTGGTGGATGCTGGACAACCGAGGAGGAAAGGTCCAGCCATCTTCTTACCGTCCGTGTGTGGATCGTGGACCGCGGCAAAAGGACGCCGTTGGGCATAAAGAAACATTAGCTGCACACGGTACTTCAGATGGCATGCTCGGTACAGGAAGACCACCGAGCAAACTTTCCCATACAACGCCATTCATCGTCTCTTGAACAAGCGCGCCACGCCTTGTCGATCACTATTTATTAGCCTGAGCCGCCAGACACCTCTGACGGCTCGCTACGAGGCAGTGACATACGAGGGCTAGTATCGGCAGTATAATGTTTCGTGTCGTTCAGGACAAGCATAGGAAGTCAGCCGAGACAGGAGTCAGGCAGTGCATCATGATTGAATCTAGCTCTTGTCTAGGCCGCTCAGGCAACCAAGACTATGGGGTAGCAGTGCTCAGGGCCTCTGCCGCTTCCATGGGCACATGATTTCCCCATACCCGGTTGGGCGGTTCAATGGTCGCCGGTACCAGACCGATCAAATGTCACTGCCGATAAGATATCCCCACAATCTGGGTCGAGATTATTACATGCAGTGATCGCACGGAGACTGTCATTTAGTTAGCCAAGTGCATTGGCGTGGGCTGGAATAGAGTTCAGAAGGCGTCTGGGGAGGCGAGGTGGGGAACCAGGGCTACGGCTGATTGCTCGACGGCTGCGTGCTGGTGCCCCTACACGATGAGAGCCCCGAAGCTTACGCAGCGCATACGATGCATACGATGGCTGCAATGTTCTTCACCATGGTCGTGGCTGCTGAGTAGATGTTGCATCGACCCCGCACGCCACGAGAAATTGTAGATTACCCCACAACAACCAACACCCTTCAGGCTCTGAGTCGGAGCCAAAAGATTCGAGACTCGAGCGCACAAAGCGCCGGCCAGCCGAACTGTCAGCCCGTAGGTGTTCGATGTGACCTCCGCGACCGGCCAACGAGCGCCCCGTGCGAAGGCCGGTATTTCGGTGAGACTCGACCGGACAGGCGCTGTGACGAAATGGCGTTCCTCTCCACACGGCTCAAGATCCTCCTCCCAATGACGATCGGAGGATTCCCGCCCCAACCCAAGTCCGTCTAATTCGTGGACAAGTCGCGCATTTAGTTTTAGCAATGCAAACTCCACATCGCTCGCCTCAGCTGAATTGTCCGGCTTTTCTGGGGTCGGTAGTCCCTTCACCGCATCATCTCGCGTGGCTCTGCACGCCGTTCGACTCCAACGTCCCTACCTCCTGCACGGCCGTCGACCTGAACATCAGTAATCTGGTACTTTTGCCCCATACACACCCACCGCCCAAATACCCTTCTCGAGGACGGGGCTGGCGCCAGATAATGCCGTGGCCTGAATATCAGATCCCGAGACGTCCGCGACCGCGATAGGACGCCGTTCCGCAACCCACAATTCTCGCCTCTTCCATGGCATTGGCGTACACGTAGCTCAGTGTATGCGATGGCGACGACCAGTTTCGATGGCGGCTTTCCTACGCGAGGGCCCGTGGTGATGGGTGTATCGGCTGCGACGCTGGCGATATGCTCCATATTCATGGGCCTTCGTCTAATCTCCAGATTTCTGGTGGTCAGAAAGCCAGGATGGGACGACTACACAATGCTTGCCGCATGGGTTCTTGCATTTGGCGCATCCTTTTCCATATGCTATGGTACGACAAAAGGTTTGGGGCGTAAACAGGAGAATATACCACCCGAGTGGCAAGAGCCAATGAAGAAGTCATCCTATGTCTTCTCTGTGCTCTACGTATGTACACGACATCGTCTGTCCAAGTTGCCAGTGCTAAGAGACTGCAGAACCCCGCTTTGATGACGACAAAAACCTCGATCCTCTTATTCTACCTGACGCTCTCCAAAACCCACAAGGTATTTCGATGGGCTACCATTGCAACACTGGTCGTCGTCAACGTCGGCGGACTGGCACTGACCATCTTGAACGTTCTCCAATGTCGTCCCGTCGGCACCGCTTGGGCTTCCCCAGTCCCCGGCTCAGCGCACTGTACGAACATTGTTACTATATACCTCTCCTCCGCGCCACTCAACATCATCACCGACCTGGCCATCCTGTTCCTACCAATGCCTATCCTCACTAGCATGCGCTTGCCAAAAAAACAGAAGATTATTCTAGTCATCACATTCGGGTTTGGCATATTCGTAGCGGTCGTAGATGTCATCCGTATCGCATACCTTCAGGACGCTCAGCGTAACACTCTCGAGGCCGCCCAACAGCAGACCTCCGAGAGCGGGAACGAACAGAGGAACACTGGCGACTTCGCATGGTTTTCTTCGCTGTCATTCATGTGGAGCACCGTCGAGATTAACCTAGGCATAATGTGTGGCTGCGTTCCTGCCCTGAAGCCACTGGTCAGGAGATTCCTCCCTAGTTGGGTCATCGATCATACAATGCGCGACACGGCGACACACACAAGCGACGAACCCGTCCTTCACCCCGATATTCTTGATTCTCGCAGGCGCTCAGACCCATTGACACCTCCGGCTTCTCCGCTCAGCAAGCCTCCTGCAGCCCGTAGAAGTGCTGGTGAGGAACCAATGGGAATGATGGACTTTCTAACAACACCCGACATGAACGAACTGCCACAACTGAGGCCTTCAAATACTAACATTACCTACGCAACGACTGCCCGCACTCAACGCCAACAGATGACCTTTTTCGACTTCGTCAACACGGGGCAGAAAAAGAACATCACTCTCCGAAGCAATCGAGAATCAGTATATCCTGTCATCATGGTGACCATACTATTCTTTGTATGGGGATTTGCCTATGGATTCCTGGACGTTCTGAACTCACGTTTTCAAGAAGTTGCTCGCACCAGTGATTGGGAGACTGTGGGGCAACACTCTGCCTATTATGTCGGCTATCTCATTGGGCCCCTAACTTTCGGACGCATTGTTTTCAGAGCCTGGGGGTTCAAGGCCTGCTACATGGTCGGCCTGTCAGTCTATGCTTGTGGAACCCTCGTCTTCTGGCCTTCGGCTGTGCTCAATTCTTTCCCCGCGTTCCTAATCTCGAACTTCATCACCGGTGCAGGACTTTCAACATTGGAGCTCGGCGCGAATCCCTTCATAGCTCTTTGCGGGCCACCGGAGTATGCGGAAGTTAGACTGAATCTGTCGCAAGCCGTGCAAGCCGTCGGTACCATCGTGTCTCCACTCTTGGCGAAGAAGGTGTTATTTCCTGCCGACGCCTCGAGCCTGATTGATGTTCAGTGGACGTATCTTGGCATCGCATTTTTCAACATCGTACTTGCAATCATCTACTTTTATGTACCTCTCCCGGAGGCCACGGACGAAGAGCTCGAGATCGCCAGCCAGCGTACCGTGCCAGAAGCACGCGAGGCCACAATCAACATTGGATCCAGACCCGTCAGAGTTCTATGGATAAGCCTAGGCATGGCGGTCGTGTCGCAATTCTGCTACGTCGGAGGCCAAGAGTCCACCTCTACCTCGTACAAGGAATATATCAACCGTGTCACCCCTTCTGTTGACTACGTATCTCAACAGGCGTACGGTCATACTGCGTTTGCAGTGTCACGATTTCTAGCAGCCTTCATCGACATCTGGGTCAAGCCGCGCTTTAGTCTGATGGTTTTCTACCTAGGCGCGATTGCCTTTGCTGCTGCAGCAATACACACAACTGGCTCTACAGGTGC
Organism: Stemphylium beticola; assembly: GCA_029100535.1. NCBI lineage: Eukaryota > Fungi > Ascomycota > Dothideomycetes > Pleosporales > Pleosporaceae > Stemphylium > Stemphylium beticola. Next base: position 341,295 of record JARBXR010000018.1, on the reverse strand, counting down.
AGCGATCATTGCCATGGTCATGTTCTTCGAAGGCCCAATATTCCCACAAATTTTTGCTCAAGGCATACGCGGGATGGGCAAGCACACCAAAGACGCATCCGTGCTTCTTACCTCGGCTATTGGCGGAGGCGCTGTGTTCCCGCCCATCATGTTCGCTGCGCTGAAAATTCACAACGCACAATACGCTTTCTGCGTTATTTCTGCCGCTTACTCTGTCGGCGCATTGTACCCGCTATATCTCAACATACACCCTGCAGCCCGCAGGCTCTCCGACCCTGTGCGGGACGAGAAGACAAGACGAGAGTCTGAGGCCGAGGAGAAACGGCGGGGTTCCACCAGCGAAAAGCTCAGAAGATGGAGCAAAGCTAAGAAGAGGCTGAGCTGGACTAAGGATAACCAAGGTTTGCCTTCGATAGAGCACAGGGAGAGGCGCAGTTGGCCCGAGGGCCTGGCGCCGAGGAATGATAGTCTGGCCATTGAGCCTGTCCGTACTCCCAGCACAGCCAGCACCGCGAGCAGTCGCTGACGGTGCTACATCTTGTTTATTTCCTTTATCTGATTCTAATGTATGCGCACGATACCAATGATTTAGTATGCATCACAGCTTGGCGTTTCAGGGAGATACCACGGGTCTTTTGCTGTCTTTGGGTTTAGCATGGGCGGCTCATCTGACTTTTTACGTATGCTGAGCTTTCGGCTCCCAATCATACTATTGTCATTGCCAACGCGTTTTTACCTAATCCTACATTGCGTGCAACAGTCTGTGGCTGATGCGCGGACTATGGAAAGGTAGTAGTAGCTAGCACAAGATTCAAATCAAAGACATTCGTAATATCCAGATTGGTAATGGACTACAGAGCTACACTACCACCTTTCTCTCCCTCACCATGCACACATCCCCCTGCCTCCTTGAACAAGACCCCAAAACACCACAACATTCGCCTGTCGCACCACCCTCAATAGCACGAACCCCAGAATCGCCTTCAAAGCAGTATCCATCTTGAAAAACACATTTCACCCAACCATCAACAAGATGAAATTTTCGCCCTCAGCATCCAGATTCGCCATACGCTTGATCGGATAACAAATACACCCCTGTCCAACAAAGAAAACCGCATACAGAGCAGCCTGCACGACCATCGACCTACTGCACACCTTCGTGGCTGAGAAACCTCTCCGTTCCACCTCCCCGTCAAGCGGCAGTCTCACACTCCGCGACGTCTCCCACCCATACCCAAAAGTGTCGCGCCACCTCTGAAACCCATGATCGAAATTCGCCCAAAGCATTGCTGGAAACACACTGCGTCAGTGTAACCCCCTGAAGTTGATATACGCTCTGTAAATCTCTAGCTCAGATAGGTCCCAGAAACACAGCGTAAAGTGAACGATGCCGTGTTGGAGGAGAGATGCTACGGCGCCGACGATGAGGGTGGAGCAGAGGCCGAGGCAGGGTATTAGGCCGGTTACGATGGCGCTGCAGTAGAGTGGTGCTGGGCGACATGTTGCGATGATGTGGATGAGGGTTGAGTAGGCTGATTTTAGGGTCGTTGGGTAGAAGTGGGCTAGGATGAGGTAGATGTAGCAGACGGGTGGGATTGAAAGGAGGAGGTGGGCGAGGAATCGGGTGGGTGGTATGCGGTTCACGTTGAAGATGCTGTTAAAGCTGTTCTTAGTGATGGAGTTCTTCGTGGTGTTGTGAGTGAACATTTGGATTAAGTGTCAGTCCAGTTTGGCGAAAGGCGTCAGTTATACATGTGCACTGTAGCAGCTACAGAGAACCATGGTACCTGCTCAAAATGTAAAACTCCACGTGAGACAAGGTTTGTGGGCCTTTGGTGTTATATTCTCATCATTCATGATTGGTCTTGGGTATACCACCTTACGTCCAGAACAGCCCCTCTTTCCTTCTCCTTGACCAACGCGACGCCAAACAGGACTAAGCTACCGCATGCATGCAAATTTTGAGTCCCAAAAACCTATGCCATGAACTCAGCTTCAATTCTTCTCTCTGTACAGGCAGAGATCTATCCTTTTAGCTTAGTTGTCCTCCAGGCTGGCATCACTATCCACATCTCCCGCCTCCCATAGAAACTCAACTTCAAGGCCCTCCTGTGAGAAGTTCTTACGAAACTGTTCGGCCAAACTGCCCTTTATACAATCCTGCAATTCTTACCCCAACCTCACACGTACGTGATGAACGGTGGGGAAGACATCTGCGAACGGCATGTCCTCTGGATCAATGCCTTTGGCAGGATGCCAACAGATGAGAGAAAATAGGTCTATCTCCAGAATACGACACTTCTTCCGCGCGTCAGAGATCGTAGGCGTCGTAAGGAGGAATAACCCGAACTTGAACCAACAACAATGGTAGTACGTCGATGTCGCCTCGGAGTAGAGTTGCCGGCAACAGCGAAGGAGGCTGACCACTTTATGCTAGATGCTCTCAGATCAAAGCGCTGGGGTTTTTTGATGCCGTAGAGTGAAACCTTGACCGTTGCATCTGTAAACACGAGCTTATAGATGCGATTGCGCAGCTCTTTGGGCAGACGAAGAAGCGGCGAGTTGACTTGATTGGCCTGGTTACTGATTCATGTCGTCGCTTTTGTGTCTCATTCGCCGAGGTATTGCTGACTTACATCTGCTCGTACTGAGCCTTCTTCTTGCGCTGAGCCTCCTTGATCTGGTCGTTGTTCACGACGGGCTGATCGTTGCTCATCTGGGAAGAGTCCTCTGTCTCCATTGTTATCGTCGCTGCTGACGCGGTCGTCGAAACTGTGCTTGTCGAAATCGTCAAAGAGTGTGGGAAGTCTTGGTGTGGGAGGGTAGGTGAGTAGGTGAGTTAAAGGGCAAGTAAGTCGGTGACTATAACAACAAGCAGCAAACGAAAACGGAAGGAGCAATGGGCGCTAGCGCTTTCACCTTCACCTTCACTTCCTCGGCATGTGAGACGAGAGTGAGTCTGAACACTAGACGTAGGAAGAGAGATTGAATTGGACATCAAAGTAACAGATCCGAAGCGTTATCGCAAGGCAATATATGATTCGAATACAAATCTTCATAGTATTCGTTCATAAGAGATGGTGGCACAAGGCCACCCCACTTCCCAAAGAATCGCTATCATGATGCAAGAAAAAGTGAGAAAACAACTAGAAAAAAGCGCAAACCATATTACAACAAACGTTTCTATGATGCTGAAAGCGAAAAGAACGCCAGGAAATGCCCCTGTTTACATTCGTCGAAAGGCAGTCCTTTCTTATCTCATTCTCTTGTCTACCAATCTCTCCAACCATGCGACTTGATTACAAAACCAAAGCAGCAACGACCGCAACCACAAAGCCAAAGTATGTTACACTGGGCTGTTGCAGCACGCTTGCCAGGGATGCAGTACCGCAGCACTCGCGGTCGTAAGTGACGTTGTTGGCGCGAGCGGCGACCTCGAAGACGGAGCCATCGAAAGGACCTTCGTTGTAGAAGTCGACGAGAAGGAAGTTTGGTGGGCGGCCCCAGTCGCCTGTGGTCATGTTAGTGTTTGAAACAATAAAGCACGAAACATGGGAATACATACTGATGCAAGTGTTGGCCATGAGTCCTAGACTACCCTCACCCTCTAAAGCGTTGGTCTGGTTGATCTCGGCTACGTTGGGAACCAGGAGGTTGAGGCCGGCGAAGGAGATTTCGGCGTTCAGGTTGTGGTTCGCCATGTACATGATATCCCTCATCTTGGACTCTGCCATGCCCTCGGGTCGGCCTAGTGTGCAAGGGAAATCGGCATTGGTGGGCGAGAAGGTTGTCTCCCACACGTTGTAAAACTCCCAAAGCAGATACGGCACGGCGTCGGTATCGAAGTTGTAGTCGATAAAGGTAATGACGCGGTCGTTATTCAGAATCAGCTCGCCGAGCGTTGGCCAATCGTCAAGCTCCATGGCCGTCTTGGGCGGCTGGTAAATGTACGGGCGAAGGCCTGAGGCTTCAATCGGCACGGCGAAGTTGGAAGATGTGACGAGGGGGCTGCCATCGTCTTTCGTCTCGTCCCAGTTGGAGTTTCCGAAAAGGATGGTGATGACGTCGAAGGGGTGTGATTCTACCCATTCTGTAACTTCGCGAAGGTAGTCCTCGACAGTGCCGGCATTGAGCAAGTCGCAGGAGGAATGGCAGTAGTACAAGGTGCCGTTGACGTAGTGAGCTGAGCCTTGCAGCATACGGATTCCATCATTCAGTTGTTGAGTTACAGAGTATTCTTGATTGCGCGCGATATTGTTCTTTCGCGTGTACGGCGAGTTGTGGGCGCATACTTCGGTTATGTTGGAGTACTTGCGGTTGCAGAATTCGAGGTAATTGTTGCACGGTTGCGTGTTCGACGGCAGAGCAGGGGCTGTCTCGGTGCCAGTTGGCGTCAAAGTCCTGTTCCCTCCTCCGATTTCCGTAACAGGGTCCCCGCTACTTGTTATGGTGCCATTGGACGATTGTGTGCTGCCAGAGGAAGCCGATGAAGCGGCTGACGTGATGGTCGCAAAGGTGCTGCCTTCAAAGTCCGACGGCACAGTTGGGTTGGGCCCAAGGTCATCGCCCGTCAGACTTCGTTGTGATCCAGAAAGTGTAATGACCGACGCTGACGCTGACGCCGAGGCGGAGGATGGGGAGTCGGAACTGCTCTGGCCTGCAGTGAGACCCGCAAGCCACAGGAGCGAGAGAATCGCGCCCTTCATGATCGTCACAGGGGTTAGACGTTCCCCAGATTTTCTTTTCTAATCGATGCGCGTTCAGAACGGGTGTAATGTCCTATCGGGTAATTCTACTGCACGTGTAATGGAGGGTCGTTCAGTCGTTGAAAAAAATGAAGGCGGGATTGGCGAACTCGCTGCTGTGCAGTGCCGTTTGACCCGGGTTCAGGGTGCACGAGCGGTTTGGCTACAGCGCCGTACAACCGTGGGGGAATAGGAGGTTAAACTTTTCGAAAGCGAAGGGATATCCAGAACACGATCAACGTTGAGTGAAGAACAGCAAACTATGCGACTCAAAGGGGGGACCCTGGAGACAGATGAGGCGATGCGTGCAGCGATTGTTTTGCAAGCGTGTGAACGGGCCAACTAAGGGATCCTGATCGTGAAGGCCGAGTGACGTCGGCCGGTGTTTTAAGCCTCTCAGGCTCTTTCTCCTCACCCAACGATCTGCAGTAGCCGCGCGACCGATCTGCTTCGACACGTCATATCGCAAAGTCTGGAACACTTGCATATCCACGAGGCGGCTGGGATCATTCTAGTATGCAGCCTTTTGGACTACAGAACATGGCATTTGAAGATGTACAGTCTGGACTGGAAGTAGCTTTGTATGGCCCCTCCAAGTCCGCAGTAGATCGGCATTGCTGTGTCTAGAAGTGCGATGTAAATGCGATGTGGCTGTGCTATACTCGGTGTACTGTTGTCGGAACGCCCCATTGGGAGCGAAATCCCCACAAACACGCCGCATGTGGTGTACATACGCGTATACTTGCCCTCACCGCAGCGACAACTGGGCACTCCAAATATAGGAGATTACGTCTCATATGCTGTACTTGACGATCAGGCGCGCTGTGTAAGCAGTACACGTCCATCTTTCTCGCCGAAAAGACTCTGAACGCTTTCTAGACAGCTGGTAACCTTCAATCATATACAAATACAATATTACGATACAGCAACGCCAACTTGCCTAGACATTAAGCCCACAAACAATAACCAAGCTATTTGCTCCTCACAGCCTCAAGCACTCGACCCCCCACCGCTAAAAAACTCCTCAAACCGTGACTTTCCCCTCAATGCCTCAATCTCCCTCTGTAGCACATCAATGCGATAATTCTTAAATGCCTTCTCGATCCTCTGCCTACTCTCCGGATCCTTGGTGACCACCCTCGACGCGCTCGCCGTCCCTGTCAGCAAGCCCAGCTCGCCTCCCAAGAACAAGCCGCCAACGGAGAAGAAAAAGTAAGTCGCTGCGTCACCCCAGCGCGAAGGTCCTCGGATCTGCGCTGTGATGTCGGGAATGGGTTCGGTTCGGCCATCGGCGAAACGCACTTCTACGGGCTTCTCTACCGCGCGGAAGGCTTTGAAGTAGGCGAGACGCATGGCGCGAAGGCGAAAGGCTGTGTAGAGGCCTAGGCCGAGACCGAGAGCTGAGCCTACGCCGGCGTGGAATGAGACTTTTCCGCCCGCACTCTTGAGCACGTCGCGATCTTGCTGGTTGAGGCTGCCCAGAGTCAATTTAATGATCTCACATGAGAGCTAGCGGGGTTTCATTGTACTTACTCATGCTGCAGGTGTTCTTCGGCGAGCTGCCGGAGGTCTTTGGAGCGGCGATCGCGGAATGCTGCTAGGGATTCGGCCATGTTGATAGTGTAGGTATAGGTATGTGTGCACGTTCTTTGGCTTCAATCGACGAGCTTTAGTATTCCTCAGATGGTAGCTGTCATATGCTAGGATGACGACTAAATATGGCAGCTTTTGGTAATGTGGATAGGTTCATGATGATTCTGGTTGCAACCATGACATCATGCGGACTTTACGGAACCTAACCACGCTGGGTAGCTCGCTCGCACGAGCACATGTAGACCATCGTCATGCGCTGCGGGAGGTGGAGTAGATCGTTTAGAAAAGTTGGTTGGCTTCGATTCAGATTCCTAAAACTATGTTGTGGCGCAATGCAAACAGACATCCTGCACAAGCGTCTTACGCCTATCAAACGCCTTACTCATCTAGAGCCCACAAACGCCGTAGTACATGCTAGGCTACCGATTATAGAGTTATGAATAAGTGCGGTTTCATGCGCAGGAGTCCTAAGACAGGCAAGATGATACTCTACAGCTTGGCCTTGACCTCAGGCTCCGCAGCGCTAGCCTCTTGGTTTCGAGTGACGTTACCGGTGCCTGCGCCTTCGCCAAAGAAGATGACTTCGACAGTCAGGTCATCCCTGTATCGTCGAGAGAAGGGGCTTGGAAGTGTGAGCAGAGCACTAAGCTGGTCTTGATCCTTGCCTCCAAGTGCGTTTCGGACGAGATGAGTAGCTGCGTTCTTGTCCTCGACTACAAAACGCTCGTTCAGGCTGGTCTTGGTGCCCCATTGTTGTTGACGGATGGGGGCACGCTGGCCTTCTCCATTATCACCGACTGTTTTTTCGACCGGCAGCTGCTTTTGGCTAGACCACCAGCTCTTGAGCCACGATTGAGTCTGCGAACCTTGACTGCTCGGGTTGCCCTGAGCATCGAGCCACTGGCCAACTAGACCGACAACTTCCTCATTGGTCAGCATTTCCCACAAGCCATCTGTGGCCATGACGACGAAGTCACCCTTCTCAGGCTCAACCTTGGTTGTGGTGATGACCGGCTCAGCAGTAACATAAGGCGGTGTCTTGAGCAGCGCTGAGGGTGTTCGTGCAAAGTAGGACTTCTTCAGTTCGGCATTCGTCTCGAGGGACCATTTGTAGTAGGCGTCTCCAAAAGCGCGAGATGGCTCTAGTCCACCCAAAATGCGGCCGTTCCTGACTACGTTGGGCTCGCCAGGGTGTTCCTTGCGCAGGCGCTCTGCCTCGCTAGTTGTTCCACCGGTCTGGTCTTCTGATAGCGGAGTCACAGTCCATTTTCCATTGGCACCTCGTCGACCGAGGATAGCGCGAGAGTCGCCAGTGCATGCGACTCGCAGGAGCTTGGAACGGCTGTCGTAGAAGGAGAGGAGAGCGCATGAACCGGATAGAGCAGGCGCAAGAAGCTCGGCAGCGGCGACCTTGGACTGAGCCTTCCGCACCTTCTTGACAGATTCGTGCACGATTTCGTTGTCCAGCCTTATGAAACCCGTCTTGATGGCTCTGTCGATGGCGTCGGGGCTTGGGAAATGTAGCGAAGGGTCTTCGACGGCGGACTTGTAGGTAGTGTTGAGCTCGCGGGCGACGTAGGAGATGAGCGTCTGGCGGAGTTTGGCTGAAGTAACCCAGCCACTGTGCGGGTTAGTATATAGTAGTCTGCTACCCCATCTGGACTCTGACATACCTGTGACCGTCAAACACACCCCAGAACATCCAGTCGCTAGCATTTGCGCCATTGTCGGTGGCCGCCAGGTTAGACGGCACTTCAATGATCTTCTCAGCGTGGTCGTCTTCAATGGGGTCGTTGCTGGGTATCTGCACGACATCGTATCGCACCACGCCCTGCCCTCTTCCTACTAGCCATGACTCCTCGTTCTTCCTCAATTTGGCTGTCGCTTGGTCCGGGTCCAACATCTCGAGCACCTTCCTGCCGTAGTCATCCGTCTCTTTTGAGATGGGAGCAGTGCCGGTAATGGTGCCAGTATACAGTTCTCCGGGGCCCACGACAAGCGCCTTCCTTGTAGTCTCACTGTTGGCGGCACTGGTGAGGTTCCTGGCTTGGTCGGCGGGGGAATGCGAGTGGCCTGTTGCCGAGTTGCCGTTGTAGGCGTAAAAGGCACCTGAGGCGACGGCGACAGCTACCAGCGCACCTGTGAGGGCGCGGAACTGCATGGACGAAGAAAGGACCGTGATGGGTGCGCGTTGTCTGGCGTGATGGTGAGCCGCCCGGTAGACTAGGCCATTGCTCGGCGCGAAGACGCCGACACGGCTACGGGCGAGCTTGCGCAGGCATGGGCGGCGTGCAGAGCGAAGCACTTGGAAGGCAGCCCGCATCTGGCAGGTGGGGTGAATGATAGTAGGAGGGCAGAGGGTGTCAGCGACGACAGCCCACTGGCAGTGAAATCATGGTGCAGCTTGGGACGAACGCCTAGTCCAAGCGCTTAGCCGTTGACCCAATCACACCCGAAACGTGCAAAGGGCGACTAACATTGAAACCACCATCCCAACGACGTCATAACTCTACCCTTTGACGCACAATTTTCGACGCATCAAAATGTCCTCACGAGCGCTACGGCGAGCCCAGCGGGAACTTGAAGAGAAGCAAATTCAGGAAAGACTTGCACAAGACAGTCAAGATGAGGAAGAGTCAGAGCCTGAAGTGGCACCCAAGTCCAACGCGAAACCTAGCCTGTTCGCAATGCTAGGTGACGGTGGCGACGACAACGACGATGAGGACGACGATGATGCAGGGCCTGATGTTAAACCTGATGCCGGCAACTCCGACAACGACGCAGAACCTGAGTCTACGCCCGCCCCAAAACCATCCAAGAAGAGCAAAAAGAAGAAAAAGAAGGCCAAAGCAAAGGGCAAGGCTGCCGAAGCAAACCAGAGCGATGCAGCAGCCAAGAGCAAATCGGATCTGGATGAAATCGACCAAGCGCTGCTGGCCCTTAATTTGACTGCGAACGGCCAAGGAGGCGCTGAGTCTGATCATCAAGATGCCGCTATCAGTGAAGAGAAGAAGCAGCTCTTCTCTGCGCTGAGTATAGACACTCAACATCTGCACTCGGCAAACGAGATGAAGAAACTCTTTGGTCGAGCAGCTCTGCAGAACAACGAAGAAGAAGCACGCCCTCGGCAGCGCGGACAACAAGGTGGCATTGCAGCTGCGCTTGCAGGGCGCAATGCTCCAGGCAACCGCAATCTTGCATCACTGAGCCTTCGCAGGAACATTTTTATTCAAGGCAAGGAAGAGTGGCCGCGTGCTACATCTGGTGGTCTTGGAATGGAGATTGTCGAGAAGCGAGCAGATGGCACTGTCGAGTACAAGTTCGTCCACAACCGGACGTATCAAGATGTCCAACGGCAATTTCAGACGTGTGTTGCAAGTATGGATCCTGAACGCATGATTGCACTTCTCCAGCACAACCGTAAGTCTCACCATCACCCCAAACATGTGCAGTGCTGACCCAGCCTTTAGCATTTCACATCTCTACATTACTCCAAGTCTCCGAAATCGCGAAGCAACAACGCGAAAATGCCGCTGCATCGGACATGCTAGAACGTGCTCTGTTCACTTTTGGTCGCTCCGTACACTCAACCTTTTCCGCTAACCTGACGGCCGGAAAAGCGAGGCTAGACTTTCGTCGTCCAGAAAACCGCGAGTTCTGGCTCGCTGTATGGCGCTATCTCGGTGCATTGAGTACTCGCGCAACATGGCGGACGTCATTTGAGTGGGCCAAGCTACTACTCGCCATGGACCCTGAGCATGATCCCTACTGCCTCCGACTTCTCATCGACCAGCTAGCTTTGAGAGGTCGCGATGCCGAAGGGCTCGTCAACATTGTTGAAACAGACTATCTACAGCGGCAGTGGAAAGTTCCGCCGAACCTCGCCTACGGTGTTGCGCTCGCCCATGACCGTATGAAGGAGCCACAGAAAGCTCGCTCGGCACTTCGCAACGCCATCAAAGAGTACCCGTGGTTGGCAGCGCGGCTGTGCAAGGAGCTTGACATATCGCCAATACCCAAGCCAGTGTGGGGTAAAGAACCCAATAGCGACTATCAGGAGCTGCTATGTCAGATGTATGTGCCAAAAGCAAAGGATCTATGGAATACCACCGAGGGCACGACTCTGCTGGTGGAGATTTGCTACTCATTCGAAGAGGAACTAGGCGCTGGCGAGAACCCGTACTGGCTTGCCCAAATACCAGAGGATGATCTCGCAAGACACGTCATCCTTTCGGATAACCAAGCTCTCATGTCACTTTTAGATGTGCGCGTCAAGTCCAAGTATACGTCGGTGTCAGATCCACTGCCCCCGGACGACAACGTAGAGTCTTACGACGCTGCGATAACGGGAATTCTCGCAGGACGTCCACGAGACCCTGCCGTACGACAACAGCTACTAGCAGATCTAGAGCAATATCGAGAGTATTTTGAGAGGATAGGGATCGACAGGCTTATGCAGCGGGGTCTGAACGAGCACGATTTGATAGAGGCACTGGAGGAAGCCAACAGCAACGTGGAGGAGTTTAGGGACAACACAGAACGCTTCCAACATGTTCGCATGAGGCTTGAGCAGGAGGGTGTGCAGATAGTGTTCGATGAGCAGGGTGCGGGCCAGGGCCAGGGAACAGGATCGGAGACGGATGAATAAGGCCCCAGTAAGCTGATGCTAAAAGATGACGTTGGTGATTGGAAAATAGGCTTTGCAGCCCAGGCGAAATATCATGCCCAGTATGGCTGCGCTCATGGGTGTCTCGTCTTGGGTGCAGTATGAGATATTACATGTACAGCCCCCCCACGCGTAGTCTGCAGGGCGGATCCCGAAAGCGACCCCACCTTGCAGTCGGCTGGGGCATGTGAAACACATGGGAGACTGGAGTTGTACTATAGTAGAGCCAAATCAGCGTCAGCCACGTCCGTGCTCGATACGCTAAGAAAGTTGAGACCCTGTTGTCGCTCACGACTGTGACGTACCCAAGGTTTGTTTATAGCCGCTCTCCGCATATCCCGCACCGCCTCAGGCCCGCCGTCCAAGCTACGAAGCTGCGTCTGCATCTGCACGTGCTGATATACTGCATTCGTTCGCCCGACATTGTAAACCCTTTCCACAAGCCCAAACTACCTCGCTGAAGTCTCCCAACCAGATAACCCGTCGCCATGAGCGGCGTGCGTGCTCACCTCGCCAGCCGGCTGCGCAGCTCCTCGCTCTCAGCAGTGCCCCCGCCACAGCACAGCTCCAACTACTCTCACGACCTGGCCAAGATTGCCGCTTCTATCCTCTACCGCTCGCCGCTTCCCTCGCAGGAGGGGCGCCCCGTCTTCATCCTCAACGCCGCCGCCCTCCCCGACTCCCACGACGCCGACTACGACCAATTGCTGCCCTATGTCCTCGCGCGCCTGCCCGAAGAAGACGAATTGCTGAAGGGCTACGAATATGAAGTCGTCTTCTTCGCCGGCGACGGCGATGGCTCGGCCACCAACAAGAAGCATCGCCCTGGCTGGGGCTGGTTCCTGCAGGCCTACCACGTTCTGTCCCGCGCCATGCGCAAGCGACTCCAGCGCCTGTACATTGTACACGAGAAAGCATGGGTGAGGATATTGACCGAGATCTTCTCCACCATTGTCAGCCCCAAGTTCAGGAGAAAGATCTACCACTGCATGCTTCCCCCTCCCTTTACTATTCGCTTCGGACCCTACTAACTCGTCCCAGTGTCCAACCTGACCCAGCTCTCCCGTGAGATACCCATCGAAAATCTCCTCATCCCCCCTTCGACCTATCTCGCCGACCGCCGCATATCCGAGAATATTGCCGGCTTCAACGGCAGCGGCCGACGGGCATTCGGCACCCGCAGTCCGTTCCCCCTTGGCACCAACGGCAAGACGCGTTTCCCCCGCGTGCTCAGAGAAACCACAAGCTTTGTCCTCATGGAAAAGAACATCATCTCAGAAGGCCTGTTCCGCGTGCCTCCCCACTCAAGACTGCGCGACTCCCTGAAAGAAGCATACGACAGGGGTCAAAAGTACATCGTCTGGAAAGACAACGACACTATGTTGCCAGTGCCACCCTACCCTCATGCCGAACACCAGGATGAGATCCTAGCCGAGGTGGTCCCTACCGACGCATACTCTGTCTACATGGCCGCCGCACTTATCAAGGCTTGGTATGCTTCTTTGCGACAGCCAATCTTTCCCACAGACTCGTACCGAGACCTTCGCCGACTGTATGGCGACAGTCAAGAAATCCTTGAGCTCGAAAAGCTGACGGATCTGTTCTCGCCAAACTCTGAATGGTCTCTGTTACCCGGCTTGTCCCGTGAACTTCTTTGCAGACATCTCCTTCCCCTCATGAGCGCCATTGCCGCGCGACAAGAGGAGAACAAAATGACCGCTGAGAATCTAGCTGTCTGCTTTGCACCAGGACTACTATGTGGCCCTGACCAGCTTGAAGATGCGAAGATGTCTTCCATCATACGACGCATCTTCACGCAGGCAATTGACATGTGGACTGATGGTCTGAGAGAAGCATGTGGTCAGAAAGAAGAAGCCTTCTATGCCGAGCTGAAGCTACCTCACGATCAGAAGGATTGGGAGGACCCCGCCGAGCCAAAGAGAGACTCATTGGACAGCAAAGGGTCTATAGAAGATCAAATGAGCGGCATCACTCTTCTGGATAACGAGAAGTTTCCCACATTCCATGATGTGCGCCAGGGACAAGGAGAAGAGGTACCCCCTCCGCTCCCGCCCCGCACCCGCGCACCATCCGCCAAATCCTCTGGCGACTCTGTTCAGCGAAAGCCCGCGCCGCCACTTATAGTCCCCCCGCGCTACTCCACTGTTGTATCAGACGCTCCAGAAGACGTTGCCGAGTCGCCCATCACCTACGCCGCAACCACCGACGGCTTCGCTCCACCCCGTAATCACGAAAACAGCACTGGACAGCCACCTAATGCCCCACCAAAATGGAATGGCCAGTCAGATGAGAAGAAGTCTGGTACGAGCAACCCAGTTCCAGTTCTTCCCATGTCTGCTTCTATACGCGCCGATGACGATGCGCGCTCACAAGTTTCTACTTCTTCTCTAGCGTCTCAACCCAATGTTCCTAAAAGGAAGACCCTGACCGCGACGCAGATTGACAATGTCGATAAGGCCGTCGTCGCGCAGCATGAAGCACACCGCGCTCACTCCATGGGTGGTATGGCGCTTCCAGGCCTTACAGGTAATCATAACAGCAATGCAGGTGCCAAGCGTGGGCCGTCTTCAATAACTACGTCCATGAGCAATGACACGGCAACTTTGCCTCTGATGACGTCGCCTCAAAGTGCCGTCTCAGCACCAGCAACAGAGTTCCGCCGCCCAAGCGTCCCCTTTTCCACAACATCATCGACTCCAGGCCGCAGCCCCAGTATCAATTCCCTTGCTCGCCCCGTCTTCCCCAAGACTCCTCAAGTCCCTATTATAAGCCACCCCGTCCCACAAAAATCATCGACCCTTCCTGTCCCTGCCGCTGCACCTCGCCTCCGCACCCCAAGTCCTAGCCTTATGCAGCGCATGCCTAGTTTCGAAAACTTTGCAAAGGGTAAAGAGAGTGGCGAGGCGGAGAACGGCGTCGTCAGGGGCAGGACGCTGAAACCTACCAAGGTCAATCTCAAGAAACAGTCAGTCGAGGACTTGAGGCGCTTGTATGAAGAGCGTGCCGGGACGGCAAGTGTACTTGTTCAAGCAGGCAAGCAGAAGAACGAGGCTTAATTTTTCCCTTTTTTTTTTTGTAATGGATACTGTGGCTGAGTCTTAAATTGTCGATTTCCCACTGTAATTGTATGGGCTGGGTTTCTTTTATTCCTCATCTTTCGTCTGTCTGTCTTGAAAGGCTGGGCTATTGGATTGTTATCATCACCATCATCATTATCATCATCTACTACACTATTTCCTTTGTGTCGCGTCTCTCTTTCTCTCTCTATATATATACCCTCCCTATGTTTTACTCTCTTGCCTAGCTTCTTTTTACCTCCATTCTATATACTAGGATCAGGTACTCTAAATACAGGGCTATTTCATCCCTCGCAGTCGCTACCACCACGTAGAGGCAAGACCTCCTTCGCCTTGGCACCATAGACGCAACAAGATTGTCACAAAGTCACTTTTCGTGTACATGTAAAGATTGATTGAATTGGAAAAGAAAGTCACATTTGCCCCTACTACTCTTCCCCTTCTTCGTCTTCTTCTTCTTCTTCTTCTTCTTCTTCTTCTTCTTCTTCTTCTTCTTCTTCTTCTTCGCTACAGTCCTTGTAGGAAACGGCATAGCAAACAGTACATGTGTCAACATCGCACCGGAAGCAAAAAAAAAAGAGGAGAAAGCAAAAAGAAATCGCTCGAATGCTATCATACCCAAATATCACAAGAACAAGTACCGAAAATTCATTACACTCTGCTCCCAAGCGCCCTGAACTTATCGCGATTTCGTCGTCCATGCATGCTATTCATGTCTTCCCCAAGGAGCCCAGCTCCCCAAATGGATCTATGCCGTTGACACGCTTGACCCAGGGGGAGGGTATTCAACGTCGTTGTCCTCCTTCTCTATCTTGACGCAATCTGACGCGTGTCAGCTCATAGGACCAGACGTTCCATTTGGGCCCTGCCACCACCCGCCATCATAATCGTTTTGCGCGTGATGCCCATCGTGTGCGGGGGGCGCATACCCCACGCCATCGGGTGTTGGCGCATAGTTCTGGCGGGGCGCATAAGAAGTATCGGGTGGGTGGCCGTTGGGCGCCGCGTACACGTTACCGCCTACACCCGTTTCGAAGCCGTTGACGTGACTGGAGCGCCAGTCTTCGTTTATTTTGAAGCCGTCGCGACCGAGGCGGTCGCCGAGGTCTGTGTGGTGGAGGACGCTTTCGAGGCCCATGGGGCTCATCTGTTGGTAGTTGTGGCGGGGAAGAATGGGGCCGGGAAGTCCGGGGATTGCTGGGTGATGCTGTTAGCAGTTTGTCAATGCATTACTTCTGGGCCGTCTGCTTACGATTCCAGAACATGGCTTCTTCCGTGTCCGTCGTAGGCGATGTCATTGTCGTCGATATGTTGGGGGTGGATGACATGGGCTGCGAGTACTGGTAAGGAAGCGGCATGTTGATGTTGTAATTGCTTTGTACTGGGGTATGTCCTACGACGGGCGAGGGGTGGCGTTGGCTAGAGACCACACTGTTCGGTCCTGAGTGCGCGAGATGGGTAGCTAATTGCAACCGGTGCTGGGAAGCAAACATCGACAAGCTTTCCCGGCGCTGAGGCTGAGGTGGATTGGTAACACCAGGCCCTATGCGATTACCGGTAATCGTCGTCGAGTTTGGTGGTATCAAGAGAGGGTCTGCTGGAGGACTGATTTGACCAAGAGGCTTGTTCGGGTCGCTCTTGGGTATCAGGCTGGAGTTGCTGAGCTCTTCTGGAAATGGCAAATTCCAGGTTTTCGCCAAGGTATGTATGATTCGGAAGCTTCTTGCTCCAAAATAATGACATTCGTGTAGATCCTCCAAGCCTTGTAACCCCTCGACGAGATTCTGTCGCGATAGCTGGTTGTCTTTCGAATAGAGCAGATGCAATATGCAGACGGTAAGTAGGATGTGTGGTATGATTAGATGGGCTTGTCTGAAATCGTAAAACTGCCGGTAGATCCTGACAAGCCTGGAGACATTGTTGGCTGCATCGATACAGATATCGCGCGGGTGCACGTCGGAATTGGTAAGGTCGACTTTGAGTAGCGGGCGGAAAAGGTGGACGACAATCGTGTAATATAGCATACTACAGGCAGCGTTAGTCGCGCAGCAGGCAAGTGTTTCATTAGACATACTGTAGTGTCAGGATGTGTGGTTCGGGTTCCTTCTTGCCCTCGACTCCTAGTAAAGGTGGCAGCCTCTTGTACCAGGCCTTATATTTGTTGTAACAATCGATCAATTTGCTGCCGGTAAGCCGATCCTTGGGCGCAAAGAACATGTGGTTGTTATCATTGACGAGCTCGCATAGTGACGTGAACTCCTGGAGGAACATGCGTGTAGTTACAACGCCGCTGCTGGCATGCAAAGAACCGGGAAATGCGTCTGAAACACTAGACGTCTCGTCAAGGATGGGTTTGTCGAGTGTGATTGCGGCTCGAGGAATTTGAGAGATGCGTCCCATGGTAATACAGTAGACACTGCGACATGTTAGCGGATAGCATGGTAGCATGGTAGCATCTGAGATTGCACATACGTCTCTACCGTAAAGCAGCCCCAAAAGGTGACCTTTCTAACCTCAACCTCGCTTGGTGTTAAGCCGAGAGTGGAGTTGGGGCCATAGTTCAGGTGTAACCCAAGTTCGACACACATGCGCATACAACGTCCCATGTAGCCAAACCCGGAACTGTCCCTTCCTGTACTGGGTTCCCGCATCGACATGATGCAAAGCGCCTGGACCGTTGTAAGACTTGGAGTTTCATCCTCGAATAACAATCGTCTGGTTTCAGCGAAGAAATGATCGCCGGCGGTGCGGAAGTTGGAAGGGTCGGTGCGGCCGGCGGGTTCGTCTGTGAGGTGACAGGCGTATGCACATATGGCATTGACGAGTAGAGAGCAGCAGTATTTGTCGCGGCCAGCTCTAAAGTCTTTGTAAAAACACTCTCGGCTGAAGAGGACATAGAAAGGATGGCTCCATGTGAAATAAAGCTCCAGCAGTCTCTCGACAAATGCCATGTCGTCAGTCACATTCGTCCATGTCGATCCCTGGCGCTCCGGCTTCACACTGTTCATACGCTGCCGACCGCTGAAGTTCTCCTCATCGGCAACCCGCTCAAGGTTAGCAGAGTATCCGTGGTGCCTGCTTGGCCCGGCGAGGGTTACGGTGGGCTTCCCGAGTAGTACGCTTAGATCGGATTCAAGACTTTGGACCTCGACGGGCATACTAGGGGTCAAAGTCACGTTTTTACGCAATGTTTCTGCTAGCGCAGCGGTATCGAGGTTAGGATCGTTTCTGACATGCTGGATGAACTCGTAGACTTGTTCTTCGGGTAGTCTTCTCAATGAGTTGATGATGAATTCGGCGTTGGATGGCGCTTCGGGATTGGCGGTGGCGACGGAGGAAGCATCACGCTTCGTGCCTGCGTTGTTGGCGCTCGCAGGCCCTGGTTTGGTACGGCGACTCTCGCTCTCAGCATCGTAATGGCATTCAGTCTTGTAGACGGCGGTGCAGGTTGCGCAAACAGGTGTGCCGCCGTCGCACTGTGGTCGCGGTGTCAGCGAAGGAACAAACCCCAAAGCTCGGGACAGTGGCCCGAACAAGTGCCCAGCCAGATGTTGGAATTGGACAATGCGATAAGCAGTCCGCGGAGGCGAATGTCTAACAGCAGCCCATATGCCTGCCCTGGTACGTGATGATGCACCGGGAAGCTACTTACCTTTGACTTGCGTTTACGACATGGAACACAGGCAGACTGCACACAACGCCGCTTACTTGTCTTGGCGTCTTGAACGTGGGAGTTGTCCTGATCGTCTTTGGTGGAAGAAGTGGCAGCAGCACCGCGAGCCATTGTTGGTGATCAGCGACAAGAGGAGGTACAGTCCGCGTAGGCTGCTCCGAGGGCGTCTTGTTAGGACATTCTCTGACTCGGATTTAAAAAACAAAAGCAGAACGGGAGATTAGCCAGCGCTGTGAGAAAAGACAGCGAGGTCGAATTAGGTAGTTGTGACGTTTGGTGCCCGTCGCGACATTCAACGGGCCTGCCTTAGTTGGGTTTCGGCAAGATAGATACAAAGCACATGGATTTTGGGTTTGGTGGCAAACGGGGATGTTCAGCATCAGCCGCGACAAAGGGGACTCGATGAGCCTAGCAGCATGTCTAGAATGGCATGTAGAAGGTGCAGTACAATAGCCGGCAGGCGAACGGGGCAAAGAGCATCCAACCGTCCGTCACAAGTGGGAATTCGAATCGACAGGCTCAAATGTCATGCGTCAGCTGACCCGCTCCAGAACCGCGTCCAGATGCGTTCCGAGGCGTCGTCCCCCTCGAGCCCGCATGCGACTTTTGCGGGAATGGGAGCGACGCATTACCGGATTTCACCTCCCAGACACAGGGAAGTCTGGACAATACAACTGAGTGGGGACGCTGGGTACTGCACCCTCAGACACGGTCGCGAACGAGCAGAAATTTCTGAAGCAGGCTCAAAAATGCGTGAGGTGCTAGCTTCGGCATGGCGCACCGAGCGATCGGCCATAGCACTGCCGCAAATAGCGAGAAAGAAGACGCGTCTTTTTGAGATCTCGATGTTGGGCAGGCATGTAGTAGCAGCTCGGCGAACAACTCGGTGGAGGCAAGAAGATGTACAGAAAGAAGAGGGGCAGTTGTCGTCAAGGCCACGGTTGTGTCGGCGGATGCAAGCGAGTGATCTCCAGGGTTCTTTTGGTGGAGGAAGGCCCGATAGCAGCCACCGCCCTGCCGCTGCGCTGCCGTCGATTAGTCTACAACCGCTCCGAAGCGTGGCAATCTTGCAGCAACCGACCATGTGGCTCTGTCTTTACACAAACCAGCAGTGTGTTGCCGGTGAACTTCGGCTTGACTTGTCAGTACCATGATGCCGGATCTTTTCTCGTCTCTGATTTCCTGTTTCGCATCACGGGGGAGTACTAGAGCGAGCTCCATGCAGGCCAGAACCTTTTTTACGCTCTATACGTGTTGCAGCCTTGCGCCCAAGACCCAGATGGGTCCCTTTGACATATACCCGTGGGCAATTATTGGTGCGCCGACATCCGCTGTCTGAGCTCTTCTTATCTAAACATCGTACATGTGCAGCCTCCGCTAGATTACATCGTCTCTACCGAGATCCGTTACACAATCTGTCCTGTGAAAGAGCCGCTCTACGCCCCCGAGGCATTTCTGAGGGTAGGGGCATCTGCATCTTGACGAGGCAGCCACTTGAAGTCTAATAACTTTCATTCGTCACACGGCGAAAGCGCCATGGCCGTGTAACCCTCAACACCTAAACTCCAGATCACATGCAACCGTTCCTCCTTCATCTATTCTGCATCGGCACCGTTGACCGGTATAACGCCCTTGATGGGCGGCAACAGGCTCCTTGCGCCTTGCCTAGCTTGCTGCGCCAGCACTGCGTCCATGATGACCAACGAAGCCATAGATTCAACGATAGGCACCGCACGGGGCACCACACATGGGTCGTGTCTGCCCTTGGCCTCGAGCACGCCATCCTCCTGATCGTATGTGACCGTCGTCTGCGCCTGCCCAATGGTTGCAGCTGGCTTGAAGGCTACGTTAAAGTAGATAGGTGCGCCATTAGTAATGCCGCCTTGAATACCACCCGAGTTGTTCGTCTTGGTTGTGAGCTTGGGCTTTGAGCGGAAGGCGTGCGCTGACGGGTTCTCGCCTGCTGGAACAGCAGGGGCCTTGATGAATGCATCGTTGTGGATGGAGCCAGGTACCTGGGCGCCTCCGAAGCCAGAGCCGATCTCGAAACCCTTGGTCGCTGGGATAGACAGCATGGCGTGTCCCAGCTTAGCCTCCAGCTTGTCAAAACACGGCTCTCCCAGACCGGTCGGGCAGTTCCTTATAACGCAAGTCACTGTGCCGCCGATGCTGTCATGCGCGTCCCTGTACTTTGCGATCAAAGCCTCCATTCGCTTGGTAACCTCGTCGCTCGGACACCGCACTGGCAAGTACTCGTCTACCTTCTCGCGTGTGACGGCGTCGATGAGCTTGAGGTACTCTGGGTTGGTGGATGCGGTGGGGTGTTCGGGTGTGGGAGGGAAGAGGAACTCGTTTCCGATGGAGTTTGTGAATGCGACAATCTCGATGCCGTAGGCTTCACGGAGGTACTTTTCTGCGATGGCGCCAGCTGCTACTCGTCCTGTATCTTGTCAGTCGCCAGTATGCCATACGCACTACACTACGTACCAATCGTCTCACGGGCACTGCTTCGGCCACCACCTGAGCTAGCCTTGACCCCGTACTTCTCCAAGTATGTCCAGTCGGCATGGCTTGGTCGCGGGTACTTGTCCATGGTCTGGTTTCCGTAATCCTGCTTTCGCTGGTTCTCGTTCATGACCTTTATGCCAATGGGGGTGCCCAATGTGATGCCAAACTCTGTGCCAGACTGAATCTCTACGCGATCCTTCTCGTCGCGAGGCGTCGTGATGGCAGACTGGCCTGGACGGCGGCGCGTCATCTGGGGTTGGATGTCCGACTCGGCGAGCGCCATGCCAGGCGGGCAGCCGTCAATGATGGCGCCAACCGAGAGGCAGTGAGATTCACCATAGCTACAGTCTATCAGTGTGGGAAACTACGCATGTGGTGTGGCCGCGTACGTGGTGACCCTGAAATGGGTGCCGAATGTAGACATATTGGTTGTGGTGGAGTAGTAGGATGTCGACTCCTGTGTGCGTAGCGGATTTGGTCAAAGGAAGGCAAAGTTTATGTATACAGGAGCTACTTTGGGAGTCTACGAATTTTGTGTATGCAAGTGTTTCTCAAGTCGGGCCAGACGCGTGCGCTAGAATAATCAACGTCAGAGTCACTCCAGCAGTTTTATTTATTTAGCGGGGCGCGGAGTATGCCCGCTTGAAACCCGAAGTCGGCCACCGATGGCAAGGCTGCTATCGATAGAAGGATGTTGCTCTCCGATCGGACGCTTCGACTCAAGACTAGGTCGTCAACCTGTAGACGTCTCAGGTACGGCGAAATACTTCACCATAAGTTGAAAAGTTGGGATCAAAACGCTGATTGAAGGTTTCGCAGGTTGCAGGTGTTCAATTGCTGGTGTGCGATTGGCTAGATTGACGCGCGCTGTGTTACGATGACAACAGCCACGGGACGGACGTAGGGCATAGCTGTGTTCTCGAGAGGCGACACGCCATCAATGGAAGACATGGAGAAACTTGTTGCAAGTGTGGGACCGCCTGCAGCACCTTGCCTGGATGCTAGCGACGAGTCTGACATGTTGCGCTCGGTTGGTTAGGTTCGCGCTCGAAACGGCATTACTGGGCTAGTAGAGTGACATCCTTGAATACACCTAGACGGGCTTGAGAAGGTCGCATCGAACGTCGTTAGTGTCACGGTCATGCTGTCTGGTTCGACCAAGAAGTATTTGCGGTCAAGACTATAATAAAATGCCCTTGATATAATCGTTGCCATAATACTTCAAACGTACGGCCAACGGGGATGGTGTGATGGAAGTGTAGTCACAGGGACAGGTCGTCGCCCAGGAAGACAACTCGCCATGAAACTAGCTACGCATGCGCTGTTCTTGCATTGTCCAAAGCTTCTGGTCAGGGAAGGACTGGCGACTCTTGCAAGTGTTGGCGGGTTGTCCTAGGTGGGGTCGAACAAGTCAAAGGAGAATGCGATGGCGGGACCGCGGACATGGGATTTCCATGATGGAGAGCGAAAAATAACAAACAGACGTTTCAAATGCTCCTCATTCTAGAGCGGTATAGCATCGTGTATGGAGAAATCGAAGCTCGAGATATGCATAGGAGGACACAGAAGCACGAGGAATGAACTCTACAGGCCATGGGTGAATGGAGAAGCCTCAAATGCGCGCACGTTGGCGACCAAGTGGCAGGCCGTGGCAGGCACGAAGATCACCCGGGATTACTAGCGCGGACCCTTGCCGTGACCTCTCAAGAAGTTTTGCTCCTGGCCAGCAACACCAACCCCAAAACACCCCTCCATTTCTCAATTCGCATCCCATACAAACCGCCATCATGACTGAATACGTCAAGGTTGAGAAGGTCATTCCCAAGTTCCCGCCGCCGGCCTTCAGCGACATCTCCAAGGCGTCCAACGACGTATGTTTTGGCTCCCCGCGACGAGCTTGATGATAGCGCAATTGCTGACCCGCGCGCCCTTTAGCTCATCAACAAGGACTTCTACCACACTGCCGCAGGTCCGAATCATTCATTGGCATGCGCTCGCAATTACTGACGCGCCTGCAGCTGCCCTTGAGGTCAAGCTCAAGGCCCCCAACGGTGTCAACTTCACCGCCAAGGGAACCTCTGCCCACGATGGCCCCGTCACCTCCTCGGTAGGTAGCACATGGCGCCAACGTGGAACAAGACGGTCGCTAACATGCGAGACAGCTCGAAGGCAAGAAGTCGCTTTCCAACGGTACGACGACCCATTCCATTTCTCCCCGCTCTTACAGCCTAATGATACCCTTTCTTTCCTCCCGCACCTTTCATTCAACTATCTTTCATATGGTGCAGCCTCCCGGCACAAGGAGCTGGTCTACGACAGGCTACGGAATCAGCTGGCTGACGACGAAGCGTGCAGGCATCAGCATCACCCAGTCATGGAACACTGCCAACATGCTGGCTACCAAGGTTGAGCTCAACGACACGTTCGCCAGCGGCCTGAAGACCGAGATCCTTTCCAACTTCAACCCCGCTGCCGGCAACAAGGGCCAGAAGGTCAACCTTCACTTCAAGCAGCCCGCTTTCCACGGCCGCGCTTTCGTCGACTACTCGGCTGCTGGCGCCATTGGCACCACGGCCGATGCCGTCGTTAGCCACGAGGGCATGGTTGTCGGTGGTGAGGTTGGTTACGATGTGCAGAAGGCTGCCATCACCAAGTACTCGGCTGCCGTTGGATACACGACCCCTCTCTACAACGCCGCCGTTACCGCTACCAACTCCCTGAGCGTCTTCACTGCTTCGTACTACCAGCGCGTCAACCCTGCTGTCGAGGCCGGTGCTCGCGCCGTCTGGGACTCCAAGTCGGGCAACAACGTCGGTCTTGAGCTCGCTGCCAAGTACAAGCTTGACCCTGCGTCTTTCGCCAAGGTATGTCATGGTCCCTGACATGCGAAAGGGCGTGTATGCTAACCCCCTACAGGCCAAGATCAACAACCTCGGCATTGCTTCCCTCGCCTACAACACCAAGGTTAACAGCGGTCTGACCTTTGGTATTGGTGGCTCTTTCGATACCCAGAAGCTGAACGAGGCCGGCCACAAGCTCGGCACTAGCTTCACCTTTGAGGGTTAAGCGCCTTATTGAAGGCATGTGTGAATAAGATGGAGAAAAAAAAAGCATAGACTCCTTTGGTTGTCGCGATGCGGTATCATATATATCTAGTGCAAAAGAGCGCATGTAGTAGTGCTTTTGGCATGTAGGAGAGATTGTCTCAATACAAGCTTTGAAAGCTCCTTTTATACGTGCGAATATGTACAGTGACGTTGATGATGTTGGTTTGGAGGGTCTGCAGGGTTCGATTGATTTCCAAGAAGTAACCAGAATGGGCCCCTCATGCATCATCGGTACAAGATGCAGCCATGTACGTTCCCCGCATGCGGGGAGATTGAGTGTGGAGAAGCCGATGCACATGCAAGGCATGACCGGAAGGCGCCCAGACGCAGCGTGGCAGCCTATAGCGAGACGTCGCGGGCCCAAGGGTAGGAGAAGAAGGTTGAGATGGAATATTTGCATTGATGACAGTCGACAGATCAAGCGCCCTCTTTCCTCTTATTCGACGCTTCATGCCGATCGCCAAAGAACTTGGCTGTCAGCCCTGCGAGCCCAATGACGGTCGACACCATGACAAAGTTGACGAGCATGTTTCCTTTTTCCCATTCCTCTTCCGTCCTGATTGTTCTCCGTAGCTTTCTCCTCCTAGCCCAAATATGCTCGTTGACATTGTCGTGTGTTTCCTTGTGCTGCCTATCGTTGAAGTGTGGGACTTCGTTGCCTTGTTTCTGCTGGCCAGGGCCAAACCCGCCGTATTCGCCGTAGCTTTCCTGCCCAGCGTCCTTTGTTTCTCCCCCCTCTGAATGAGGGTTCGAGTAGGCGTACTCTGCTCTCTTCGCACCGTGTCTTCCATATCCGCCTGATTTGTAGAATGAAGGTGGCGGACCTCGAAAGGTACTGCGCTTCTTGTTCAGCCCGCTCGCTGGGCGGGATCCGTAGGCGGCGGAACTGTAACTCCCTTGCGGAGCATCGTTCCCTCCCGAACCCCAGCGCGACTTCCGTTGCGACGATTCCAACTGCGCATCATATTGTGCGCGCTTTTCAGGGACGGAGAGGACGTGGTAGGCTTCACTGATTGCGACGAAGCGCGTGGAGGCGTCGGGGTCGTTGCGATTGTGGTCGGGGTGGTTCTTCTTGGAGAGCGTGTAGAATTGGCGCTTGATCTCAGATGCAGAGGCGGTCGAGGTCAAATGCAATGTTTCATAGTGATTAACTAGCGTATCGGCGTATCGTGGCCTTGTAGTGTGGAAGTGCGAGACTTGGTGGGTGCGCCGCGGAGGAGCAGGTATGGTGCGACGGAGACATGAGTGGCAGACGTATGGTGCGCGTAAGCTGGCCAGACGGCCGATTGAGGCTTGAGCGATTGGTCGCAGGAGAGGTGATGGGCGGGGTGGCATCGCCCATGAACAGCGTAGAAGAAGTCTACACGCAAAGCTGCTGGTCGAGTGAATGTTCGGAGCGCATGTAGAACGTCATCGCCCGTTGCCGAGGCTAGGACGAGGAGGGTATAGCGGGGGCTAGCCACCGAGCCCGCGGGCGACACTTCACCGGCGTCTGTTAGCGGGGCGTTGCGAGGGCGTCGTAAATTTCCAGATCACCCGCAACTCTTCCACCACGCAACTCCTTGTACAGTCAAAATGGCGGCCAAGGTAGCAGACGATGTCGCCAACTTGAAGTGTATGCATCTACGCGAATAATAGGTATATAATTCCACAGCGGCTAATAGCGTGCAGTGGACGACGTCAACAGTAAGCCAGCCAACGGCGCGGCAGCGAACAGCGACAAGCCAACAGGCGACGCCGAACACGAAGACTCGGACGATGACAACGAGGCCGAGGATGGCGCACCAGAGGCCGGCGAGGGAGCCACGAAAAAGAAGAAGAAGAGAAAGCCCAGAAAGAAGAAGAAGGCTGGAGCAGCAGGCGCGGGCGGCCCCAAAGTGCAGACGGCACCACCCCGCGTCCGCATCGACGAGCTCTTCCCCAACGACTCGTATCCGGAGGGCGAGATCCAGGAATACGTCAACGAGAACACGTTCCGAACCACCAGCGAAGAGAAGCGCCACCTCGACCGCATGAACAACGACTTCCTTACCGAATACCGCAAGGGTTCAGAGATCCACCGTCAAGTGCGACAATGGGCCCAGAACTGGATCAAGCCCGGCATGACGCTGACTGAGATTGCCGAGGGCATCGAAGATTCCGTCCGCGCCTTGACGGGCCACCAGGGTCTGGAGGATGGAGATGCGCAAATTGCAGGTATGGGCTTCCCGACCGGTCTCAGCATAAACCACTGCGCGGCGCATTACACCCCCAATGCCGGCAACAAGATGGTCATCAACTACGAGGACGTCATGAAGGTCGATTTCGGTGTCCACATCAACGGCCGCATTGTCGACAGCGCCTTCACCCTGTCCTTTGACCCCGTATACGACAACCTCATCAACGCCTGCAAGGCTGCCACCAACGCTGGTATCAAGGAGGCTGGTATCGATGTCCGCATGAGCGATATTGGCGCTGCCATCCAAGAAGTCATGGAGAGCTACGAGGTGGAGATCAAGGGCCAGATGCTGCCTGTCAAGTGCATTAGGAATCTAAACGGACACTCGATTGGACACTACACCATCCACGGTGGCAAGACGGTGCCCATTGTCAAGGGCGGCGACCAAACCAAGATGGAAGAAGGAGAAACTTTTGCCATTGAGACTTTCGGTAGCACAGGAAAGGGTTACGTCCGAGACGACGTGAGTTTTGCCATATTTTCTTACATTTGCTTTCATCTAACACCTTCTAACAACCCTCGCTAGATGGAAACGTCACATTACGCAAAGAAGGCCGATGCGCCCAAGGTCGCCCTCCGCGTCTCTTCAGCAAAGACGCTGCTCAACTCCATCACCAAGAACTTTGGCACCCTGCCCTTTTGCAGGAGGTATCTGGACCGCTTGGGCCACGACAAGTATCTGCTTGGTTTGAACAACCTGGTTAGCGCGGGTATCGTGGAAGCTTACCCACCGCTGTGCGATATCAAGGGAAGTTACACGGCACAGAGTGAACATGTAAGTCCAAGATTTCCAAGTTATATTTTTGTTTTGACATACGCTGATATGAAAAAAAACAGACATTTGTCCTCAGACCAACATGCAAGGAGGTGCTTAGTCGCGGTGACGACTACTAGGCCTCTCTTTTTTCAAGGGATAGCAAAAAGAGATCGGAGAGCATTTCGCTCCATGTGTCACGAAAAGAAGAACACGTGGTCATGCTGCATGACGGAATATTTACGGGTGTAAGCTTGCTCCCTAAATGAAGGTGATGGGAAGACTACTCCATCTAGGTCAGCCCCCCCAGAAAATAAGAAGATGAATCACAAAAGAAGAAAACAGTGCGTAAAAATAAACGAATACGAAATGAACCAATGATTTCAAACGACTTGATTTACTGTTTCTTCTTGATGAGAAGTCGTCCTAAAGGACATGGCGAGAGCAGAATAGAAGGCCCGTGTGCCACGTCAGAAAGAGTAGTCCAGTTAACTTCAATTTGGCTAAAGAGAAGGGAAGACAGAACGTGAAGTGCAAGGGTGACGCAAGATACGAAGCCGACATGATGAGACAAGATCCATAGATCTACCCCCTGGCATGGAGTACGTGTTAGGTTGTAATGATAAAGGTCTTCAGAAGATCAAAAGCCATCTTGAGAAGCACGGAACTACTCCCAACATTAGTTCTTCGAAACGTCATGTATAAACTCTATCACATCGCTCAGCATCTCCTCGCTATACCAATGGCCAATATCATAAACTCTAAACTCAGCAGACAAATCCAACTTCCGCAGCAACGAAGCCGCTTTCCTGCTATACAGCGGCGGCACCTTCGGATCGCTCGCGCCACTAGCGAGGAAAACGGACGTAGATTTCCCACCCATTACTGCTCTAGTTCCTTCAAACTGTGACGGCAGATCCAGCTCTTCTCTCAGGAACTGCACTGCTTTCTCAAACTCCGAATCTTCCTCCTCATCGTCTTCATCACGGTCGAATATATCCTCGCCCTCCGTGTCCATAGCCGCCGATGCTTCGTCCATCTGCTCCGTAAATGGTAGCCACCCACACATACCCACCACCCCGCCCAAGGCTTCTCCTTCCCAAAGCAACACGCTTGAGTATATTACTGCGCTACCTTGGCTCAGTCCAAGTAGGAACACGTTCTTTTCTCCTACGTCATTTGCTGCGTCCTTGATCAGTCCGTGGATATATTTTACAGACTCCCGCAGACCGGCGACTTGGATGTGCGGGTTGTGTGTCGGCGGGTGAGTTTCAAGTGCAGACGTGTCGAATCATTGGTGCGTTAGTGCTCGGTTGTAGCATCGGGCGCGGAGCAGGCGCGCTGTGGGGAATATGAATTCGGTCTGGGGGAAGTGGGAGTGGAAGCTTTGTAGTGCCGGTTGGCTTTTCGGTAGGGATGTTATGAGGGATTCTAGTAAAGGCTGTGCGAATGTTTCTGCTGTGGATCCTCGGCCATGGAGTAGAATGAATGTTTTACTGTGGATTCCAGAGGTTGGTAGGATGATGAGGGGTGGGGCCATGAGGATTTTGGTGGTGTGTCGCAATCTGGAAGACTGTAGACTGAGACAATGGTGGTGTTGGATCTAAAGCTCATGTGTTGTCATTCGAGGAAGAGAGGAGCAGATGCAGGATAGTGGGGCTGCTGCCTGATTGATTCGCCAATCCTAGACTAGTTAGTCGTCCTTGCTGCATGATTGGAAGCCTCGTGACTGTCGTAGTTGCCTTTTTATGTAGTTTCGTTTTTCGAGTCGAAGCTCCACTATCAAGGATCGAGGAAGATACAACTAAAGAAAACGGGACCGTATTGCGATGGCTGGTGCCATTGCTTCAGCTAGTTGCCTGAGTATCCTCTGAAACATTTTCAACTCCCAGGACTAGCTGTTGGATCAAAGATTGTGGCGCTGGCAGCATCTTTCGTATTCGAAGTATCGTGTCGCGATGGGCAGTTCGAACTCTGCCCATGCACCCATTGACGCAAGGCTCTCGGACTTTGCATGTCGACAAATACCGGTGGGATTGGAAGCTCAAAATCCTTTTCGGAAAGATCCTCCAAAGGCGCAAAGTCGGAGCCGTACCGTTTGTATGCGTCTGGCGACGTGTATAGCTTGCGCACCATCGTATCTAACCGCAAGATACAACACTGCATCGCGATTCTCTCAATGCGCCAAAGGTAGGATGGATCTGATTCCGGCGGGGGGCAGTGTGATATCTTTGATTCACCCTTTATGAAGAGAGTTAATCCTAGCGTCTCGCCTGATCCGCTTCGGTGGAGAGCATAACCGCTCTCAGCTTCGATGGGTAAGCAAAGTTGGCCTCTGCTGTAAAGCTGCTCGAATTCCGCCCATGTGTCTTTATGGAACCATATATTGATCCACCAACGCTGTACGACGACGTGTATTCCAGTCTGTCTTGGATACACATAGCAGCCCTGGGGCTTATAGTACGTTGTGCACCGGCCTGGTAGGTCAACTGTGGAAATGCTGCCACCAAAAGTGTAGAGTTCCCAGGAGTGTCCCAGCTCAGCAAGGCGTTCATCTTTCTGATGTAAGGGCTCCTTCAAATCGGCAGATGTGGTCCTATAGTGAAGTTAGCTTGAAAAGAGACTCTTCATGAATGTGAGGAAGACCAACTTACGTTCGCGATTGGTCTCTGGTCGTGCGATATTTCCAAACCACATGCGCAAGCTCGTGGCAAAGCGTGATTGCGATGTTGAGGTGCAGCATCTTCCGTTCATCCTCTGATCCGCATTCGTAGACGCATCTCAAGCTGAATAAAATTTCAGGTGCAATACAATGCACGGTTTTCGCAATGAGTGACACCAAGGCAATGGTTTACGTCCTGACCGAAAATGCCGGTATTCTGTGACACTACCATAAGTTAATCCATCGATGCCGACGTCCTTACTGTCAAGGTTACAGAAACCGATTGTTAACACCCTGGGCAAACGTTCTTCTAGGAGCATGCGTAGCTGCTCGTCTGCATTATTGGTAGCCTCCCGGGGTACGTCTCTTAGATAGCGCCTCCCCTGTTCATCGAAGACCAGTTCGCCGCACAAAGTATGCTTCCACCAAGGTAGAAGCGAGGGCTCTGTCATGAGTTTCGTGGCGAGTCTCAGAGCAGGGAGTAGCAAGTCATGGTCTTCTGACTTGAGCTCCGGCTATTCGTTTCTTTCGAAGAGCGAAAAGATATCGTTATCGAGAGGGCTCGCAGAGTGGCTGTTGACTCTGGCTAGTTGCTGCCGCTGGCCGGATGGGACATCAGTGGTCGTAAACTCATCGCATTGCAGCGCTTCGAGGTAATTTAAGTCAGTCCTGGCGATCGCGTTCACAGCTGGAGAAACCGGCAATTGGAAGGCATGGCGACGACGGGGGACTTCTTTCCAGACATAACAATCGGTAACAGTGGCCAGGGTTCGTTCTTCCTGGAGCGGGCTTGAGCAGGGCTTAGAAAGTGCGGTAGAGATCGCTCGTCAAGCCTCGCATGAACATATGAACAAGAAGTCTGCAAAACTGGCTGCTCTCGTCGTAGATTCTGGGAGTTTGCAAATGCAAGAAGAGTTTGGGCGATGATTTATATTGTTTCTGGAAATCACCAATGGTCATGGACGCCTTCCCATCGCCCACTCATCAGACTAGCGGATGACTTAACCATAGTTCATCAAGCCTTTTTCTTCGTTATTCGATACCTATTCGAGTCAGCCAGAATCCACGAAATCATCTTTGAAGTACTTACAGGAATAGCTTCTCTCTTGAGTAAACCTCCTTGTCCGGGTCATCGTCCACCTCCTGCACGTCGAAAATCTTCCGCGCCGTCTTCATGAACGTCAAGTCGGCCCGCCTTCTTCGTTTAAAACAGAAGTAACACACAGTATTCTCGCCGATCAGGTCCTTCAGAGTTTGTTGCAAGAGCGGAAAGGCGGGCTCAAAGTACACACAATCGGCTGCGAGGATGATGTCCGGGTGAGCTGGTAGTTGCGATGGCGTTGCTTCACCCCAGTCGTATATCGATGCGCTCACACGAGATTCCAGATTATTGAGTGCGATGTTGCGCTTCATCAGGTCGAACATGGGTATTTGATCCGTTATATGTAGCGTTGTATCGATGTTGCAACCTATCGCGACCGCCAGCCCGACGAGCCCTCCTCCTGCGCCGAGTTCTACTATCTCTTTGCCAGCGATATCATCGCGATGCTTCCGTAGCATATATTTACTCAGTACCATACCCGCCGGCCACAACTGCCCGCCGCAGCCATTCTTCAGATCTTCATGCAGCTTTAGTGGGGGCGATAAGAGGCCGTCGAAATCAACCTTGGAGACACCGGCAGACTTGATGGGCGCCGCGGGTACGAGATCCTGGCTTACGCCGAAGATATCAGATTCAAGCATTGCGAATAGCTGGGAGAAAGTAGTTGTCGGTGACCTGGGGGCGAAGTTCCCTATCTTTGTGGAGGCTCAAAACAAATTAGTGCGCCAGTGCGACCCACGGTGGCGGGGCGACCCATAGAGCGTTCGAGGCCCTCCGGCCCTTCATCATCATCGTAACCCATTGTCGGTTGGACCATTGGAGAGACTGCAATCATACTTGTAGTCTCACAGAAGCAATGCGCGATGTTACGAATCTTAGGAATCGACCATCTATGCCTAGCAGCAACTAATGCATCCTTCAGCCGGCTACCCGTCACCATCCCTGACAACCTCGGGAATGTTTGCTTATCTTATCGACCCAGCCAGGATCTACACCACACCTCTGGCTCAACCAATTGTGCGCGCGCTCAGGTGAGCTACGATGTCTATCGAAAGCCTCAATACAAGGCGTTTCCAGATGAGGAGTAGCCATGGGCAACAAGATGAGCTCAGCACGGGTGGCTTGCTTGCGCTGCTTAAATGACACCTCCACCATCCCGAGACCGCGTCGTCACCTCCTCGTACGTTCTACGTAGCAAACCAGCCGGAACTCTGAGAACAACTTCTTCGTCGTGCCTGGTAGCCTACCATGGGCCTTCCTACAGAGGTACTGCAGGCCTGGGAGGCTTGCGACCGTACTGACACTCTCTTCGTATTGGTATGCTCTGTTTTTTGTAAGTAGGCGCTTCATCGAGAAAGACTACAGTTGCTGATCAGACAAGGCTGGGGAATTATCCCGGCGGTAGGCATCGCATACAGTGGGTACACTACGCGCTCCAATTCTCTCGCCGCCATCATGCCTGCTATTCTTGCCGTCATTGTCTGCTCGATACAATGGTTTCTCATCGGCTACACATTGACTTACGGCGAAGGAGGGGCAGTGTTCGGAGACTTCAAGTATGCATTCCACAGGAATGTCTTAGCCGAGCCAGTCGGGACGATACCAGCGGTTTTGTTCAGCTTCTTCCAACTTGTGTTCCAGGCTACGGTATGCGCAATTGCTGTTGGCGGCGCTTGCGAAAGGGGGCGGATACTACCGTTGATACCATTCATCTTCGTAAGCTGTGAACCCCTTGGCGAGTCAAAACAAACATTAACAAAGATAGCTATGGTCAACTTTTGTATACAACCCTCTAGCCCATATGGTCTGGGGCGGAGGCTTCCTCATGGACTTGGGCGTTCTGGACTTTGCAGGTGGAACACCTGTCCACATTAATTCTGGGGCAACAGCAACAGCCATATCCGTCTACCTCTCGTATCCTTTATTCCGCTCGCGCAAGTCAGCAACACGGACGCCATCGCATCTGGCCATCCATCGTCCTGTAAACTCGCTTTGTCAGTTGCTGGCTATGATAAGCATCTGGGGCTCTTGGCTGGCTTTCGACGCTGGCACAACTCTGGCTTTCAACTTCAAGTCGGTCATGGCACTATGCGTCACGAATCTCTGTGCAGCTTCCGGAGCTCTGACATGGATGGTGTACACCTACATGGAGACCGGTCGCTGGAGTCTGGACTCTTGCTTCATGGGTTCCATCTCCGGGCTGATCATGATCACACCGTCTGCAGGCTTTATCGACCTACCAACTGCTTTCTTTTTTGGCATTCTGGGCGCGTTGGTCTGTCGTCAAGCACTTCGAATCAAGTTCACTGACTTTGCTCGACGCTGGCGCTGGGTTGACCATGGCGATACGTTTGCCACACACTGTATCGGCGGTATCTTGGCCACTATCTCAACCGGATGCTTTGCGCGAAAAGAAATCGCTGGGTACGACGGAGTAACGGAAATCGTTGGAGGTGTCTTTTTCGATGGTAACGCGCGACAATTGGGTATCCAGATCGTAGAGGCTCTTGTCGGATTCTCGTGGTCATTCACCTTGAGCTACATCATGTACGCTTTGATCGACTGCGTGCCTGGCTTCGAGGTATTAGCAGAAGACAAGTAAGTAATGCCACAGTGTAAGAGGTAAGATCGCTAACATGCATCAGGGACATCATCGCAGGCCTGGACGCAAGCCAGCTAGACGAAGAAACGCTATGGGCAGAGACGCAAAAGTATTACCCCTATGCTGATCGCGAGGGCGAGCTGCATCTCGATTGATAGAGAGAAAATATTACAACGGTGAGGACGCAACGTAGACGCCGAGGCGCATAAAGGAACCGATCGGATATGGACCACGAGGGCGAGTCAACACGACACGAAGATCCCAATGAAGAGCCTTCTATCTCGTTCCTATCTCCAACGACATCTTAATCCGGTGAAACAACTACACAGCCGCAACGCACAAGCCCACGCACATACCCTTCCACATACAAGCCCAATTTCTCCTCCTCTCTCCTTGCAAGTCGGGCCTAAAAAAATATCTCGGATTCGGTTTCACTCGGCACGCCTTATCCGAATGCTCGAATCCACACTGTCCCCCACAGTCCGCCCGAGCGACAAGAGCGACGAAAAGATAACGCCCAGCAGTGCTAACTAAGCAAGTGATCGTCAACGCTTGTCATCTCGTTCCGCGGGCTCGTTCCGCACTCATGCCAAGAGCACGACCGCCTCGTTTGTCAGCCCCCTGCATGGCTTTGTACCCATGTATAAGAGGATAGCTACCTGTCGATAACAAAGGCATGAACACACGCATGCATGCAACATTAATCCGATGGGGAGAGGTTTTCTAGATGGCGGGATGCTGCGGTGAATAGGGTAAGTAAGTTTCAACCTGCCATGTAGCCTCAAGCCAATCGCGATTGTACCGATTGCAAAGCACAAGGGAAAGCTGAAAAGGGACTAGGCTCCGCAAACACATGCATATCACACACGCACATTGACCTGCATCACATACATGTGACTAGCGGGTGTCGCCGGGCGCGAAGCCGCGCCGCACTAAGAAGGGAAGGAGAGTGTTCCAAGAAAAAACTTGAAAACAACAATAGGTGGAAACCTAGTGTTAGGGCAGTTCAAATTGCATTTATCCGCAAGGAATAATGTATAGTAATCACATTGCGTTTCATTGGGCGAATACATAACGAATCGAGATACTTATCTTTCACCTGTTTTTTTCTTTGCCCTACCCTTTACGCCATATTGTCCATGTTCGCCACCCCAGGCTCGAAACCACAATGTAATCTGGGTAAACGTCGGAGCGTGTGTCGCTGCTTCCCCTCTCGTTTAGTTGCTCTTAGTGCCTCGGAATGATGCCGGGGTATGTGGTTCCGCTCTCCTTGTTCTCTTGATTTCTGCCAAGACCCTATTTTTTCCTAAATGGCTACGCGCGTCGTCCCTTGCAGGCATTTTTTTTCTTTAATTTATTTGAGCGGGTAGAGCCCGATAGGCGGAGTGCAGGTGGGCGTGGGTGAACGGACAGACCCGGTGCTTTAGGTGCGTAGATACGTTGTGTTAGCGATATGCTAGCAAAACGTGCTTGATTCGTTGCTTTCCCCACGATAGCTATACCGCAAGTTTTGATCAAACATCTTGGCTAGGGGGAAACAAGGCAAACATGTAATGTTGACGTATATGTCATTTCTCATTTGCGTGTTTCTGTTTCAACAGCAGATAGCATCAGGGCTTGCTTTGAACCGGGGTTTCATTGATGGGGACAAGTGTTGCTTGGCGCACCTTTTCCTGGGGCTGTTAATGATGATGAGCAATGCGGTGACGAGGACTGGACAGCGAAGGTTACAGCGGACGGCGAGGCTAGTAGGATATGTGGGTGCGGAATGTGGAGCAAAGGTAAAAGGTGGAAGGTGTCGCCGAGTCAAGACATCCGACGGAAGGAAGACTTCTGGGCCCGTGATCTTGGCTTCGGTGAGGGAAGCTTGTATGCGGAAGGTTCCGACGATAGTCAGGTATCGCGGTGCTGTCAGTGTGGATTGACGAAAGAGAGATGGAAATGCCATCAGAGTACAGGGCACAGCTTCGTGCGGAAACGCTCTCTTCGAATGGCAAAGAGAGGCGAACAGAGTTTAGCCTATCAATCTTTGTTATCAGTTGCTTAACATAAGGATGGTTCATGGATGTATTCCCCAAAGGCCCAGCTTCCTATTCCATATCTGATCGCATCTAGACTATCATGCTGCCAAGTCGGCGGCGGATGGCGAAGCCCATGTCTTGCGTATGCTTGTGGCAAAGGAGGCAGTGAAAGGCCGGCACTATGCAAGAGATTAGTCCAGGAATACATACCGGGGCCCTTGCCTGGTGGGTTCTGCTCCATTGAATCGTTGGCATGATTTTCGGTGACCAGGGAGCATGGGCGACGACACCAGGCCAGAGATATAAAACCTCGAGGTCGTTCAGCAAAGAGCTCATCACCACCTTCGACATTCTCATCCGCCCTGGTCTCCGTTTCTGTTGGCTCATTATGAAGTTCACCAGCATCCTCAGCGCAGCTCTGCTTGCTCAAAGCTCTTTCGCCCACCCAGGGGACAGTGCTGAAGAGAAGGCCCGCGAAGTCGCTGCCCGTCGCGAATACCTGGCCAACAACAAGCGCTCTCTTGCTCACTGCGCTGAGCCTCTCAAGGCCCGTGGTAACGATGTCGCCATGCACAAGCGCCGCAGTGCCATGGTTGAGCAGCTCCGCGCAAAGCGATCCATCGCCCAAGGTACGACCCCGCTGTAGCTGTAGCGTATCCATATAGTCTGGAATACTAACAACCCAAACAGAGAAGCCTTATCTGAAGGCTCGCGACGTCCAGGATGCTTTGAACACGGACCACCAGTCTAACATGACCGGCATCACACCGGACGTCGACCCATCTGTTATCTTTTCTGGTAACAAGTCTTGCATTCTCACGCCCGAAACAACCGAGGGTCCTTATTGGATTGAGGGTGAGCTCGTGCGCCAGAACATCGTCAACAACGAAGTTGGTATCCCTATGACGCTGGACATCCAAGTTATCGACGTCAACACCTGTGAGCCATTGCCCCAGATCTACATTGACATCTGGCACTGCAACTCCACCGGTGTTTACTCTGGTGTTGTTGCTCCTAGCAATGGAGCTGGGGAGGCTGACCCAGACAACTTGGACAACACAGCGCTGCGTGGTGTCCAACCTAGCGACAAAGACGGTGTTGCGACTTTCGACACGCTGATGCCGGGTCATTACATTGGTCGTGCCACTCACATCCACGTCTTGACCAAGACGAACGCAACTCTCAATGCCAACTCGACCGTCTCCGGTGGTCACATTTCCCACGTTGGTCAAATATACTTCGACCAAGACCTCATCACCCTTGCCGACACCGTGGAGCCCTATGCTAGCAACGAGCAGCCAGTCACTCTCAACGCTGACGACTACGTTCTTCTCGGAGCGGGCGATGTTGATCCTTTCGTTGAGTATGTCATGCTCGGCGACGACATCACTGACGGTCTTTTCGCTTGGTTGTCGTTCGGAATGGATGCCAACAGCACTCAGAAGCCCACTCCCGCTGTGTGGTTGACTGAGGAGGGCGGTGTCGAGAACCCTAATGCCGATGATTGGAAGGCCGATGGCGGTACTGCCCCGCGCCCATCAGGTGCTCCCCCACGACCATCAGCATAGACAACGTTGTAAGAGTGCCGATAGTGTCGACCATGCGAGTCCGACCGAAATTTTCGAACGAGAGGCCGGGCCATGGCGAAGTACTAGAGCCTTTGCCTGCTGCAGGTTGTGAGAACGTTCGAGGCCCTTGCAGACAAAAGATAGGATGCTAGACAAGTTAGCAAGGAACGGATGTTGCAGCTAGTTGGATGAACGTGAAAAGCTCAGTACTCATTGACGGATTGAGTATTTACCTGTATATATCTGCAATTGAACCACTGTATATGATGCCAATCTTGTTCCAGACTGCCTTCCCATTATGCTCATGATCCGGGTCCTTGAACACTGTAGCGGCCACTGGGGGCTTGGGTCGACCGTACTGTATTGCCTTCGTGTAGGATTCGTATGCCAGGCCTAAGATAAAAATCTTGACGTACCCAACACTTCCTCCTAGCCCTTCGTCTTTCCGGTGCCCTCAATCAATCGTATCGTATCATGTCATCGTATGCGCGTCATACACCCTCCCCTCACCCCTCCAACTTCCTCAACCCCTCCACCAACGCCCCAAAACTCTTAACCCTAGTATGCCTCCCCGTATCCTCCCTGCCCTCTCCTCCTTTCGGCCCCTCTTCCCCCATCCCCTCAATCTCTTTATCTAACTGTCTCTGCACCTGCTCCCTATCCAGCACCCTCCTCGCCTCCTCGAATCCGCCGATATCCCTCACATGCCTAAACCCCAGACTCTTCAGCGTCTGCAGCGCGATATTTGAGCGCCGACCGCTGCGACAGTACAGCGTGATGTGGTCATCCTTTGCGACGTTGATTCCGCGTGCGGCGTAGATTTCAGGCAATTGGTCGATGATTTGGTATTCGATGTTTATGGTTGGTGCGATGTCGGAGGTTAGGTAGCCCGTGGAGAATTCAGAGGAGGAGCGGACGTCGACGAGGTGGGTTTTCTCCGTCGTCATTGCGTTTCTTTTTATTTTATCTTGGCGGCGCGTGCGCGCGCGTATTGCGTGGGATCGTGGTACTGTGGATGGATGCGGGAGGTCGGTTTGGGGGAACAGGTGAGATGTGGAGGGGTCGAGGGGTCGGTGGTAATGGCTAGTCTCGTAACCCCACTATCTCCGTCTCCATGTCTCACTCATCAAGAGGCGCTTTCACAACGCCAAGATCAGGCGTCTTTACGTTTCAGGCTATTGCAAGTTCAAACATCCTAGATTAGTATATACACGCTCATCACGTTTCAAAAGACACTTGCTTGTTTGATGATTTCTTTCATTCGCAGAAGTGTCGTTCAGCTCGACTCCTGATGCCGCGCCAAAGCGGAGGGTACTATGACTATACAAGAACACCTTTTCTCTTCCCACATTGCTCTTGTGATGCTTTTTTGCTACTACCACAGCAATGTGCCGTTTGCCGTGATAGCGAATTCTTTCCTCTTGCCAACGCCAAGAACCCGACTAAACGCAGGTTTCCAAAGCCTCAAGGGCTATGCAAAAGGTAACGAAAATCTAGCAGATGTTTGTAGTCCGCTACAGTAAAAACAATGTGCCACCCCAAAAAAGAAATCGCTAAAGTGGTATAAAACAAACAAAAGAAACGCCGGCATTGGTATCGTAAGTGTCCAAGACATCATGGACAAGAATAGACGCAGTAGAAACGCAAACATTAACGTATGTTGATGGCAAAGGTGCCGGCCAATGTACATGCAGTGTCGAATGAGTCTGGATGAGATCCAGAGAATGCGACTAATAAAGAAATGCGCAATGAAGCACAATAGACAAATCTATGAACTCTTTAGGTTCGATGTCGAGAAGTTGAAGTTGAGGAACTCGAATTTGTCCTTGGAATTAGTTCGGCTCTCGGCCGTAAAGGTACTTTGGGCGCTGTTGTCGATAGATGGTGAGCCCCTCGTCGAATGCTGGGTTTCACGCGGCTCCAGGAGCAATGATCGACGGTAGTAGTTTTGAACATTCGCTTGGTCGCTCACGTGCATTCGCTGGATCTGACTCTCCATCCAGTCTTGCATTTCTGGAATGGCGGCAAGCCGGTAAGGGACTTGAAACGACTGTAGTTGGCCGATGATCTTGGCCGTCTTCATGTGCTTGTCGAAGTTGATGACGGAGACACTGTCGGATCCCGAGTCGCCAGGCAGCTGTCGTGTGGTCCCATTGCCAACGTCGATGAACGTGAGGTCCGTCAGGTAAATGCCGACGAAAGGAATGCATGGCGCGATGTGGTTTTGAAGGCGCTGGCGGAGCACAGCGTAGTTGCGGCCGACGTCGGTGATTGCTTTCAACTCGTCCAGGCGAGCCTTGGTCTTGGTGGATACGAGCTCCCACGTCCGTTTGAGGCGCATGACCATGGACGAGTTGAGTGAGCAGATGATGGCCATGAGCGAGTCATAATTGTTCAGTTCCAAACACTTGGCCGCAACCTTGACCCACTGCTTGATGATAACCGCTCGCTTCTTAGCGTCTTCGAGTTGCAAGATAGTATCAGCAACCAGATTTGCTAGATCGGTCGAGAGCGTTGACATGGCCTTGACGTTGTGTGCCTTTGAATCCTTCTTTTTGGTCCATTCCAGAGCAAGAAGCTCTTCAGGCTGAATGGCACAGAAGAGTCTTGACTCAATGATGGTGAACTGTCTGGCAAGCTCCAAGGGATCAAAGTCCAGAATGCTACACTGCGTCTTTCCCTCTTTGCTAGCTCGGAGCGCATTGAGTTGGCTCTTGGTAACGATGGCTGCTGGAACGTTGCTATCGGCGAGTGTGAAGGAAGTGCTAGAGGCGCCGGCCTTGCCGATCGATGACACCAAGCGAGGGACCAGGGCGCCCGCCCTGACTTCGGTCACCTTAGATGTCAGTTCCGCAAGTCTTTTGCCAGCAGCAGGCATAGCAGCTCTCAGCTTTCCGGTGGCGAACGCCAGAATTATGCCAAGGGCAGCAGAGTCGCTATCGCCTGACCAGTGGCTTTCGAGCCAGCCCTTGAAAACATTGTAGACTCGGAGACGGACCGGGACACCAACTGATTGGCTACTGCCGATGTAGTCGAAGCGGTCGATCAAGCACTGCGCAAGTTCGGTTGGTGTAGTAAAGAGGCGGAAGGTAAGGTAGAACGCGTTGACGAAGACGATATCAGGAGTCGACTCGTAGGTTGTTAGCTGTTCCACGAGAGCCGGAAGAGAACCGCCTGAAATTTGTCCGTCCTTGTTATAGATCAGCTCATGCAAGTAGGTTGTCTCCAACAGGTGCTCCTCGCCAGCAGCAGAATCCTCATTGGCCAAGGATTGAAGTTCAGAAGAACTACCAAAGCTGCTGGTCAAGGTTGCACAGCTATCCTTCTTCGTCGGTGAATGATCTGGGGTGGTGGCGCGTGTCGAGGTGTGAGACTCGGCGCTTACAGAACCACCTCGTGCACTGAAGTGATAAGTGCTGGCAGTATCGTTTACGGATACATTGATGCTTTCGGCCGTTGTAGAGCCGATAAAGCTTCCTTGAGTCGTGCTGGCGGGGCTTTCGGCAGCTTCAGACTCGTCTGGTGGAGGTAGTACCGGGGTAGGCACTGCGTTGAGAGGAGGCAATGATGCACGGGATGATCTGAAGGATACGGCAGTCGGGCTCTCGACAATCACGGCCTGAGGGCCCGGTTGTAGACCCATTCTGTTTTCCTCGAGAGGTGAAGGTTGCGGCACATCCGGCAGAGGCTTCGATTCGGAGATGATCAGTGGTGGAGGCTTCTCACGTTCCTCAGTCGGCGGTGCTGGTAGTGGCTTGTTGGTCTCCATGACGGTGTCCGCAGGCTTGGGCGAGTTGGGCCTGGCGATTGTCGGTTGTTCACTTGGGCCCAGTTCCTGGAAGATTGCTTTTGACAGCCCCAAGCCAGCAGCCTCTGTTTCAAACTCAAAATCTCCAATCCTCTCGATGACAACTCTTGCCTTGGTGACACAGTCACCAGCAGCTCGGACGCAGCTTGTGGCAGCCGTAACAATCTGCTTGCCAGCATCTGGGGCTATCACTTCCTCGCCCTCGGCGTCTGCTTGGATGAACATGTCTTTCGTGGCTTGTACAAGCTCGGTCAGGCGGGTGTACATGGTGTCT
Source organism: Stemphylium beticola (assembly GCA_029100535.1). NCBI lineage: Eukaryota > Fungi > Ascomycota > Dothideomycetes > Pleosporales > Pleosporaceae > Stemphylium > Stemphylium beticola. The sequence goes on along the minus strand of JARBXR010000018.1, from coordinate 300,896 downwards.
CGTGCTTCCTCCAGCGGGTTAGACCTACGCGAATCACGCTCCCATACTTCCTCCACGACGGTGAGGAGCTCGCGACAGGCAACAACGGAGTGTTTGGTGATCTGAGCTAGCTCGTCGGAGGAGCGAGATTGCAGATGCAAACCGATGAATGATCCGATAAAGCCGAGAAACGCGTCGTGGGCCGCGTTGAGCTTCTCTGAAGCAAGGTTGCCCCTGCGCGCACTGGAAGATTTGCCGGTGTGGGATAACCGATGCGTCATAGAGACGCGCTTTGACTGGGACACAGGCTGCGAGTACGTTGCTGGCAGCTGAATAGAGTCTGGTTCTGAGGGTAGGGAAAAGGCGACGGATAGGCGGTTGAAGTTTCGTGGCGGCTGCGTAGAACCGGTGTACCAGTCGTCGTGCGTCGAGGAAGTTCCTTGTGTAACTGGGGAGTGGGAACCATTGGTGGAAAGACTGTCCTCGCCCGATGGAACTGATGTTGCCAATGGTTCCACTGCAGTATCGGCAGAGTCAGATGGTGGGGTCAGTGGCCGGTGATTGCCTGCATCGCCAAGCTCAAACAGTGACAGCGACACGGCATCAGTGGCCCAGATGTCGAGGAAACGAACAGCTCTGGTCACGAGCTTGAATGATTTGAATACAAGCTCGTCCATGTGGTCGAAGACTGGGACAGGTAGGGCCTCGGTTTGTAGGGCTTCTTGGAAAGTTTTGGCGGTCTTGACGAGCGTGGAAAGGTCGCCCAAGAGAGCTTTTCGCATGCGACGCAGACCTACATGGGCGAGAATGAGGCGTGAATCTTTTTGCAGACACTGAGTTCTTTCCTGTTGAGAATAAGTAGGTGAGCTGATGAGAAGTTTGACCACTTTCGATGGGCTTGACTTACGAGGAAGAGTCTTACGCCAACAATCATGCCCTTGACGTAGTCTTGCCTTGAGAAGGCAACTAGATCACCATTCTCGCCGTCGCGAACAAGATCCCATAGGTATGTCAGGGCAGTCAGCAAGTTTTGAATGATTGGGTGGTTATAAGGTTCGCAGTAGTTGGTGGGAAGCCATCCACGCGCTCCTGAAGCCAAGAGAGTGCCATCTGCCCATCCATTGGGGTGAACGGAATGGACAAGAATAACGTCGCCTTGATTGATGGCTACGGTGATGGAGGACTCGTCAGTGGAGGATGATACTGTCGAGCTAGGGCTGTAGTGGTAGAAGGCGCGAAGGTAGTTGTGGAATACGGGTTGCGGGTGTGACTGCTGCTGAGACATGGCTTCGGTTGAGGTTTTGGGAGTCAGTGGTGGTGACATGTGCGATTGGGAGCGGCTTGAATGCGTCCCTCTTGACGATGACTGGCGAGTGTGGCCGTATATGCCTGCGCGGGAGCGCGACCTGCTCGGTGACTTTTGGATGTTCAAGGGCGCTACCAGTGCGCTAGATCGCTTGTCCATCTCTTCCTGCGTTTGGGCAAAAGATGTCATGTCGATGGTGAAATGCAATGCTCCTAAAGGAAAAGGTGGCTAATTAGGCGTTAGACTTCCGCCTGTACACGTAGCAAGCATCTGATAGACGACGTCGACAGAAACGAAAGATGTCGGGCGAAGATGAGGGCGATAGAATGGATGTTGGAATCCTGCGTTGACATGTTACTACTGTTTGCAGGGCAAAAGGCGCGGCAAACGGAGAGCGGGCTACCCGACGTGACAGTGGGTGACAGATGGTGTGGTGAATGCAATTACCTGAAGTGTGTGTTTGTCGTGAAACGGGATCAAGGTGGGAGCTCAGACACGGTCTGTCTCTCGTGGACGGGTGGTGGCGTTTGAGGGGAGGGTGAATGGTTCGGGAGTGAATGCTAAGGAGGGGCTGCTGGTCGTGGAGGGTGCAGGGCTATCTTGTAATAACGATGGCAGAGCGGAGCAGGAAGCAAGCAGATGGCTGCAAGGGTCGGGCCTGGCTCTGCAGGGGAGCGTGGGGTTACTTCCAACGGTTCGTGAGGTAGGCGCGGTCCAAGCGAGAAGCGAGCGAAGGAGCGAGGCAAAAAGAAAGTCGAGGCGCTGCCAGCAGGGAGTAGGCGGCTTGGTGGACGAGGGAGCAGGCCAAAGGCAATGGGATGGACGGGGATCGTATGTACTTCTCCACGAGGAACAGGCTGAGCCTGTGTTATCATCAGATCACCATGGAGCATCCTTCGGCCAGCCTACTCGAGAAAAGCTTCGTGAACAGGACAGGGGCCTTCTGTCAGGCGCGGCAGGGGTGCTTAGCCAGGGCCAAGGGAGCGTTGGTGGGAGGCGGCCTTGGTCCCCAACCTTGACCATGGCCCGGCCGCATGCTGATTCGCGCCGGCGCGCCCGTGCTGGCCGAGGGGAGTAGCCAGTGGGTTTCCCCCGGCATTTCTCCCTGGCTCCGTGGCCGTCGACGTTGGGAACACACAGTATAGGTGCAATCACCCAGCCGACCCGCCATCGCCTAATAGTATTGAGGATAGCAGCAGCAGCAGCAGCAGCAGCAGCAATAACGAAAGGAAAGAAAAGAAAAGAAAAAAACTCCCCTTGGGTATGAATGCGAATAGCATCACCAGCCCAAAACCTACTGCTTCCGCTCGCTAGCACGCACTTTTCGTGCCCGTGGCAAATCTCCGTCGCCGTCACGGTACCACGTTCCTCGCGACTCGAACCAGCTGTGACGTCCCACGCCCAGCACATGCAGTGAGCATAATCGGGGGCGGTCGCCTGCATCCATCTGCATGAAGACCCGCACAGCGCAGGCCACATGCGCGGACGCGAGCAAGGGCCCAAGGACCTGCACCACGAGCCATGAGGCTTGCCCGGCCCACTATGAACCTACTTACTCCCCCGGTCGCACTCAAGAGGCCCGCATCTGGCAACGATCACCTCACACCTAAAGCCTCGCTCTTAACCCTCTCAGGCAATTTCCGACGGCTTTCTCTCCCCGGTTGCCACGGCCGTTCTCTCCCCAATCACTCAACCCCTCCTGGGCCAATTTTCTTCTGCATCGCCTGCGCCTGCCTCCCATTGGCTGCATGTGCCAATATCTGCAGAATATTATTACCTGGCTGCAGCACTGCAAGCCTGCCTTCTCTATCCCCCGAACCCCCCCGCAGGGTAAAAAAGAGAACTCAGTCGGGCTTACGCTATCGGTAATTCCGTCGTTGCCGCAACGGCAGACGTCATGCTTGATACGGATGACAGTCGCGACTCTTCCCGGCATGCCGTAGCATCTAGCCTTCGGCCCACTCTTCACCTCCACTAGCATAAAAGCCTTGCCTGTTCTGACGACTGTGAACGCTCTGCATTCGACGACGGCGGCCGGACGACAGTATCCTGACCTCACATCACACGCGAGCTGGACGAGCAATCGTGGAGGTGGACACATCCTTGCCGATACTACTGCTATGCTATGCTAAAGAAGCGTCACGTGTCACCATCCATCGTCTGCCTAAATTCTACCACCAAAGCCTGTGCTCGTAGTAGACCAGTGTCGCAATCAACACTTATGCACAGGTTTCCAACTCTAAAGAAATACATGGCAATACAAACCGACATTTCCCCTCTGTTACTTCCAGATATGGTTCCGACGACGAAACCTTCCCGCACTCGAAACCGATTAGGCCTTGCATACGTCTTCTCCCACTCCAAATTCCATAATCCCACCAAGCTAGGCAGCAATCCTCCGAACCAAGACCACTAGGCCATCGAAACTGGTGGACACTACGCGGAGAAGCGACCACATTCCGCTGCGCCTACGCTGCACTCGGAACTAAAGTGTACATACGGCAAGCCACAGAAGGCTGGACGTATTAGACTTGACCTAAACCCATACTACGGGATTGGCCGCGTCTGAAAACCCACTCACTGTTGAACATTCGCTTGTCAGCAAATCTTCCGTGGCTGGGCCTGGCAAGAAAACCCTCCACCTAATTCCACGCCGTCATAACGATGCAATTAATCCTCAGGTCGATCACTGGTAAAATCCTGCCTTAGATTCACATCCCCTTGTTCGTACGGCCAGAAATAGGTCGTTATTGCTCGCAATTGCCGAGAACAAACGATGTGCGTGTTGCATTCCCAAAGCGGCTGAACACGGGCCGTGGGATCGCTTCCCGCAATGCGCCATACTGCTTTTTCCGTTCGTCGAAACCAGTTTCTCACCACAAATCAGCGATCTTCGGCATCTCGATATGACACCTCAGCTTCATCTGTTCCACGGCAGTCGCATTCGTGTTCGCAAAGCCTATAGTCCAGTACCCACCAAAGGAGGAGCAAAGTTGTCGCAAACGCTTCTTTGGAACGCGCAACTATAGCCGGTGGCTCAACGCCCGCCCAACTATCGAATTTGGTAGTCTACATAGGTTTTCACGCCATCACTCCAAGTAAATAGACTTGAGCAACCACTCTCACATGTACCGTCAGCGGGCGTACTCTCCTCTTTCGAATCACGGCACGCTCTTGCGTACGGCAGCCATGCTGAAGTCCTGATAGGTTCCTCAGTCCCTGAAGACTTTCAATGTTGACAGCGGATAGCATTCACAACCGTATCTGTCTAGGCTTGTAGCGCAAAGTCTAATATCCATAGCATATTGGCTATCACACTCCAAGCTGTCACCAGGAACAGACTTCATCATTGTACGAGCTATGCTCCAGTTCCCAAGTCCACAGAGATCGTCGTTGCAATGCGCTGATCTCCTCCCAGAGCGGAGACGAGAGCTAGTGCAAGGGCCCCTTTCTGTTAGTAACCATTTTCAATGGACCGGTCTTTGAGCGGTGGTAGCGCAGAGGTGGCGCAAAGGTCCCTGTTGCCGTTCTGATGCTTCAAACGACAGTTTGTCCTCGTAAAACTTTCTCAACGACTCGGCCCTTCTGCTTCCTGTAGAGAACCCTCGTGAACTGGCCATACGGTTGCCTCTTTCGCCGGAGCTAGAGACCTCTAGCTCGGCCACTATGAAACCTACCGCCCGCGGGGACGCGTTAGGTGCCGGCACTCATATCGCCGACTTCACTTCCGTAGATAGCACAACTTGTATGAGCGAGGCGGTCGTCTCAATTCTCCCCAACACTACACCATGCAGATCGCGCTTTCGCCGATATTTGTCGCTTCATTCAGGGTGTGTTGGATGATGGAAATCGCACCCATCCAAACTCCTTCTGAGGCGCACCTTCGCGAAACACGTATGCTAGCATTTTCACCTCTTTGTGTATCTGCCACATCTTGCGTGCAGCGCCGACAACGACCCGAGAGCGCGGTACGCAGGGCGGATCATTCGATGAACGGACAATACTCCGATGCAACACTACCGAGGTTCGGGTAATCACATCCCTTGCAAAGGGCGGCTGGACGTCATGTGAACAAATGCGAATGCGTGTCTGCGGCGTAGCAGAAATGAAGCAGCACACTCTCGAATCCTATGGAGGGTGCTCAATGCTTTGGTGTACTGACTTGTGCAGTGAGCGCCAAAACGAGTTCTTCAAATTCTACCAAATGAACAGTGGCGACATTTACAGACAACGGGGCAGAGATTGCGATTGTCCAACATGCGCAGCAGTCACTCTGCCTTGTGAAAGATGACTCTCATCCATCCTGAGGTAGCATTTGACGGCCAAGGAGTCTATTCCTCAACGCATTTTAGGTCTACGACACTACTAACGGACATGTTCAAGCCAAGGCAAATTTTCTGCCGCAAAGCGTCCATTTTAGGAAGTCGTCGGAACCCAAGCTGCTGGCGATGCCCACAGCCCATGTCCATCAGTCCACCCTCTTTTGAGTATCCCTTGCACTTGCCATGCGGTTTATCACGTCTCCCGGCTTCCGCGTGCCGCCTCAATACGTTCCAGCCGCAACCACAGCGTCAGAGTCGATCCTCGCCTGCTAGACGCGCTTCCAGATCGATCATTCTGACCCATGATTGATATTCTCCGCTTCACGTGGCGAATGTGAATAGGCCCTTGTTGTCACGTCCATGGAGTCATGTTGGTATGGGGGCTCGTAAACCTTGCGCAGCAAGCATTGTAATGAACTGCGCTTCGAGAAAGGATACGAAACAGTGCTGCAGTGAAGCATACATATTTCCTGGTGGCGCACTCCTTCGTCATTGCGGCTGAAGCCTCTGCGAGAATGTGGTTTCTGCAGGATGCTAGACCCATAGCTCGCAACGTGCCTTCGCTGCGGCGTAGTCACCAGGGAGTCGCTCCTTCTATTACGCGTCTAAGTACCAGCGAAGTGGCATTTGCATCACTAATTTGCAAGCTAGGATCCGCACTCATCTCGGTCATCAGCGCAGTATACGATACATGCGACAATGAGTGACTGCTAGTCGCATGATGCAGCAAACAGTAGCACAAAGCGTTTGGCACATGTAATGACGCCGCCGTACCTGCATACCCGCCCATGGAATTGCAAGGGTTTTACATCGAGATTGTACATCAAAACTGTACATCGATTTGCTGCCTACTACATTTTAGGTTTTATGGTTCTCTTGAGCGCCCCCGCAGATCTTCAAAGCCACCACCAACGGAAGGGATGCTTCCACAACTCCAAACCACTACGATCAAGTTTGCAACTCAATCTATCACGACCACGCCTGTTTCTCATCGATAAAAGTGACAACCAAAACTCTTTTTCGAGAACACGGGTTTCCCCGCTTCTCATCTACCTACTTTCAGGTTCTCGTTTCACCATTCCCAATGCAGCTCACGACTAGGAACGTCTTCCGTCTCGCCCCCATTCGCGGAAAATCAGTCGTGCCCCCACCACCGCTCCGAACGGCTAAGCAGCCTCAATCTCAGCCCCTACCCACATGTTCGAGGAGGCTTGTGAAGCTGGTATCAGGTCATTCTGAGGGCGTATGAGACTCGTCTCACTTCAATGTTTTCATGTACAGAACCTGCTAGAAATGGTAAGTAGGCAAGGAGGCGTCGATGGCTGCTATTGGCATCCTGGTAGGTTATTGCAGATGAGGAAGTGAAAGAGCATGGGGAATTGGCTAGGTGGGATCTGCTGTGAGGATTGTGGTGTTGGTATAGAAGGACTTTCTTTAGGTGAGGTTTTACAGAAAGGATCCCCAATTTCCGGTTACGCGACACTGCAATCGGATGCGAGAAAAGCAAGAGAGGGTCGGGAAACGGTGAAGAATGCTTCTTGCAACCAATGCATGTATACATTCTTTCATGGCTTGGCTATGCGCAACGGTCCGCTTTCGGGAGGTACCAACGTCTCGCAATAAAGAATCGTTATGCGAGGACCTCTGGAAAGGGCATTCCTCCCCGTGCTTCCTGGGACGTCAGACTTCATTCTGACCAGCCACCAATCCATGGCGCTCTGCCATGCGATGCAAGTCAGGCAATCACACCGTGTCAGATCGAGAGCCGCAATACAAAAGCAATACCCAGTCGACCGGTCTCGCTACAGCGCCCTGAATCCCAAGATGCAATTTTCGCGCCAATACACTGAATCGGTTATCCAAGTCAATATGCAGGAATCGTCTCACGATCTCAGCGACTCAATACCTGTCTGCTGATTTGAGATTACACCTAGATGGACGGAGGTCTCATGACGACTCTCCTGGAATCTGGCCACAAGCACTTGGCTCATCCTCTAGTATACTGCACCAGCCACAGTACCTTGTTCAGTCGTCACCTACAAACGGATGTCTATGATTCTAGCCACTGTGGTTTTTCTAGGCTTTCGTGCGGTCCTCCTGATCAGCAGATGTAGCGAAAATCACGGGCTACTCATTGCCACCACCATTCCAGCCTTGTCTACGAGTCACCTAACACGCTTCAATTAATTCGTTACTGCCCTATTCAGATTGCACGAGATTTTCAGTGTTTACTTCTTCACGCGGATGTGCTCCGCTATCACGCGAACGACTCTCCTACCAGGATAGACGCAGTAGCGTGTCGGGCCTTGACTCGTATACTACTAGCCCACACCCTCTCCAGGTCTCCAATTCTCTCCACCTATCCAGGACCACGCATCCTCGTCTACTCGAACAAACTTAACCTTCCTTTTTCGACTACTGCTCCTTCAATCCATCCTCCGCCTTGATTTTGATGGTCATGGGGTAGCTTGATACACATCCCAGGCATCGTGATTGCGATGATGCTGATTATGATGCGACTATCCTTCGCGTCGCGACTCACGATCCTCGCTGCCGTAGTGCGCGCGACTCGCCGGTATCAGTCCGCTGTCACCTGTCATGCGAAAATCGACGTCTGATCGGCAGTAAAAGATGCAAATGCCTCAAACGAGCATCGGTCACATGTCTCAAGCCGATGTTACATCTGCCTTTTCTCTTCTCGCCTCGGTACTGCGCATCGCGTGTCTTGGAGACGTCGCAACCAAAGGAAAGACATCAGCACAAGTTTGGTTTGCTATCTGACAATGATAACCGCCATGCGATTCCGATTATACGAGCCAAGAAACAACAAGATACTTACCCGCAGTACGATGATGTCGACATCTCAGCTTTTGGGGGCCTACCTTCCCATGTCAGTGAACAAGCGGAGGCAGCCGGATCGCGCCTTTCCAGCCGTCAAGTTGGGGTCGGGGGGTTTAGAGAACTAGGAAGATGCCAGCTTTCAGAGTCAGCCCCATGTCCCTGATCTTAACCACGTGTTATCGGCGGGAGTAAGAATACAGTAAGAGATCGGATGTTGATAATGAGGATGTTGTTCTCATAACACTAAGGGCTCCTATAGCAAGTAAGCTTGCCGAACAAGGATGGCTTGCTCAACTATTGGTCTCGTTGAACATGACGACAACAACAGTAGCGACGCGACACAAATTACCAGACTAACGTTTCACGATGGAAGGGAAGTGAAATGACGATTCGTCGTCCTCCGCAACGTAAGTAACAAACATACTGGGTTTTTGCTTGCAGCCCTATCCTCCCATATTATCGACCGTTGAACACATCGCACATTTTGATGCGCTCACCGCAAAGCACCACCCACAACGGCATTTACAGCCGCACTCTACTTCGCATGCCATGCCAGACCAGGTCAGCCCTGTCAGTCTGCGCGGCAAACAGATGCCGAATTACCACCGGTAGTGTACACGAATCGTCTCCCCCAATGCGTTCTTCGTCTTGCGTACTCGTACGCTGGCTCAATCGGATCAGAAAAAGCGCGCACATGATCGACAAAATCACTCCGAGCAGAACAGCCACAGTACACACGAGGAAGAAGCCCACAATAAGCGCTCAGCTGCTCCCCCACGGGAGCATGGCAGCAAGCCAAGGGCACGAAGCGAGAGAGCGAGCGAGAGATTTCATGGCCTGTGTGTCCGTATTGCAAAAGCAGCAATGGCCACCGCAACCACCACGCACTCTCGCACTCTCGCGCCCTTCCAGCCAGACCGCTTCGTTCGCCTCGGGGAAGAAGGGAACATGTTGTTCTAGATGGCCATGGCCATGGCCGGATCCACACATGGGCATTGACAAGGGCAAAAGGGGACAGTGCTCTTTTTCACATGGAAGCAAAGGCCAGTGTAGATGCCCAAGCATGCCGTGTTAAACACGTTTTTTTAATTGTAGGGTATTGATAAAATAGTAACATGGTTTGATTTCTTTCCTTCTACCCGCTCTCTTCCTCACCGTATCGTGCGCACGCACGCACACGCACGTATCTCGGACGCACACATCTCGGAGCCAGAATGTCCTACACCCATCGCGCATAAGCTGAACGGAACAAGGGTCAGTCAGTGGGAGGCAGAGCAGCAGCAAAAAAAGGTAAAGCGGGAAATCAAGACTCGATCTGGCAGAAAGCGGCGAGCGGGTAAGACGGGAATCGTTCTTCTTTTGCGCTCGTGTGGATGGGAGAGAGAACGGTCCTTTGGGGTAGTGCTTACTATCTTTGCGATTTGCGGCAAAGACGACATACGTGCATGCAGATGTAAGAGAGAATATAGGTCTCACACCACTGAGCGCCATCGGAAACATCCTCGTATCGAGGCCTGCTTACGCGCACAACCGTTTTTTTGTTGTGGTATCGTAAATCGACTCGATACTTACCCGTCTCACCCACCCAACCCTGTATCCATATATACATACATCCCTGTACATTGATCTGTACGGCCGGCTCCGAGTGCCACTGTCGTGGTGGCCGCTTGTCACGCAACCGTCGTTGGCGTCTGCTGGCGGTCCGACGAACGGCCTTATTTGCATAGCTGGGGTACAAGGGGAGGAGTCGAGGACGGGCTCTTTTTTTTTTCTCTTTCTGTTGGTCTATTCAGACAAGGGGGAGGAGGGGCTGATTGTCGGCATACACACGAACCCCTAGGCTAGCACCGGAGTCTCGGCAGTATTTTTTTCTTCAGACTCCGTCTACTTGGTGGTGACTTGCATAACACGGGATTCGTGATCCTGGTGTCGTGTCGTGTCGCGTCGCGTCTTGTAGGGGTTTCCATGGCTTTTCGGCCAACTGGGCGGTTGCCGATTTATACGTGGGGTAAGAGATGCGCATGCGGGACTATTATTGTGTGCGTCACATAGAAAGCGGATCAAGTGTTGGGTCATGTGTCCGCGCGGCTTTTGTGCGGGATATATTTGTCGTGGGCGTGTGTTTTTCGAACTGTATATTATCGCCTTGAGCTTGTGCTAGCAGTGCTCCATGGCGAGAGTGCCTAAATATTATACTATTGGTGATGGATATGTTCTTTGGATGGCGAATGCAATGCATAGTGTGCCAGTGACAGCATCGTCTTCGAAATCAAATACGGTGATCCACTATTGCTCAGGTAGCGCTCCTTCCGCCTCATAATAAATCTGATAATGAGGCGGTGTTCAATAGTGGTGACTTCCTGGGCATGTATGCTCCTCGCATATGAATATCCAGCATGACTCTTTGCAGCGATTTGGACTAGATGCTGGCTCAGAGCATGAATTCTCGTGGGCTAGTACCTCGAATCCAGCGGTTCGATGAGGTAAAGAGTGGCCAACAGACCATCTTCTTTGGCCATTAGTACGGTACTGCATTCCACAGCTTTCCCCCAGGGTGTCTGTAGAAGCGGCGCTCATTGCATATCCATTTCGTCGTCGTCGTAATCCGCTGTGCCCGAGTATCCATTTTCCAGTTCTTCTCGATCTCGGTCTTTGCGCTGCTGTTCTCGTGAAGCGGCGATTTTCCTGGTCCCGGTTAGCAAACTGCCTGCCAAACTCCATGTCACGGCACTCACCTCAGCCCGTCAATTACACCAATGATAAATGTTCTCCCCTCGCCTACTTCCATGCCCCCGACGCCATTCATCTTGAATCCACCTCCTGCATCCAACACCTCGACACCACTTCTGAGCTTTGCCATGCGCACTTCTCTAAGCCCTCTCAACAGCTTACGCACATTATCTGGGTCTTCAAAGTCGTCCGAAGCTGTCTCCAACAGCATCTCGCCCAGCTCAAGCCAGTGGTAGGGTAAGGCATCTGGTGCCCCGTCTGCTGTCGAGTTGGGCAAGAAGGGAGGGGAGGTCGGAAGCGTATTATTGGAAGGCTGAGGAGGTAATCGCGGAGGTGGAGAGAATGTCTCTGCGTGTTCGGTTTCGTGGTCCAGGATTGCGGTGAGAGAGTGGCTATTCAGCCATGGCGGTGGCAGGATATTTGCGCGCCGCTGGCGCTTGAGCAATAGGGCGAGCCATAGGGGAATGTTGGTTCGGTGAGGTGGGTTCAGAGGCCTTATAGGCCCCTATACATCTATCAGCGCCATAATACTATACATACTGGGGCATTGGGGAAGTCGGTGGTGGGGTGTTGGAGGGGCATACACACCCCGAGAAGCTCGAGTCCTTCGAGTCTTTGGCGCGGGATAATCGTGATGAGCTCCATTTCACATAAAAAGGCTATTTCTGGGGGCGTCAGCCCCGGTGGAAGAGGCAATGCCATGTTGCGACGCGTTAACTTGCACCACGAAGCGTTGTCCAAGTCGAGTTGAAGACGCGCCGCGGTAAGTAGCCGACTTGGGACTAGCTTCTTCGGAACATCTGCATATACCAAGTGGCTTTCACCATTGTCTTCACTTTTCCGGGTCACTCTTTTGTCGCTGTGTACGCGCAGGCCATCATCTATGCCTTCTTTAATTGAAGTATGGTCGCTGCCTGGTGCCGTTGTTTTGATCGTCTGCTTGACGGTCAACTGGGCTGAGCATGTATCAAGCTTAGTACCAAGGCCATACCTCGTGAGTCTGCACGCTGCCATGGTCCCCAGATACTAATGAGATCAGGATGAATTTTTCCACGTGCCGCAGGCTCAGAAGTATTGTGTGGAAGACTATTCGTGGGATCCCAAGATCACCACCCCGCCAGGCTTGTATGAACAGATTGCACGGTTGGTGTATGCATATTTACTTACTATCGGCTTAGATACCTGGTCTCGAAACTTTTTGCACCCTTTTTGGGTTGCGAAACACGCAGCTTGCGTATGGAGAATGCTGTTGCTCTTTGCGCTATACTTCCCATGAGTTATCTCATCCTCCGCATCTTACGCTTTCGCGACAATCCAGGGAAATCTTCGCACGAGAGTGGAGACGTATCTCGAAAAGGCACTCGCGCTGAAGACCCGACTTTTCTGGTTGACGTGGTTTCTGCTCTTAATATCTCTCTCTTTCCTCCCCTCTTTTTCTTCTCCGCGCTGTACTACACCGATGTGATGTCAACCTTGGCCGCCTTGTTCGCATACACTGCGCACCTGGCAGGTTCAAAATCGCGATTGAACTTCATATCTAGCGCGGGAGTTCTGACTTTCGGCATTGTTGCTCTCTTTTTCAGACAGACCAATATCTTCTGGGTAGCTGTGTTTCCCGCTGGACTTGCTGTCGTAAACGCCCTGAAGGCGGATGCACCTTCATCCCCCTCGCACACTCGAGATATCGCTGCGGTTTTGAAGGATAGCTGGAGTGAAGGCAGGATTGCTGATTGCTCCGTACAGGACGCCGGAATCCAAGGTGCGTGAGATCACATCTAGCTCAAAATAATAACGCTGACGATGGTGGTTAGATGTTGTGCTCTTCTTGGTTTCAATAATAGTCGCTGCTTTGAGAAAGCCTCTGCTTGTACTCAAGGTTGCTACACCATATGCGATCCTCTTGATTCTATTTGCTGGGTTTGTTGCGTGGAATGGGAGTGTTGTCCTGGGTAAGCGTCCTTCGTCCAACTTGGGTTTGACAGAGCTGATGTTAATAGGCGATAAATCGGCACATACGGCTACCATACATTTCCCCCAGATGCTGTACATCTGGCCATACTTTGCCTTCTTCTCCCTCCCGCTCTTACTCGGACCACTACTCAAATCTGTTGTTACGATCATGCCAGGAAGACTGCAAACCACCTGCGACCAGACTTTCAACACCTCGATTTATCGTCTCCCATCCCTTGTTGTGTCGGGAGCATTTATTGCTTGTGCCCTGCTCGCTGTCCACTTCAACACCATCATCCACCCATACACCCTGGCCGACAATCGACATTACGTCTTTTACGTTTTCAAGTTGTTGCGACTATATCCGACATTGAGATACCTTGCAGTGCCTGTATATTTTGTCTGCGCATGGTTGACCATACAGGCTCTCGCTGCGCAGAAAACGGCGTCACCACCCAAGAATAAGGATACACCGAACAGCAGTAGCAAAGCCGATTCGACACCAGGCCCAGCCAACCGCCAACCCTGTCAAGTCAGCTTCGTCGTCATATGGCTAGCCACGACCGCTCTGTCCGTGATCACTGCTCCTCTAGTAGAGCCACGTTACTTCATCATCCCCTGGGTCGTCTGGCGATTGCATGTCCCATGCAATGTAGCTACGGACCAGAAAGCGTCGTTGGGCAAGAAGTCATCTGAAATACGCTTGGTTTTCGAGGGCCTGTGGCATCTCGCCATCAATCTGGTCGTTTCATACACGTTCTTGTACCGAACCTTCACGTGGTCCAGCGAGCCCGGCAATCTGCAGCGTTTCATCTGGTAGGAGAGGCATATCCATAGACACTGAGCATATGTTCCTGGGAAGAATTAATCAAGCCAAGAATTCCCAGACTCTCGGAAGGATGTCAATAGCTTCATTTACAAGTCTACCTCTTTATCACTCTGTAGTAGCAAACGAATGTGCTCTGGACAACCGAGGAATGACTAGTGACAGGCACACAATCACACAATCACAACAGTAACAATCTTATTGATGTTTATTATTACAAAACTCCCAATAACAGCGCAATATCCCTTCGGACCACAAAAACGCCCTGCTCCTTTTTCATCCGTCTCTGTCGTCTCTACCAACTCGTGTAGAATGTCGCACGCTCTAACGACTCACCCACGTTTTTTTCTGGCCAATGACGCGACTCCTTGTTCCAACTGTATCTGTACATCTGCGCGCTCTCGCCCATGGCCGGTTATGTCTCTAACTCGTTCGCATCCTAGTTCTTGCTGTGCTCGTCACCTCCCATGGTCAACCTCAGCACAAAGTTGACAATGACGGCGGCGAACAGGGCAATAGTAAGGATGGTCGGGCCCAGCCTATCATCAAAGCCTCCCTGGCCCCTCAACCTTATGCTCCTCGCGCGCCAGTGGAAGGTAAACAGAGCGTAGATCATGGCCATCATAGCAACGAGGGTGAAGAGGCCGGCGGAAATCTTGCCGATCTTGTCGCCAAAGTTGAGGAGACCGATTGCGAGACCGCCGAGGATGACGGTGAAGTTGAGCCATGAGAGGAAGGTACGCTCATTGGCGAAGAAGACTTTGGGCTCGACGCGGGTAGGGAGGGCGATGCGCTTGCCTGGTAGAAGGGTTAGAAAGAAGCTTTCTGTATGCACGGAAGAGAGGGGAGCGGAGAGAACGCGAGCTTACCCGGCGCGGTCTGGAGGAGCGGTTGGGTAGACATGACGATGATGGTGATGGCCCCACTGGTGTCGCAACGGGAGTTCTTGGGGGTCTCCTGGGCGGGTTCTGGGCTGCAATTGACGGGGTGGATGAAAAGCAAGACTCGGCGCAGCTGTGGTAGTCACAGTCAGGAACAACAGAGACAGTGAGATTCGTTGAAACAAGCGTCAGAAATAATCAGAGCTTCCTTCGTGTTGCGGGTCGCGATGAACCCAGAAGCAGACCCATGCGAATGAGGACCGGGCTGCAGCCAATTGCGAGGCGGCATGTGCCCATGTGACAGTGACGGGATGCGGACGGTTGATTGGCTCGCTACTTTCGGGTCGGGGTTGCAACAAAGGTAACCACGTCGGCATGCAGGCACTGGCCCTTGGCCCTTTGACGCTAGCTTCCCCCAAACACGTAAACACGAACATTTGCGCCTCACCACCATACACTACTGCCCGTCATCGCCTCGAAGCTTGTCCGTCCGTCCTACTCTAATTACGCCGCTTTTCTTGCATTACTACCTCCAACATCATCACCATGGCCGTCAGTACTTCCGAGAGCGGAGCCGAGAGGAGACTGCTAACATGCGACATGTAGTCCCAGTCACCGCTTCCTACTTCTGAGCTGCAGGAGATTGCTCAAACCGTAAGGGAACCCACAGATTGCCCATATGGCACAGCATGAGCTTATAATGTGGATTTAGGCCTGCGAACAAGCCATCGGATCCGCAGCATCGTACGACCACACCAAAGTAGGAGACTGGAACAGCGAGATTATTGTAAGTTGCTCTTCACGTATCCACCCATCTCTCGAGATCTTCTCAGACATGCACTTCAATCATCTACTTCAATCATCCCACTCATACATGGACTAACCAATGCCCCAGCAATACATCCTCAAGACCCTCATCAGCAAAACTAGCCCCACGCCAGACTCATCAACCCCCGATGCCCCCTCGCAGCCCGCCTACAAATACATTGCCAACAGCACCGTCATCCAACACCACGGCTCCACGCCTGCCGACATTGAGAAGCAGGGCCGCCGCGGCATGCACAGCGCTGTCGGCGCCTTCTGGAACAACGAAAAGGATGGAACCTACACATACAAGTGGGAGGCTGCCGACAGCAAGGGCATGGACATTGTCATTACCATTACCTGGATCGCTATCTAGAAGGTAAACGGCGACAAGGCCGGTGCTGGTGATGGCTGGGAGAGGTCTCGTCTGCCCAGCAACAGTAGGAGAGGCACATTTGCCGACAAGAAGCGAGCGCCGACCATTCCGAAAAAACAAGGTCCGAGTGAGGACTATGTGAATGGCTTGTTGAGAGGTGCCAAGTGAGGTCGTTTGGCTTGGATACACCGTCCAAGTAGTATTTATTCTTCTCCTTTCCCTCATGGCTATCGGCGTTGAAAACCTCGGTGTGCATAGTCGTGTGCTTCCCAATGCCCCGACTGCGAAATTGATACATTTTACTTTTTACTCGAGTCGTGAGAGTCTTTACGTGCATTATGTGTTTGGATTCAACAATTGGTATATATCGTCTCCTCATGCCTTCGTCCACACCCACCCAGCCCATACAAGCACCGGCTCTATGCGTGATAACAAGTGCCCATCATCGTGTATCAAATCATTCAACATGCTAAGAAAAATAACAACAGTCAGAAAAAGAAGGGGAATTTTAGGCGTCCACCTTTGGGCTCTCAGCCTGTGTGCCAACACCGTCAGTGTGCGTAGAGCTACTCCGTCCGCTGGCAGCCTGCTCCCGCTTGCTGATAAGTGCCTTCAACTCATCCGTAGTACTCTTGCCGCCATTCTTCTCCGTAATGAGACCCTTGAGCCACAGGTTTTCCGTCTGCAGTTGTTGAATAGTAGCTTCAAGCTTGGCAACCTTCTCCTGGGCTTCCTTTTGGGACTGCTCTAGAGCCTGCTCGCGTTGCTTCTTCTTGATACGGAAGCGGGCGCTTGCAGCCGTGTTTCTGCGACGCTTGTCCTCTTCTGCCGCCACCCGAGCGTTCTCGTCGAGCGACTGCGGCATCACGGGCGCGACATTATCAATCTTGCGCTTCTTCGACGCCTGGTCGTAGCCTTGTGCGATTGGTGATATCGAAGACGTGGGCGAAGCATAGTTGGGTGCAAGCGGGTAGTGGTTAGGCTGAGTAGGCGCCAGCGGTAGAGATGGATCGAAGCCTGCGTTGGCGGGAAAGTTGTTGAAGTCGGTGAAAGGGAAGTCGCCTATAAGTAGAAGGTCAGCCATGGCTCATGGACAGGCACCTTCATCAAGAGAGGTATTTGAGTAGGGAAGCGATGAACATGTTGTACGCAGTATAAGCAGCCATGCTCAGCTGCAGGGCTGCATGTACACAACATCTTCTGAGTGGTCGCTATGCGTAGTGTGGGGTGACGACGATGCGGGCAACACATGGCGGGGCTTGCATGCGCCGCGCCAGCCCGCCATTGGCCAGTGTGTCGCAGACACTACATAACCGTTGCGGCGGGTAATCTTCAATCAAGCCAGACCATCTTGGCCAGGTAAGGCATGGAAGAATAGCAAGGCACTTACCATTCAAGTTGAAGTCCATGTTTGCGTCGGCGCCAGTGCTCGCGTTGTTGCGCGGAAACTCTCCACCCGTTTTCAGAGCCTGCGACGGCTCGTTGTCGAAATTGATGTCGAAGTCACCAGGGGAGTTGAAGTCAATGCTGGAGTTCCGGACGTTGTTGACGTCGTAAAAGTCGGCGTTGAGGAAGTCGGAGAAGTCCTCGACAGGCGCCGGCTCGGCGAGCAGGTCCTGCTGTGGCGACGGCTGATTGAGCGTCGCGATGTATTGGGACACGTTGGGCCCTCGCTGCCCCTTGTAGGATGACATGAGCGTTTGCCTGTGTTGCAGTCGACGATAAGGTGAGGTCGCTGAGGTTTATTGTCGTGGGAATTGGGGGCCTCGGAGGGGTTTTGGACCGGCGAGACCCGTGTTGCAAGAAAGCGGGCCCGATCGCGCTTGCGTGTCTTTTCGCGAGGTTGGATATTCCGTCTGCGCCGTCCGACAGATGTTGGCAGTTTCCGTGTAGAGATACCGTTACACAATACTTGTTTGTGTAAGAAGTGTAGAAAGTGTAAAAAGCAAGAGGGCTGTGTGCGAGAATGGTGACGTTGAATGGTTGTTAAAGCTGCGCAGGCCGTTCGAGATTCCCCGCGGTCGGAGTGAATTTAGTGACTGTTAGCGATTACAAAACAAGCAAACCCGCGGTATTGCCGAGAGGCTCCCCCCACGTGCTTCTGGGGCTGCAATTGAAGTCGCTGGCCGGAGTAAATGTCTACGTTTGTACGTTTGAGGCAGCAAGATTAAAACAGAATGCTTGCTCGTGCAAAACTTGATTAGATCAAATGATTACCTTTGCGCTGCTTTCTCAGCTTGCGCCCTTTGGTTTACTTTGGCTGTCAACACCTAGAATTTATAATCAAAGACGCACACGCCGACCGTTAGCCAGTCACAAGCCACCTAGATCGGCCGATGTTTCTCCGCCGATTCATCGGTTACCGACATGCTCACATGCAGAGCAGCGGCACTTTCTAGGCAGCATGTAGGGACGACCTTGTTGATTGAGTGTTGAAGTACAACCTATCGTACAACAACTTCCCGAGAAAATTGCCGGGCACGCGACAACCTGTGTGAGCCCTTTTGTACAACCAGAGTGCATGAGAAGAAGTCCTCTCTTCAAAAATCATCCAACTCCTTGCGGTATTATAGGCATCACCATGACGGATTGATAATGCGTCGGATTCCTTCCTATGTAATCAAGCATAGTGCAGTAGCTAAAAGCATTGGTCAGCTTCTTTGTGACGCGCACGAGTTCCGCAGCAACTAGTAGCGCTGTTTGTGGGATTCAGTGGCCGGCGCATCACCTTTACGCTACACGATTATCTAAGACGAACAGGAGGAGCAAATTCAACATAGCTTGATCCGATTCGAAGCCTACTCAAACGGCAGGAACCTGTGCGGCAGATATTCACTTGAATAATTCTGCGATTATAGTCCCTCAAGGTAAGGATGTACATGTAGACTTGGGCGGTATAGGCTTGATGAGCCTCAGGCGTAAGTGTGCTTAGGTGCCGACGCACCTTGTAGCTCTTCAAGTCGGCTTGTGGACCAGCTGTCCGCCTTTCTGCTCATCCCTTGTATAGTCAAGTTCTCGTCGATGTGGCTGCGGGTGGCTTGCGTCACGTGGTAACAGGGTTAACGCGTCTGACCGCCTGAGCGCGACTTGCTACCCAGGTACTATCGATAAACGCTTCTACCATCAACAACCGTCTCAACCCCTCCCATGCAGACGGGAAAAGCACAGATGCAATGGCTACCGCCCCGGACTACAAGAACATCCCGCACTCACATCGCCTACCCGTAAGCCACCGCGAAGTCCAGCGCACCTTCACCAAGCTCTCCCGCCAATCCCTCGTATCACTCGCACTGCAATGGCTCAGCAAAAAGAACCGCGACTTCTGCAAGCCTTTCCTCCTGGAAGATCGTACCGAAGAGGATCACGAGGAAATATACGAGCCGGCGCAAAGCTACGAGGTGCTTCAGGAGATATACAAGCAGCTAGCTGCGCGCAAAGGTGGCAGGAGAGAAGTCCTCGATCGTATACTCGACGGAGACTGGAGACATGGCATATCCATGTATCAGCTGGCAACAGCAGAGATACAGTACCTTCTCGACCACCCAAACGCCCTGCGATGGACAGCGAAGCGCCTCACCAAGATACCGAATGCGCGGTCACCAGTGACGGACATGGAGGTCACGAATGACTCTGACCACCTCCCCCGATTCCAAGCGCAAACCTTCATGTCGAACCTTGCAAGGGAGCTGACACCGCTGATGAAAGCCCATTACCTCATTACACGGATAAAGACGTCGCCCATGACAATACTTCGCGTCTACATACACGATTCGCCGTACAGCAACGAGGCATCGCTGACGGTTGATTCTAATAGTACGGACAGCGCAAAAGCCGTCTTCTTCGTCTGGCCCAATGGCTCGCCATTTGTATACTCGTCTCTGGCAACATTGACTGGCCAAGTTGTTGGAGACGATGGGCGGCACTTGAGAGAGATCGTGCAGCAGGCAATACCCAAGGCCTTCTCAAGACCCTCTGCGCGCTACCAATTGACTGGTACCAACTTCACAACCAAATCACTCGACGCGCTACTATCATATCGCGGCCCTGGGAAGAGCAATGCCGCATCAGGCGGTTGGAGCATCTTTCAAGACCATAGTTTCAGTCAAAACGCACTAGACTTCATCACCACACAAAAGGGCGACGGGAACGACAAGCAATCGGGTGATAAGGGCAGCACAAATGGTGGAACCAAAGCAGGCCCGGGAAGACCAAAAAGACCGTTGGATGACAAAGAGTCTCCAGAGTCGAAGCGTCGAAAAGAAGTCGCTGCTGGCCGCTTTGGTACCTCGGCCCAACCTGACGACGGCCAAGGCCTTGAACGAGTCGAAGTTCGCATCGACGACCCCTTTCCGGCTACATCAGACGGTAGCGCTAGCACACAAATCGATGGCGAAACAACGAATCTCGGTGATCAGACAGGAAAGGGCTCACGGCGTGGCCGTCCCTCCCTTCTCGACAGAACTGCAGAGGACCTGGAGGAGATACAAAACGAACAAGGCTGGGTGCCGAATGTACGCATTACATTTCAAGGGACTCATGTCTTCGCCGGCATGAGACAGCTAGTTGAAGACGGCATTGTAGATGGTGAGAAGATGCCAGGCTGGATGACTGGTGAAGCAGGTGTCACATTAGGATCGGTCAGGGATGGACGGATACGGAGCAAGGATGGCGTTCCAGGTGTTTGATATACTCATCAACTTTGAATATGCGGCGCGATAGGTGTTTTGATATTGGTATACCCATCATGTTGCGGCGTATGGCTTTCGAGTTCCTTGTATGGGGGCATACGCAGCGATGACTTTTGCTGCCATGGATGGCCTGTAATGGTCTAGACCCATCAGTCGCAGTCAAATTTCTACGAC
Source organism: Stemphylium beticola (assembly GCA_029100535.1). Lineage (NCBI taxonomy): Eukaryota > Fungi > Ascomycota > Dothideomycetes > Pleosporales > Pleosporaceae > Stemphylium > Stemphylium beticola. Next base: position 280,019 of record JARBXR010000018.1, on the reverse strand, counting down.
ATTCTTGCTTCAAACGCGTGCGTCATCTATCGATATGTGCTCAACTTAATTTAGTATCACGACTTATGTAGCACACGTCGTCATCTGCCTGTAGAGTGTCTTGGACATTTCACCGACCGAACATTGACGCGCGGCCTGAGCTGAGCGACCGCTGTGGAAGAAAGAGCTTTTGCTATGCAAGCTCTGCTCACCACTTGCTGATGGGGATGCTCAAGGTGGATCCCTACCGGTGTGTTTTCGGCTGCCTTCTTCCATCGTCCTTCAGAAACAGTCACAAAGAAAGTCTTTCTGCATTCGGTCACCGGCACTACGAAGCAATTTCCCTGGCTCAACGAGCAGCAAAAACAATATCGTCATATCCACTATCTCTCACCAATCTGAAGCAAGCCTCATGTGGCTTGCACACCCGATTCCGACTCTTCACCGTCACAAGCCACGTCAGTCAGACCGCCGAGTGTGACTAAAATCCTTCACGAGCCACAGCTAGAGCTCTAAATGGCTAGCCGGAAGAGTCGGAGTCACGAGCAATATCCGCCTAGCCGTTCGCACCGCGGTTTATGTCATAGCTGCTGCAGAGTGAGTCGCGGCCTTGCATCCTCAGGCCTTGCACAGAACGCAGATTGGGTGTGGCTTGCTGTGGCTAGTGCACGGCCGACTAGAAGTGCATGGTGGCTTTGCCGATAACCGGTAAGGCTGACCAACATTTCCTAGGATTGGGGTCATGTGGCCCTCGTATTGCAGACGAGCGAACGTATATCCGGAGGGCACTAAACCGAGCTTGCTTGTATTGCAGATAAAGTGGACTAGTAGGCGAACATGAGGCTCATGGTTGGGTTGGGACAGGAGCGTTTGCAGACTATTCCCGACCCGACTTTCCCACGATGCTTGAACCGGTGACCCCACCCAAGAAGCTTGGGAGCGGGAATCAACTCTTGACTGCGTTTGTGGCAGAGAAACAGGGTCTTGGCGGATGAAGAAGAAAGCGCATATATAGCTGACGTCGTTCCCCCGAGTTGGCACTGCCACATTCGATGCCACATTCATCTAGCATCAGTCCTATTTCGAGACCTTCATCTACAGAGCCTAGTACTATTCGAGACTCATACTACGAGCAAGACCAACAACAACAACAAGCCCATTCAAACATCAGCCAAGACCCTCACGTCATCACCTTTTCGACTCAGTCGCCCACCATACTGCCGATGACTGACTACAACAACAACCAAAGCATCGAATTCCGAGACTTGAACTCGGGACTCGCCTTTGCTGAAAGCCACTCCACCACCACCACCAACATTCTCAACAACAAGAACACCACCACCACCAACAACCATGAAGATACCACCACCCATGCAGTTCACGCCGAGCGATGTCCCCGATCCCCCTCCATCGACAGCGCCATCATGCCGCGCTTCACCAAATCCTCAACCATGTCAACAACCGACACAAACGAGACATCAACCTCGAGCCAAGCGTCAAGATACCAGCACTACACCAGCGGTCTCCGCATCGCACACACGGAGCCCAGCTCCAAGACGCACCCGGAAAGCGTGGGCGTGGCCGCCGGCGACTTCAGCAAGCCGCGCATCAACAAGCGCAGTCGCCGCAACACGTCTAGTAGCTCTGGCAGCGGTGGCAGCGCTCGCAGCAGCGAGAACAAACAGCAGGAGTTCAAGTACTATGGCAGACATGGTAATCAGTGGCTTTTCAACGATTTTAGCGTTACCGAGGCCGTGTCCAAGGGGTTTAGGAGGGTGTTTAGCGGGTCCAAGGAGGGAGGGGGTGCGAAGGATTGGTATGAGGATAGGGACCGTTGAGGAGGAAGGGATTGGACGGGAGCATCGTCTTGTGGAGCTGGGGGGTGAGACAGTTGGGAAATATAATTTTGAACATCTTCTTGAATTGCACTTTTTGGTTGGCTCCTCTTGTGAATTGAATGAACAGTTGCTTAATGCCTTGGTTGACGGCTGAGTGCGAGTTGATATGTGAGATGGTAAACGGGTAACGGGGATTGTGTCGCTGTCGAACGTCCAACATGGGCTTCTCGTTCTCCTTCTGCGATGGAGCAGTAGCAAAAACGACAACACTAAACGCGAATCCAATTCCGTACCATCATTTAGAAACAGGTAGCATGATATAGAGAAAATCACAATGACAATCATTGACAATGACGAGTAAAGATATCATTAGGTTGGTCTCTCTATATAGGTACTTGTTCTGCTTGATAGTGGAAAAAGAAAAACAGGACGCTCATGTCATGCTCATGCCATATATGCGAACACCGCTATGCCGCTGTGCTTTGCAATTGTCAACAAAATTGCCAAACCAACGCCGCGCTCGCTAATGAAAAATGATTGGAATCCAAATTTGCTCTTTCCTGTTACTGATCGTAGCTGTCCCGACGAGCGGGAAGAGCTGTATGCTAAGTCTTTTTCGCGACGATATCTAGGTAGATGTCTATTCGTTCGCCAGTAGTAATAGGACGAGAGGGTTTGTTGTGGTCGATTATAGTCGAGGGAAGAAGAGGTTTCTATCCGCGCTTCCAGAACTGGTATTTCTTCTTTGGTGCTTTTTCGTTCGTCTCACCGACAACCGCGTTCTCGTCCCTGACTCCTGCTCCCTCAGTACCAACAGCATCCATCGTGTACGCCTTCTCGTTGCCTCTCTTCTTGCCCTTCTTCACGTCTCGCCTCGACGCACAGCAGCAGCAGAGCCCCATTTGTACGAGCCATGCGAAGATCGCAAAGGCACTGGCCACCCACATAAACGCGAACAACGTTGTCCCAATCTCAGCCTCGAGGTTGAGTTCGGCCACACCACCGATAGTGTTGCGGAAGATGATGAACATGACAGTAGCGATGACGGAGGCGACGGTAACGAAGAGTGCGTTGAGGAAGGCGAGGATTGCGACGGCGAGCGTGGCCCAGCGTGTGTAGATGGAAATTGGCATCACGAATATGAGGACAAAAGAGAGGACGGTTCCAGTGAGGAAGAGGCCGAACATCCAGTTGGAGACGAGATGAATCAAGTCTAGAATGTCGTTGATGTCCGCAGGGAGATTGACTGGGCACGGTTAGTCACAACCTCGATCGCCAGACGACTGATATAAACATACTCGATGCTCCTGCAAGAAGCTCATTGCGCAAAATCTCGACAGGGTTAAACCAATACAGCGTTTTGGGCTCGCTGCAAAACGTCACACCCTGGCCTTTGTATCCTTCGCAGAACCCCCATAATCCAACCTGGTAGAAATCATGGAGACCCAGGGTCTGCGCAATAGTGTTGATGAGTGCAAAATTCGGAACACTAGCCGGCACGATGTTGCTGAGGTCCAGGCGAATAAAGTACCAGTTTTTGATGACGGCTTTGTTGCGCACGCCCGAGATGTTGACGAGGATGAGAAAGATGACGGTGATGAAGAGAAAAAAGGAGGTTGCTAGCGCCCATATCTTGCGCCTGCGAGTTGCGCGCTTGATTTGCTCCTTGTTGAGTTCGGGGACAACGGTGGGGGATGTTGTTTGCGTTATGGCTGAATCGTCGGACTTCCGGCGGCGGGAGAAGAGACCCATGGTATGGGGCAGCGGAGCAGGTGTCGTGGATGAGTGGTGTGCGGATGAGTTCAGCTGTCAACAGCGCGCAAGGAAAAAGTGAGAGGAACGAACAAAGATCGGAACTCAAACGGTGAGAGTAGAGAATCCGAAACGAGGTTCTTCAGTGACGAAAACGCAACAAGATGCTTTAGAATCCGGGGCAACGCAACCTCATACGCGCGTGCAGCAGCAGCAGTCGTAAGTTTTATGGATCCTTTTCGAAGATCTCGAGCTATGACGTACGGGACCCCTAAGCAGTTACTAAGAGAAGGCGCTGGCGACGAGCGCGCAACGATATTGGGCTCACCGACGACATGCAGCCGCACTAAGCCACTGGCTAAGGGACAGACGACAAATCAACGATCGACACAAAAGGGCGGCTGAAGCACCGGCGTTGGCGCACGTTTGGCAGCGCCGTGGTCTGGCCGGACGCGTGTGTGCGAGGCTGGTCATGACGTCGCCTTGAAGACGGTCCTGAGCACGAGGAAACGAGCAGTGGGGGGAGGCCTTGTGGCGGTGTCTGGAGGATGTGCAGAGAGCGGCATAGTGCATGTGTAAGATTTTCGCGGGTAGGAAGGGAGCGGAGTTTGTGATCTGCGTTGCTGATGTTCGATGACGGGACAGAAACACTGCGAACGCTGGCGCTAGCCCTCGGATCTGCGCGGCCTGAGGTGCATGAGAAAAAAAAGGCCGCTACGCTGGTACTGGACATTGGACATGCGTATTGCCAGAATTTGGTAATCTGGACCACCGGAAACTGTATTTGTTTTTATTGTGAAATTCACGATGGGAACATGTTAGGTTTGCACTGATTTTTGAAATGCATCTTCTTTCCATTCCTCTATATGCTTCGCTCAAATATTTCACACGTCAACCGAGCGGTGTCCACCGTCGCTCCTCTCTCTCACAGCCAAACCACCCTTTCCCCGAAGTTTTTTCAACGCTCTTGCTAGCCGCTGCTCCCCTCCGCATAGAAGAATATAAATTAGACATTGGTAACGCCGGTCCCACGCTAAACTGCCCTAGAAACGAGTATAATCTGCCGGTCGAGTCACAACCGCGATGGTGAAATGATAAGGAAAAAAGGGCTTGCATGTCCATTGTTGTAAGTAAGACTGGAAGATGAGACTGAGTAGCCAACGCACGCTGGGTCTATGCCACGATACCAAGGAAATCGTCATGTCCACCGGAGACGGTAATGTACGCAAAAGAATATTTGACATGTGAGCTTTTCAAGTCCGGTCAATGTAGAGACGAGCTCTGCCAGCGAGCCGGTGGATGTCGGTCATCAAAGATATGCGCTGTAAAAGTCAGGACGTGTTTAGGCGCCCGAGACCAGGTTCATCCTCGGTCTTAATTGGACTGCAAAGTCATCTCTAGTGCCCATGACATCCCTAGGTATCCTGCTAACACGGTTGGCTCCTGTGCGAACAGCGAATCGACCAGCTGCTGAGATACCAGAGTGGTTAGAGCGAATGGAACCAGCGTCTGAGCCTGAGCCGGCAGGATCGCGAATGCGGCCAGGAGGAGCAAAGTCAAGCGCGGTGAAGGTACCAGACTTGCGCATCAAGTAGGGACTCGGCAAGGCGGGGAGTTCATCGTATGAGCCGACGAGTGGGGTGTGAGGGCGCACTGCCGGGCTGTACGGCCTAGCGTTACCAAGAGGGCTGTCTGGGCGCACGCCATTTTGCCTTTCACGGAACGAAACTGGCGGTGCGAAATCGGCAGCATCAAAGACCATAGAATTCTCATTGAGCTTGGCAGGTGTTGGCAGTGATGACAGGGCAGATGGCGGGGGCAGAGGCTTCTTCATTGGCTGTGGCAGGCGTCCGCTCATCGAAGACATGCCACGAGGAGGCGGGTATTGTGACGAGGCCATGGAGCTGTTGGACATATGGGGACCACGGGGTCCAGTGCCTGTGTTGCTACGGAACCGAGGAGGAGCACGGGGCGGAGGAGTCATGGCACGACGAGTGATGGGCTCGGCGAACGGCGCGTTAGGCTGAGCGACGACGAAGTTACCAGTGCGCGGGTCGAATACAGTGCCGTCCTGGTATTCAGATCCGTAGTCCTCAACATAGTCAGTGTACTGATGTCCACCAGCAGGTTCAGGCTTGGAATCGTCAAAGTACTCCTTGTAGAATGATCGAATACGGTTGGCGCGCTCTTCTGGGTTCTCTTGGGGATCATCAGAAGGCGTAGGACGTAAGCTCATGGACAGACGGTTGTTGCTGCGACCCATGTCTTCTACTCCGAGACCAAGATTCTGCGGGCCGGTCGAGTAGCGGGGCTTGGGTGCTACAATCTTGGGCTGTTCGCTTTCGCGAGGAGAAGGAGGAGTGACTTCGAAAGCATCACCGTAGCTCGAGGTGCTGATTATGCTGTGCGTGTTGGTGTTCTCTAGTACGACGGCTTGGGACTTGACACGGGGCAGTGTGGGAATATCGTTGGTGGTTTGAACAGGGGACTTGTTGACTTGCTTCTCGGTGACACCAGGCTCAGGAATCGAGATGGTAGGGACGCTGGTAGGCTTGAAAGAGGCATATTGAGTCGTAGATTCAGAAGGCGACGCGGCAGGTGGGGGCGATACTGGAGATGCATCCATTTCGTAGCGGGGGTTTAACGGGCTCAGAGGAATTCCTGCTTCGGGGAATTTGCTGTCTGGTGACCTTGTGCCATCGGGAGACAGAGACTCGCCGCGGATGGGGTGGGAGGTCGACATCCTCTGGGCGTTCTGGAGCAGACCGGCCTGAAGACCTTCCTTCTTTGTGCCTGCGCTAGACGTGGTGTACATTGAGCCATTGTCAGCCTTGTATGGACCGCGGGTGGAGCCACGAATGCTTTGGTCGTCCCTCAGGTGAGCGACGGGCCCGTAAGGGTCATGCGGGTCGTGTTGCGAACGCGAAAGTGAGTGGAACGATTCTCGAGAGCCGTGTAGGCCAACTGGGAGGATGTAGGGGCTGCCGGTCTCAATTGACAGGCCGCGGTCGTGGCTTCCACCAACCTCCTTTTCCGAGACTCTCATCTCCGGGCCGCCCTTCTTGCCGGCTTTGGCGGAAACCCCGTCCATACCCCAATCTTGCGATTTGTACTTGTCTTTCTGATCCTCTTCCCTGAGCTTCCTCTTGTTCCGGCGATGTAAAAACATTAGCACAATACCGACGCCGACGACAGGAACACTATGTTTAATTAGCAAAGCCGGTGGACGCGAGGTGCGAAACATACATGACGGCCAGTGCGATTGCAATGGTAGGTACCTGGGTCGGCTTCGTGCAACCGGGATCGCTGCTGTCGGTACATGTATCTTCGGCTCGGGCGACGATAACGCGGCTAGCCCTTTCGACCATGCGAAGTGTCCTGCTCGCACCACTGGCAGGAGAGCCCAAGTGATGAGCCTCACCGCGCACATGGTGGTGCATGTGTTGGTGATGTGAATGCGCCATGGTTCCTAGATCCTTGTCTCATGCAACGCTCTAATCGATAGTGGTGAGGATGTGCCGGATCGCAAGCTACTCCTGGAAATGTCGGCGTGACAATGGGCAACTGTGTGGTTGTCGAAGCTTCGAAGTGAAGGTATTAACAAGATAAGGTCGTAACTTAGTCGTGGCGGCTAATCGACAAAGTGTATATGGAATACTCGTTTTGGGTGTGGTAGGGAGTGAATGGACGGCAATGGCCAAGGTCGATAGCAACACAAGCAAACAATCTCCGGACCAAAAAAAAAGAATGACTGGGGTAAGATAGATTCGAGTTGTGAAACTCGTTGGTGACGGTGATGGCGAAGGTTGCTAAAGGAGTGACTGGCCCACGAAGAGGTGAGTTGAAGGAAAGAAGACGGATGGGCGCGAAAGGTAGATGAGGCGCCGCACAGGAGCTTGATCTCCGGTTCTGGCTGACAGGGCCTCCCATTGGCTGATGGGTCGAGCCTGGCACGGGACAAGACGTGTTACGCCGAGCAAAGTGAAGGGCTCCCAGGTCTACCGTCTACCGTCAAGCGCAGCCCCAGTGTTTGACTTGCTTCTCGGCCCGCGCATTGCATTCCACACCATCCCCAACAAACGGCTCGTCCAGACATGTTTCCTCCCCCATCATGTCCGCCTTCACGCAATCGATAGAGCTATCGTCGTATTGTTCCCAGCTGCACATCTACCGCGCTCTGTACTGGAAACCCCTAGCCGACTTCAGGAGAAGCACGCCGCGCCGTTTATTTTGGAAGAGTGCTGATCGCGCCCCATGCGGAGGCGCCAACACAGGCTGGGTTAAGCTAATGCAGGAACCCTTTGTCTCAAACTTCCGCCATTCGCCAGTTCATCTGGACAAAAGATGGGCGACTAGGACTTTGGTTGTTCGCACCAGGCCACACAACAGCAACAGCTCAGAAGCGCCCTCGACCCCTGAACCCCAATTGTGGACCGCGTCCTCTGCCATCATGACACAACATGTTCAGCTACAGTTTTGTGCTGTCTGCCCAACAATAGCCTCCTGCCCTCAGGCCACCGGGAGCCCTCGTAAAACTCATTCCACTCCTTTTCCCGACGCTGTGGAGCTGCCATCGGTCCAGAACACAAGCGCTCCACGCTCTTCTCATTTCCCGCGCGGAAAGCGGCCGGGCGCACCGATTGTGCACGGCATGCGTCGGACTTGTCTTCTGTATGTGGACTGTCCCCGATCCCGCTTTCCGCTTATCAACCGTCATCTATCGAGATTGTGCTCGTTGTTCATCCGTGTGCTTTGTTATGTTCTCCTTTTTCAATCGAAGCTTTCGGGTGGCTGTAGCTCACCTGTCTGAGCCCCAACGTCCAGAAGCTTTCTTCCGACGATTCATGCCTTCTTTTGCGCTACTTGCCTGCGTACGACGACTATTGCGGCTGGTGAAGGCGCGAAGGAGCGACCAATCTCACACACCGCCACCCATGATCGCCACGCAGGATCCCTTCATCACCTGTAAAATTGCTCGCTCTCGCCAGCTACCATCGGTACCTGATGTTTGATAAGCTCATGGTTCCTGGCATAATGCATATTCCTCTACTATAGACTCTTGCTTTTGTCGGGGTAAAAGGCTTGCGCTGGGGTGATGTAATGGTCGATGCTGAGACGTCTCCTGTCCCTGATTGCTTGTTCCAACCAGCCTTGAACACTACCGTCTTTAACAGCTTTTGTTCTTTGGCCCATGGCCGTTTGAACTAGGAGGTCGGTGCTATGTTTGAATCATCCTCGCTGCTTATTTCCACTTTCATCCACCAGAACGGGGAAAACTGCTCTTTCTGTGAATGGCCCTTTCTCCGGACGCACTTGAGCCTAGAGTTGTCCATGGAAATCCTATCAGTTTTCGCGCCTATCTTCTGCGAGCACACCTATAGGTCTCATCTAAAATCAGAGTGTGCGGTTTCCTTGTAGTTCATCATCCAGCTCCCATTTCATTGTAAAGCTACCCGCTAGATGCACTGTGTGGATGCAATTGGGTAATCACAGTGTCCATATATCAGCCAGTATATCTAGAGGTGAGGCGCCAAATATAGACTTATCGTTCAGTACGGTGTTTCAAGTCTCTTATTGTGTGTAGACATTTCGATCAGCCCTGTCAGCATTTGTTTGCTCATGAAAATTCAAGTTAAAGGTATTGCAGATTGGCTGGCGTAACATCTATGAGTTTTGAAGGCATGGGCCTAAATATCATCGCCAACTTCTCGTGGTAGAGAAAGGAATAGTGATGAAATAGGATTTGCGTACCCTGGTAGAGGGTTCTAATCGCCCTCTGATGCTGCGAGAATCTCATGCTGTTCGAGAGACATGGGCTTAGTGCTGTGCCATTTTTTTTTCTCTGGAGAGAAGGCTGAACTGCGTGCAGTAACTGGATAGAGCGGGGCTTACCAATGGAATTAGAGCCAGCATCTACGTTTTCCCATAACAATGCTTGCTCTCCACCATGGAATCGAGCATTCCAACAAGTGAGTAAAGCAATGCTTTCAGCATTCTGCACCTCAGTCGATCTCCCCATTGTGAATCACGATCCCGACAGTACACCAAAAACCATTCTTTTCCTGACGCATGCTCAAAAGCTCTTCACACTTGGGCAGCAGCTTTGCAAAACGTTCCAGTAGCGCAGTCTAGTACAGCCCAAGCGCACTCGATGCCTGAGGCAGACAAGCCGCTGCTGCCGTGAGTATGCAGTATGACCTACATGAGGGTGTAGACTACGGTTGGCAAGCGTGCTGCAATATCGTGGAGAAGACGATGGTAGGCGACGCAGGCGATCGTGGGGTTGATCCTCCGCTATGCATAAGGAAAGTTGAACCGACAAGTGCCGATTGCCAATGACGCACCAACCAGCCTTCTACCATCACGAGACAAATCATCGTCAGCCAACAGATACGTACATGCACACGACCTTCACCTGATACCGATAATAACAGCCCGCTGTCTCCCACTTCTTTCCCCTTTGCGCACTGCCCTCGGATCGCCGATTCTATGCTCCAACATTAACGTTGTTGGACCCGATAAAGACTCATCCTCCACCCTGGAATTCGCGATTCCTTTTGGTCCCTGCGCAGTACCGTGGGATCGCCCCGCCCGTTGCCCGCACGACTCGACCTAAGGGTCCGATACTCTTCCTGTGCTCACTATCAAAGCTACACGGTACACTTCCACGACATGGCCGCACCACAACCAACCTCGCCGCGCACCGCGATGCCAAACTCGGGAAGCAGGACAATGGAGATCCGCCCCCAACCCGTCCTCCGCCTGTCTGCGCCTTCTGGAGTGCTTCGCCTGCGAGCAGAGCCCACAGAACGGCGACACATTCAGTGGGCAGAGGATGTGATTGACAACGAAGGCATGGGCAAGAAGTCGTCAAAAGGTACTACAAACTCCAGCAGTTTATTGCGCTACCAGATATACTAATACACGAACAGTCTGCTGCATCTACCACAAACCCCGCGCTGCTGATGAATCTTCCGACGACGACTCTTCCGACGATTCTTCTTCGGATTCAGATTCCGACTCTGAGCCTGACAACAGCACTGCGAGACCTGCTGGTAGGACTGGCGGCGCGCGTGGAAGGCGGCCGCATCAACACGACCACAACGAATGCGGGGACGACCACGGGCACAGCAATGCTTCGGGTCAGCCACAGAAGCATAAGAGGCAGCGGAGGAAGCCTAGCCCGAATGCCTACGAGAAGATGCCGAAGCAGAAGAAGTAGACTGTCGCAGCGCCGCAATTGACATGCTCGCGGTGCTGCGCCTTGCTTGGGCGTATACGAACTGGACACGATTTCCATTTTTTTGCGGGCGTTTATGTCTGCGCGGAGTTTTGGTATGTCCGAGCAACACGAATTGATTGGGACTGTGTTTTTGCATAGCATTTGGAAACGGGCTTGAACGTCCATGACACTGGTCTTGTCGATGCTAGATTGTAGACGCATCACGGAGTTGGGTGATTAGGCCTACACTTTTTGGTAGCTAGAAAGCGCATTAGAATTGCATGTGCAAGCTCATGCATAGTTTACGAAACAGCTTGTCTGTCACATCCTCCCTCTTTTCTCTTTCATGCTTGTTGCTTTTTCACAGTCGAGCGCTGACGTCCCCATCTACTGCGCATACCGAGTCTTCTGACTGAGCTCGCTTCTGAATATTGCAGCGGCAAAAGCAATTCTTGTGGAAAGTTGGGCTCGACTGCATATGCGGCTTTTGAAGTTCCCTCAGCCACCCTCATTTGCCATGTTCCGCGAATCAGACCTGGGATACATGGTTGTATCCAATCGTGTAATCATGCCTCAACACACCTTCTTCCACACCCTTTACACCATATTCTTTAGCGCAAGAACCGCGTGCCAACACATCTCTACCTCCCGTACGCGGACTCATTCTTCTGCAGTCGCTGCGTTGGCCTGCTCGATCACTGTAGGTGCATGTTGCGTGGGAATGCGAACAAGCGTCTGCGGCAGAGGGGGTCCATCTTCCGGCTTCTTTTCAACTTCTTCCTCTTCTTTTGGCTTGGGCAGTTTTGCTATAACTGGTTAGACCATTACAGCGATATTAACTTTTCGAGACGCCTTACTGGATGCCATGTTGATAGCCCTTAATACATTATGCCAATTTGATAGTACTGCTGCAACCGCTACACCCGCACGTTAGCCTAGCTTCTACAAGATGCACCCTTTGCCCATGTGCTGGCACATGACAAAAGGACAATTGCGACATACCCTCTGTGCCATCCGATAACGTCGACAGCTTGTCGGCTAGCATCTGCATCTGGTCTGCAAGGCCTCCACTAAGAGCTTGAAGGTCTTTTAGGTTGGCGAGTTCGGCCTTCTTCTCTGCAATGCGAGCGAGTAAGACGGGGGATTGCTGTTGTGAGCCGCCCAAAGATTGGTTACGGAGGTGCGTAGGAAGTGGACGCGCGAAGTTTGACATGTTTGAAGTGATTCAGATCCAGCTCTTGTCTTGATTGTGTTTCTAGCGATGTCGATGTTGGTGTGCAGACGGTTTTTTGTGCGTGAGATGTACGTTTAGGTAGGGCAGTTGTTTTTACAGCAGTACGTGACGATAAACTTGTCGAGACAAATTTTGTAGCACTATTACGACAGGTTCTAATATCGCAAGACTGATCGCTGACTGTCGATGCGTTGCTCGTGAACGCGTTGTTGCCCCTCCAGTCATGTGATAGCGTTATCCGCCTTACCCGTCAAAGCTTAGCCTCTGTTGCTGTGGGTCCGCCGCTCGAGGTGTCAACAAACAGTATGACGAACCGGCAACCACGACTCACTCCCTGAGATATTCAGCCCACCACGACGACGCGATTGTTTCCCAGCATTATATTTACCCTCGACATACCTAACTGCGCGAATGGCGCGACTCAACGAGCCGCCGATTGCGAATCAGCCATCGGCGGAAACCATCGAAGCCGTCAAGCGACGCTTTCTCCGACAGAACCGCGAACTCGCGAAGACGAACTCGACACAATCAATCCGCATCCGCAGCCTCGAAAATGACTGCTCGCGACTTCTTGCTGAAAATTTGGCGCTGCGCGAACAGGTCCTGAATCTTCACAACACCGTTGAATCACGCCCAGCTTTCGACCACATCGACGCTGTCAAACTACAGCTCGAAGCTAAGATTCAGGAGCTTGGAGGCCTGGTGGCAGGCTTAGCGCAGATGAAAAATGGGCGTGAGAAGGACACAGGCAGACGGAAAAGCCAGATGCTGGCGAAGAGGAGGAGCGGAGAAGAAAGACAGTGGAGGAGCGGGCTGGGGCTGCAGGAGGTGGAAAATGCCATGCTGCCTACGATCACCGAGGATAAATCCTATCCTCGAAGGACTATGGGGTACGTAAAGACTATCTGTGGCCCGCTCCAGAGCGACTTTTACTGACTTCTCTAGCGCGGACGAGCTTCAACAGGTGTTAGAAGGCCCCGAAAGCCAATCGCCGGATATTGGCCCACCACCAGTCTCACGATTCGAGAGTGAAGATCCCATCGATTTCGACCCCAGTCCGGTTGCCGAAGAACCCCAAGAAGAGACTGCTGAGGATGGCGAGCCTGCTTTGTCGGTAAATCTAGAGACGCGTAAGAAGCGACGTGAGAGCGGACCAAAGCTGAGCATACGTCGCGTGTCAGTATTTGAATCGCCAGAGGAGGCTGAGGAGACAACTGCGAAGCCCCTGCGCACAGGAGCTAAACGGAAGTTTAGCGTTCAGGAAGATGAGGACGTAAACCAGCCCAAGGGTGACGCCTTCAGGTTCAGTCGCCGGAACGCTTCAGAGCCTGAGGCGTCAAACGAAGGCTCTAAGCCTTTGTCGCTGGACCGACCTCCTGTTCTCTCAGCTAGTAAGTACGCCCAGACAAATCTTATAAGCAAAGCTAACGTCTTAGAACCCGTCAACACCGATCCAGTGGTCTCATCGCCAAAGAAACAGCGCCCCTCACTCCAAGAAAAGTCGGAAAAGTCGGCAAAGCCCGAGAAGCCAGCCTCCAAAGCTCGAAGCCGCCCTCGACTGAACATTACCCGCAATGCCACCCCAGAGCTTGCGAACTTGACCATGCCAGATCCTATTCCCACTGCCGACATAGTCCTCGACTCCCTCCCCCCCAAGACGCCAGCTGTTGAAGCCGTGATTTCCCCACCAACCACCGAACCGTCAACCCAGAGACCAGAAAACAAGGACACGCCACCCCCTGGCGATCTCTCTTCAGCCGATCAGACTGGACAAGCAGGGCGGCCTGGACGACGAGCGCGCCCGCAAGTTAGCTACAAAGAGCCGAGCTTGAATGTAAAGATGCGTCGACCTGATGCTAAACTGGCCGACGCAGTAGTTGAGCGCCGGACGAGCGTAGAGCCCCAGAACGTACCTTCGACTATCGTCAAGCGGGAAGCCAACGGCGAGATCGCCTGGAAACCTGTGTCTGCAGTATCTGGCGCAGCAGTTGATGAAGAGGCCGAGGCAGGCAGCCCCTTGAGACAAAAGGTGGATAGAAGAGAACAAGATTCCAAAACATCTCCTGCATCGACCGAACCAGAAGAACGATCCACAACCTCGAAAGCGATATCCGCACTCATCACCGAGACAAGCACAGCTAAAAGGAAAATGGCCATATCTACAACAAAGCCTGCGACCGAGCCGACTGTAGCAAAAGCTCAAGACCCTCCCGTCCCATCAGACACGATTGTTGTAAAGCAAGAAGCACAAGACAAGGACAATCTTGCCGTTTTCGACTTTACTGATTCGCCACCTGGTGAAGCCACGACAAACCAGCGTGCACGCGAACTTGCAAAAGCAGCACGGAGTGCGCGCCGCCATTCAGCCATGCCCGCGCCCGGTGCTACCTCTGTGTTGGAGGAGCGAAGAGCTGAGAAGGAGAAGACGGAAGGCGCACTTCCTTCTCTGCATAAGCGCACAGGAAGTGGGGGCGTAAAAAGTACCAGTGCTACGAGCTTAGCAAGGAGTTCCAGTACTAATGGTATGTCCAGGAGCACGCCGAGTGCCCGAACGGCAGGCGTAAAAGACAAGAAGCCTGTCGGTGCCGGGGTGTTACCTGGTGGTGCTAGCACCAACGACCTCAAGGCAAAAGGCGACGGTGCTGAGGATGGAAAGGTGCGGGATAGGGAGAGGGAGACGAGTGCACTCAGGGCTGAGCGTGCGGCCAGCAGGAGAAAGAGTATGATGCTTTAATGATGAAAAGTGAGAGTGCAATGTAGGCGTTGATGGGCTTTTCTGAAAAATGGCGTTTGGATGGTCTGATCTTAAGGTTGGACTTGGATGATGGCGTTTCCAGCATATGATACCTAGACCCTTCCTATCGCTGAGGGATGTTGGTCGTTCTTTCTTGCAGCGTATACATTGATTTGTTCAAAGAAGCTATGAGACATTTGTGAAGGTTACGTGTTATCATTGCGTTACTTCTGGGTATCTCAATTCCAATTCATCAACGTCATATCGTTCGTTTCATCTTCTCCACGCCCAATGCGCAGTCTTCCTGGAGTGGCTTTCTCTTTCTTCACTTTGCCTTTCCCTGCACATTCGTATTCATCTTTTCCAACACATCCATGTCGATGATCCTCAACTCCGTCCTCGCCCACAATATCACCAGACAAATAACTCCCGGTAGGAAGCCTCCGCCCACCATGAAACCCTCGCTCCAATCGCGCGCGAGCCAGACTTCATACAGCGCCAACAGTCCACACACGGCACGATTGACCATTACAATGTAATCGGCAATCATGTCAGCGGTACTTTCTGAGATATACGGCACCGGCCTCCTGACAGACTTCTCTGTCGGCTTTTCCCAAGCGGGCGTCTTGTTGTATGTCCCAATACCGTAGCCGCTACCTCCACTTCCGGCAGTAACAGCAACGGGTTTCTTGCCCCTACCCTTTGCGCTGCTCTGTCGTAGGGCTGAGGGCGTCATGTTCGCGCCGTCTACAGGCTCCATCTCTGTAGGTGGCAGCGGCAGGAAATATAGCGTGTACGCTGTTGCGAGTAGGCTTGCTATAGCGATGAGGCTGGAGAGAAATGTATCAAGAGCGAAGATACGCGGTATGTAGAGTAGGATAGGGAGCAGTGGAAGGACGAGCAGGAAGACCGTATATTTGTGCGTTGTCGATGTGTCGTGTGTGCTGAGGGTTTGGAGGAGCGCGACGCGGTCTATTTGGTGGAGTTAGTAAAGGACTGGGGATGGAGGGGTTTGTTGATAAGAATAAGGAGGGGAGAGGAGGGGAAGGGAGAGAGAGGAAGTACCCTGTTCATCCATCCCTGCTTCCACGGCGTCTTCATCGTCGGACTCGGAAGGGTACTTGAACGTTTTGCGCAACCGTTGCGCTGCAATGCCTTCGGCTTCTCGTAGCTTCTCCATCTTTTCAAGTGTTGTGCGCGTCGAAAATCAAGTGTAGTATTGTTCAAGAGGATCGCGCTTGAATTTTCGACAGCAGACTTGGGTTTATATGGGCGAAGCGAATGTGATATGTGGCTTGTTCTGCGCGCGCGCAAGGCACCGACCCGTCGTTTGGTTATTTGGGTCGGAGCAGCGGATGACGTTTGTGGGGTACTGCTAACTTTGGTTCTGGACCTGAACCCTGGAAATTACTAATGCATCGCGGCTGTTTAGACGCATAGCGAGATGGGCGGTAGCTGTTCTGGTTCTATTACACGAACAACGGTACTCAGGTAATGTCAGCTTTGTATACAAGGTAGCCTGAAGAGTAAAGTTCTATTCAGAGCTCCCTTCGTGAATGTATTTGCAAAGTTGTCGCTTCCCTACGACTTTGCCGACCTTCATTTCTGTAATATTCTCGCGCTTGACTCCTTATAAGTCTACTACTAACTTCAGAATTATAGATTGAGTACCGAGGTTCTTGGTATTCTTTCCATGCTGTTAGTTGCGTTGTCTTGTTTGGTAGAGGTCCGCTCGACCCGTACTTTTGTATGGCGGGCCAGAAGAACTTCATCGTACTATCCCACTTTTACCAATACGAGGGACTGAATTTCTCTTGCCTTGAGGTTAGGATCTCGCCTCTATCCCTTTGCCTATATAATGCCTTCCACGCCTGCCATAACTCTTCTCTCCCCGCTTTCCCTCTTGTTAAATCACTCATAAGCAACCACTACGGCCATGTCTTTGACTTCGTCCTACCTGCGCAAGACACCTATATTCAGGTAAATTTCCTTGTAAATTGGGTCACTGTGAAACGTCAACTAAATCTTATAGTGGGGCTGCCATGTCTGGCTTCGTAATACTCAGAGTTGGCCAAGACCGGAAAGACTATCATGTCCACAGGAGGTTCCTGACCCACTTTTCGGAGTACTTCCGAAAAGCATTGAATGGGCCATAGAAAGAATCAGAAGATGGGGTCATAGAACTCGAAGATGTTGGGCCCGCGGTTGGTACATTTGTGTCTTCTACTGGGTGGGCGCCATGACACAGGCATCACTGACCTGCGTTAGTCAATGTATTCATCCACTGGCTCTATACATTCCACTTACCTGAACCTCGTGATGCAGACGACTGGCATGACCTGGCATGCGTCCCCGATTCAACTGCCACAGATGATGTCTGATTGTTACAAGTCAAGACATATGTTTTCGCCGATCGATTTCTTCTCCCAGAATTTCGTAAGAGGATAGGCAACAACTTGGTAACTGGCTTAAAATTTGCATTTCCCTTCATGGCTTACGACGATCTCCTGCCTCTCATCAAAGAAGCATACACCAAAATTCCTTCAGACCGTCCCATTCTGCAGTTCCCCATGGACATGCACTTCGAATGGAAGCTACCTTCTAAATACAAAGACCCTGACAGGGTAGGTGAGCTTCCATATGCTTTCCTTGTACGCATTATGAGGCGAATACATCAAGACCAGCTTCGGAAGAGGCCCAATGGTATGTCGTCGCTTAGACCTTGCTACCTCGAGCATACATCGGAATCTGAGCCCACGGATTGTTCTTTGGCACATACGAAGTACAATCATGAGAAAAAATTCGGCTTTTTTGGAAAGTGGATTTTGTGCGAGGACGGCCGCGGAGACAATGATAATGGAGAAGAAGAGTGTAGCGACATGGGTGAAAGTAGCAGCGATTCAGATCCTGACATCGATTCAGACTCATAATAGGTCAACAAAATACTTCGTGTTTGAGTCGAAAATGCATGAATTTGGTTCCCCTGGCGAAGAGTAGGAGGTGGTAGATGTACGGTTGTCTATATGGGTCGTCTTACCCAAACAAGCCCCACTCAGCACCTGGCTCTAGATACGACACGACACGTGTGTCGGAATTCATCGCAGTCACCTGTGAATACATGTGCTGGCACCCTCCGGCGTTACGATCTTTCCAGCTTCACCCAGACTAACATAAACACAAGGACTGCCATGGCCTACTTGAGTTATTACTACCTTTCCAGACCACCAGAGAGTCAATTGTGAACTATGGATTCCTACTCTTCTTCTACGGACTCCTCCGGCCAACCAAAAAAACCTCCAAGTCACATCGAAGCAAGCCCAAAGGGTTCAGAGTTCTGCCACTTCCTGTAAGACGAATTTTTGCCTCTACGTACCGCGGTTAAACTGACAGCGCGTTTTAGTGCATCCAGCAGCAAAGGGAGCCTTGTGGTCATCGAGATCGGACATACCCTCAGAAAGTACTTATTACCCCGCGCAACGCTGTCCTACTATTCAGAATACTTCCATAAAGCTTTTAGCGGGCCCTGGAAAGAAGCACAAGACGGTGTTGTTAGGTTGGAGGATGTGGACATAAGCACATGTAAGCAACATTTGAATTCATCGAATCTTGTTCTATTACATTTGGGCGCCTTGTATTCAGCAGAACGTATGCAACTCATAACACCACCAGTCAACCTCTTCGTACATTGGATGTACCACGATGAGATTCCCTATGTGCTGAGGGACACCGAGTGGGAACAAATCCTCGATATCGAGAGTAAGACGACAAGCACAATGACTCAAGCGCGACTCGAGACATGCATCAAGGCCTACGCTCTCGCCGATCGAATCATCGCCCCCGGTTTCCAACGATATGTCAATGACAGATTTGTGCAGTACTACGACCACCAGAAGGAATACATTCTCTATGAGCAGTATCCGCTTATCGAACTCGCTTTCAACTACATTCCATGCAATCGTGCTATCCTGCAGTTACTCGTTGACAAGCACTGCACACATTCGTTCTCGTGGATGCGGAATGCCAATGAAGATGAAAAGCAGGTGAGGCGTGCTCTCAAGGACTACCTACCACACGCCTTTCTACTGCGTACGATGGAGAGGTCTGCGGAGCTTGCCATCATGCCGCTAGCTGAGCATTTCGAGCTGCGTTGCTATAGAGAGCATGAGGATGAGGGCGAGAGGGTGAAGTGTGGCGCGAAGCACATGCAGTATGATGAACTCGACGACTTGGCCAATTTCGTCTGAGATATTGTGGCGGCCATTGATGACTGATTCGGATTGAAGAGGGGCTCTTTCACAGGTATGCGGTTAGGGATGGTATACACTGACCGTGGGGAAAATACTAAGTCTGCCAGATGTCTTGGACACCCAGGTTCCTACCGCCCGAGCTGGAATGGTAGTAGGAATTATGGATAAGAGGGCACCTTCATTGGTAGCTGTGAATGTTCCTTGTGCGCCGTTCACCACAGAATTCCAGCAATCTCAATGAGTTCCTAATAGTTACTTTCACCTACTAATACGTCACCACTGCTGCGATTTTACGGGTATTACGACCCAATCCTTCTACCATAAAGCCTCCCCATTCCTTCCTCCCCTCTGTACTCATTCTTTCCTCAACTCATCCGCGACAAAACCACACCACAACCATGGCCAACCCAATTGGCAACCCCCCTTTGCAGCTAAGATCAGTCGAGTACCTGATATATTTGAAGACGGCACACTGACTGAGTTCCTAGCACAGCTCTTGCCGATGACACTGTCACTATTGAAGTCGGCCCTGAGCGCAAGATCTACAAAATCCATAAGACGTTGTTGACAGAGCGTTCCGAGTACTTCCGCAATACCTTTCGTGGCCAATAGAAGGAAGCGAGAAAAGGAGTAGTGCCCTTACTCGACACCGAGCCGCAGATCTGTAAGTCGAGTCAGAAATCTTGAAACTGTGCGTTGCTGACCAGACTGTTAGTTGAATTCTTCGCCGAGTGGTTGTACACCGATAAACTCCCCAAGTACGACGATCCTGGGTTGGGTAAAATCCGCATTGGGTTTGTATCCGAAACAGAGCCAAACAAAAAGCTCTTTCTCGTCTTACTCAAGATTTACACGTTTGCCGACCGATTCATGGTACCGCGTCTGAAGTCTGTCGTCACATCTGCAATGGGTTCCTGCTGTTTTCGTCTGAGGGAAGAGGAGGGAGACGCATCAGCCTTCAATGAGCTCGTCATATAGGCCCACGAGAATATTCCATCCAGAAGCACTATACATCAACTTCTAGTAGACCGAATTTGTTCGATGGAATATTCTCGTCGTATTGCAGAGGACGACCACAACGTACATAGGCGGTTACCGGCTGAATCCAAACAAAGGGTTTTCATGGAATTTATGGAACGTAAGAAACAAGATTGGGAAAAGAAAGCAGCCGTGCTCGAAAAGGAAATTGCTGAATCTCATTTACCGCGAAACGGTAGTGGACACGAGAAATCTTCAGCAAGACTCCGTGCTGGTGTGAAGAGGATAGAAGAGATCGAGAGGTGGCGGTGCTCCGTGGAACATGCTACTGAACAGGAGACAAAGAGCTGTAGCAAGCGTCATAAGCACATGACATATGTGGCGGAGGACAACTTTGGCTACTTCGAGTAGTAGATGAACATGATCCGAACACGGGGTGAATGTCGGAAGAACCAAAGCAGGCAAGAATTGATTATGGTTGGCTACATAGTGAGCCAGTGAGCAGTGCATTCATGGGAGGAAAGTACATCCTCGATGGTAGAGCGGGTGGGACGTGCTCCAAATCCTCTTTATTTATGAGATAGAGTGAAGATCATGATTTAAGAACATTCGCGAAAAGGGCACTCATTCAGCGAGGACTGAAGCAAGACATGCAGTTGAAAAGTGAGATGATGGAAGGAAGCGATAACAGCAGCGACGCAGCATTCATAGCAGGTGCGTGTACACCCACATGACATGTACAAAAGGAAAAGCGAAGTGACCACCTGTCAGCATGAAAGGTTCGGATGGAAAACATGGCATGAAAATAGCATAGATTCAGAGAGCAGCACTGTCATTTGAAACGGCAGTCCAAGTAAATTTCGTGATGTAAAAATTGATTAAAGTATAATTCATGATCTCATAAGCCCGAGCACTTCGCGCCAGATCCATTTGAAACCTCCATCAAACACCCATCATCACCCCGATAAACCCGATAGCCATCGACTGTCATATACACATACACCATGGCACGCTCCGATACCCACATGGAAACCCCACTGCTTAGGCCTTGGAAGGGCCACGCTTAGAGCCTGTGATGTCCTCCATGAAGTCATTCCAAATCTGCTTCAGCATGCCCTCACCCTCCTGGCGGGTGGCCGTGAACTTGCTGGCGACATTGTTGGCCATAGTCTGGTAATCAAATTGGTTGTTGTCTGCAGTATCAGACAGAGCGGAGGGGGAGTGGATATGCGTGCCGTCGGCAGAGACAGTGTAGATGGTGGGCTGCATGGGTACCTAGAGGCTGTATGTTAATAATCGCTCAATGCTTTGACTTGATGGAGATGACGTACCACACCCTCACTCTCAGCAGAGTGACCCTGGACATCAGCCCAGGGCAAGATGGGGACTCTGATACCCAACGGCGCACTCCTCGTCTCCGGGTCAAAATCTGGGATGTACGCAAAGTCAAGGGTGCTGGTGTCACCGACCGACTTCCTGCTCCTTGAGGTGTTGAAGCGGCGGACCTTGTTGCCGGTCTCAGTAGCCTCGGGGACAGGGAAGGTCTGCTCGCCGGAGAGGCGGATCGGGCCCCTTGAGCGATTTGAAGCGTATGGCTTGTCGGTTGTGAGGAGCGAGGATGACGAGGTTGGGCCTGTCATGGAAAGTTGGCGGACAGTAAGGCGAGGGCCGAGAAGGCGGGGTCCCGCGGCGAGAGCGCTGATGGCGCGGATGCTGGGTCTTGATGATGCCATTTCAAGATTGTGTGTGATGTGGTGTTTGGGGAGAGTATGAAACCGGCAACGCAATTGCGAGCGAAGCAGTGATAGTAGTGGTAGATGGAAGAAGAAAGAAGAGCGGTTACTAGGGTAGTGGATTACAAGAGATAAGGTTCAGGTAACGCAAACGTCAGCAAGTGCGGAAGCGGTCGGACAGTGCGTACGCTATCAGGTTATCCGGCAGCGAGGTACAGGTGTTGAGAGAAGGAATGGCAGCTGAGCAATCTCGCGACGGTGAGGGGAAGCTGGCCCTTTTCTAATCCGCTCAGCCTCACAACAGCAGCCTCGACCTGTCAGATTTTCTTGGCCCAGCGGTTCTGGAAGCTTTACGGAGAGCGGTCAGTGTGCTGTACAACGACTCAGTACACCCTCTCAATTGAGCATTTCATAACGACTGGGTCTCGTTCGGGGATGCAGCCCATGGACTCCGATGTGCTCGGTCGATGGGCTGCATGTCGGATGGGAGCTCGGAGCAGGTGCTATACCGCATGTGGCACAAGGGTAGTCCCGAGCCAATGGACGAGATCCACTATAGCATGCCCAGCACGTCTCCCCGCACTTTTGATCGTTGCGGAAGCGTGCTTGAGTGAACCATCTCACGTTTTGAACATGCCATCTGAAATCCCGCATAGAAGTTAAAGAAAATGGTTTGCCGTCCCAGGTTCAACTTGTGCTTTTGCGATGCAATCTTGTCGCAAGATGATGGCGCCAAAATGTCGGTGTAGACCTTGTTGAGCGCACAGTTAGCAGGGGGGATCGCCATAGGTCTAGCGATGTCGGCTCCCTCCCGCAACCATGCACAGTGTGCAACTTGTGCCTGTATGATCGGCTCTCCACCCAGTGGACACAAGCCTTCTGCGACACTTTGGCAGACAAATGAGGCGTGCGATAAGAGCGTGCGACCAGCCTATGAGCATCTGCCAAGACCTCGAGATCGGTTGGTCTTTCGGTGCTTAATTCTGGTCTGGTGACGATGAAGGCATGATGATTTCATGCGTGATTGGAGGGTATCATCTTCTGTTGTTTGTTGGGTGTGTTGGGGGACGATGGATCAACTTCGGCAACATTACGAATGGTGGTCGTCGCACAGACGGTCACTGTCGACCAAGATTCCAAAGCTCCGATATTTTTTTTAGTTCGCAAAGTCTTCCAAATGAAGTAACGTGAGGCTGGTCGCCATGAATAGATGGTCCCACCACCCTGACTAACATTCCTATGCCCCACTATCCATGCCTCGTGCCTGGCGAGTACGTACCTCGACGTTGGCTTAGCTTCTCCATGTCCGCGACCCCGCATTCTAGGAAATATTACCAAGTACTGAAACGATGCAATTTCAAGATTTGCCATCTACAACACATAGAATCGGCCTGATGGTCTAGGTATGTCTACCAATTATGAATCTCTGTGACTCTAGCTAACCCAATTAGTGGTATGATTGTCGCTTCGGGTTTCTTTACCTGGATACAGTGTATCTGTTCTGTGACAGGCCCCGGGTTCGAATCCCGGTCAGGCCCGATCAATCTCTTTTTGTTTTTCTATGCAGAGCTGGAGGATGTTTCTTTTTGCTTCCGTGGGTGGTGTAAAAAGGATGGGTTGGGACGACCATCACCCCTTCATGCTTTTAACCACAACTATCTCGCATGATACTTACAGGGCACAATCCAAGCGAGTATGGCACCTCTAACTGCATGGTATGCGCCCTGGCATACACAGGCCATATATTTCACCGATCTTGCATTTGGCTCGATATCACTCCTGCCAGAGGATCCAGGCAGGCCTTCTCATTTTTGGTGTCATACCGAATTAATTTTGGAAGGGCGAGGGTCGCTCCAATGCATCAGCCATAATTGCGGGCTATGTTTGTACATCAGACTACTACTCACATGTCATATAAACTCATATGTGAAAGCTCAAAGCTATATTCAAATGGTATCTACTATCATCTAGACCTGAAAACGCCACCACACAATCCGGCAACGCAAAGCCATCGTCTCCAAAAGGTGAAACTCCCACTGTGTTCTCCAATCCCTGGGGTATAAGATAAACCCTGCTTTCGCGCAATGAAGCAGTGAAAGTGGTATATGTAAACAGAAGAGGTAAATCAACGTAACAAAAGGCTGCAGTCAAAAAGGTCATGAGAGCGTGAAATAGAAAAGCAAAGAAAGTGCGAGAAGATCATCGTCCATCGTAAGAGTCACTTGCCCATCCGCTGTTGTTGTTGCCTGCGTAGATGGGTTGCTGATTGCTCTGCTGGTAGTCGCTTTCCTCTTCGTAGTACTCACCTCCGCTTGAGGCATCAAAGCTGCTGCGGCCGCTAATATCACCATCATCGTCAGGAGGGCCGGCTGGAAGCTGATCCCACTGGATACCGGCAAGCGCAGGGTACTGAGCCAGCAGAGCGGCAGGCAAGAACTGCTGGGGAGCCTGCATGCTACCGGCTTGAGGGAATGGCTCAAAGCCAGACTGGCCCGGCATCATGTTGTTGAAGTTCTGAGCGGGCATTTGTGCAAACATGCCGTTGTTGTTCATCTGCTGGTTCTGGCCATCCCATTCGCCCTTCTCACGTGCCTCTTCCTCTAGCAAGGGGCGAATACACACGCGACCTGCTTCAGATCGGAAGTGTCGACCAAGAGCGTCCGCACGAGCGAACCGCCTACCGCAACCCCAGTTGCTGCCGTCCTTGAGGTTACCGCGACAAACAAACTTCTTCTCTCCAGAATGCAGCCCCTCGTGCCGCTTTCGGTCGTGCTGACGAGCAAATGCTTTGCCGCAAACACTGCAAACAAAAGGGCGCTCGTCTGTATGCGTGCGCAGATGCGACCGAAGATTGTATGCTCGTGTAAAGCGCTTTGGGCACAAGGTGCATTGGAAGGTTGCGGGATGCTTCTGCGTACGCTTCGGGTTTGAGCCGTCGGCCGGCGCAGGCCTCGTGGGATCTGCGAGGTCCAAAATGTAGTCGCGGTTGGGCACACTTGACGTGGAAGACCGGCGCGATGACTTGTTCGAAGGCGAAGGAGATCGTGACTTCGCGGCGTTGGGAGAGAGTGATCGGTGCACTTCTGAGCCAGGCGTGGAAGCGCGCGAGCTGGCACTGCTGAAAGGGTCGGATTTGGCACGAGTTCTGTTCCTGCTGCGGGCTGTCTCATTGTTAGAGTGGCTCGTCTAGTATAATCAAACTGCTTACATCGGTCTGGTGGACTTAACGCATCTATTTGATGCTCCGGCTTTGGCGGCTCAAAGCTTGCCTGCCGCGATGGTGGTGCAAAGTCGATGTTGATCTCGGGTGGTGACATTGCATCAGCTTGGCCGAACTCGGGCATAGGCTGGTTTAGTGATGGGAATGGCTCAGAGTTCTGGCCAGTATAGCCATTCATTCCCTGATGTGCATACGGGTTCATGTTCTGGCTCAGACCAAAAGATTCGGGTTGAAACTGTGGCAGGACCTGCTGGTTCTGTGGAAGCAAGCGAGGCGAGATATGAGGGCTGTTGCCTGCGCTGATGTGCGCATTACCGCTGTTCAGGTTGAACCTGTCGAATCCAGGAACGGGGTCCTGGAACAGCTGGGGGTCATTTTGCGCGTTGAGAAGAGGCGACGGCTGATCATTGTCGAAGCTATCCTGCTGCTGCAGATATGGCGAGTTGTGTACTGAAGACGGAACGTCCGAGTAGCCGGCATCGCTGCCTCCCCTCGACCTGGGTCCACCAAAGCTTGCCATCTGACCCCACTCCGAAGGCTGCCCGTAAGCGGCGCTGGGATCCAGCGATGTGTGTCGCGAATGGCCTGGAGATCGGAACTGACCCTGGTTCAGGTTGGGCGAAGCGTGTGGACTCGGTGGTTGGTGGTTGTTCATGCTGGGCAGAAGATGGGGCGGCGTGGGCGCGTTGTGCTGTGTGGCTGCCATCTGGTGCATAAGATCCGAAGGGTTGACCGACTGGTTCTGCTGCGACTGCGTGTCGAGTATATGCGGATCAAGCGTCTGCCCAAGGTAGGAAGGCAGCGACTGGTTCTGGTTGAGGTCGTTGGTCTGGAAGAAGCCGTTGAAATCGGGATTGCCCGCGGTCGCAATATCGAGCGGGTCGGGCGAGATGTTGTTGCTGCCTTGGGGGCCGAATTGTGGGGTATTGTGCTGCGAGATGTTCTGCGAAGCTTGCAAAAAGCTGGGGTCGGAAAAGGTGGCCTGCTGAGGGAATTGCTGGCCCTGAGTCGTGGTGAGGTACTGGGTGTTGTTCAACCCCGCGCTGGTGACGGCGTATGAGGAAGGGTCCTGGATAGCTTCGAAGCCCAGGCCGGCGTTGTGCTGATGCTGGAAAGGCGCATGGGGACCGGGCGACGGGGAGTGGCCTTTATGAATGCGCTGGCCAGCTGAGGGGGAGCGCCCTCGCTGTTGGATATCCATGATGTAGGTATTCGCGTGTTCCTAACAATAGGTGGGATGTGGAGGAGTGAGCCCTGGAGGCCGCGCTTGGGCCCGCCTGGAGAGGATCGAAGACACCAAGAAACAGGCACGAACGCTGAATGGTTCAAAGTCCTCCAGGAACACGCAATGTTCTCTCTTGACTGGCTTGTTTGCTGAGGCTGGTGAGTGTGAAGGAGGCGCAGTGTCGTCGTCGGGTCACAGACACAGCCCACCTCACGACGAGCGTCGTCGCTCGAAGCGGTCTAGTCCGCTATTATTAGCCCCGCGATGGGAAATCCCACTGCAAAGTCCCCTTGTGTGTTCCTGTGTTTCAGTCGCGAGAGACGTGAAACAACAAGCTGGGAGATGTGTTATGCGTTGTCGTTGTGCCCGCCAGCTATGACGTTCGGTGGAGCTTGGAGAAGGTAGTTTGCCGCTCTCTGCAGCAGTGCGGGCAAGCTGGAGCGAGGATGCGCGCTCGTTGAAGTTGAGCGTTGCCTCAAGATAATCGCAACTTCGTCTAGGACTGGCAGAACCGAGGAATGCGCTGATCGCGACCGCCAACTGTGACTTGGGAGAATCACTGTGCGACTTGCTCACACAGCCCCAGCCTTATACAACTAGTTCGCTTGCCTGAATGACAAGCGCGAATTCACGCGGGCGACTCAATTGGCGACCAGACTAATAGCCGGCTACAACGGGCGGTCGCCGTCACCGCTGGGGAACGTCAAAGTGTCGCCGAGCCGTCACGAAACGTTGGTTATCACACCGTCAGCGGCCAATTGCACGTGTAGAGTTACAGCTGTAATTTCACAGACCGCACTATTCCTCTGGCGCGTAGACCAGTCGGCGAGCCGTCGCGTCGGTGAGGTCACTTTCTGGGGCCCACAGGTTATCGTTCTTGCACTGCCTCGCTGGATCTCATGTCGCGAGGCATACTTCCTCAAGGCAGAATCCCACGTCCCCACATACACCAAGCCCTTATTCCGCTCCCGGCAAACTTTGTGCAATCCCTCTGCTGTGATAATTATAGTATATCTTGTCCTGGGGGAATTGCTTCTTGGGACAGCGCATGTGCACGCGTAAGTACCTCGACGATATGCTGCATCTTGCTAAACAATGCGCCGCGCAAAAGTACGACCACTTGCATTGTGGATACAAACGCCGAAACTGGAGGAACGTGGCATCTTTCGGAACGAGCCGGGGTTGGGTGCGTGCGGTGTTTTCCTTAGTTCGCTGCATTTTGGCTTCAAGTGCTGCGTTGGTATGACCTAGTTTCGGCACATCCTGTGTAACGAGTAAGGCCACCCACATTTGCTCAACGACATGATAAAGCAAAGCGGAAGTAAAGACAAAAGAGGTAAAGACCGGTATTCGTTGAGGTGGGTATTGGATGTCGAATCCACTCCAAAGGTAAAAATGATTATGATCCCACGGAAAAGGACTTCACGTAGTAGACTCAAACACATTCCGCCAGAAGCAGTGGGAAATGAAGTACTCGTATGTGCCATGGGTATCCTATGTAATAGCCTGAGAGAAATGAACTAGCGCCGATGATACCTCGCTATACCTAGCCAAACTTCAGACCTTGCGCAGGATCCCACCTGCCGTCTTGTGGGGGCCCGGCTGAAGGTCGAGCGTTGCCAGATGCCGTAGGGACGCCACCAAATCGTATCCCTACTTCTGGAGTCCACATGCCCGAAGGGGGCGGTACATTTGCTCTCGTGGGCGTTGGAGCAGTCAGTGGCTCTTCGGCATGCGCACTTGCACCGTAACGTGGGTTCTGTGCGTCGGCTTGTTTCTGCTGCTGCAGTGAACTTGACGCTGCTTGCTGCAGACCGAGTGAGCTCATCCGGGTCGTGAGGTCACTGTTGAGCATTAGTAGCCGAGTAGATGGTTGGTTGTCAAGACATACCTCTCTAGATGTGACGCTTCTGACTTGCGGTTGTATACAAAGGTACGGGCTTCATCCCTGAATCGGTTTACAATCTTGGCAAGATCGTTGTAGAATTTCCGCCCGACATCAAGGTTAGATATGATCTCTTTGTACTTGAAGTACGCATTCTCCAAGTTTTGCAGTGCTTGCTCGCGCTTCTTGGTAGATTGGTCTCCACGACGTGCAATCAAAAAGGCGGCGTTTGCGTCTTGTAGACGCTTGACAGCCTCTGCTTGCTCTTTCTCTTCTTCTTGAACCATGTCTAGATCAGCATCGTACATCTGCAGTCGCTTGTCGAATAGGCTCTCGAACTGTACAGCCTCGATTGTCTGCATGGGGTACTCCCGCTCTAGGCGAGCGGCTTCGCGTAGGAGTTCCGGATCTAGCATACTGTCAGGGAATGGTTGGCGAAAAGATGGGTGAAACATACTTATGTCATCTTGCTTCGCCTTTGTCCTCAAGGCTTCAATCTTCCGTCGCCGTCTGCTTTCAAGCCGGCTGACTTCGTTGAAACTGCCGCGAAGCTTGCCAGCTTCACGCTCTACATCTCCGGTAATTGCAGGTCGCCGACCGCTGGGTACATAGTTTTCGAGTTCATGATCCGGCCCGCTCAGTAGCTGGATGAAGTACTCGTTTTCTTTTAGTTTTGTCTTTACGATGTTATCACTGTTAGTCGCAGCTTTGAAGTAGCCATCAATCTCGTTGATCTGAGCGTATAGCTTTGGCGCAGCCTGCTCTGCAGGTGGACGGGTCCACTGTTCAGTACCGAATTTTCGACGGGCGCCTTCGTCTTCTGCTGCTTCCGATCGCAGTATGTCAACACCTTCCTGGTAAATAGCCTGATCAGTATACATGAGCTTCTTCGTGTCTTCCATAGAGCGCAGAAGTCGGTTGATGCCGTCTTGTTGACGAATCTCATCCGCGTGGGCAACGAGACCAGGTGGTAAACCCAGAGGCTTTTCGAGGGCCTGTAAAGATCCTGGTAGGTTCAAGCTACGGAGCACTTCGTGGATTTTGTTTGTAAGCGCCTCCAACTCTTCGATAATTTGGCCATTAACCAATCTATCACGGCGATCGACGTAAATGCTTGCTGCCAGGTGCACCGAATAGGGCACCAGCTTGGAAAATAAGGCCGGGCCAAGCTCGCCACGCTCTCCTAACATTGAGTTTGACTCGGAAATTTCCTTTGGAGTTCTTGCTACCACCATGTTCGCTCGGTCTAGTATCTTGAGTTCTGCCTTGGGTGGGACTGGCAGCAAATAAATCATGTCATTGTCTTTCTCGGCGCGCTTCAAGTCTTCGCTGATCCGATTCTTCAAGCCGTTCAGATCCGCAAGAACGAGTTTGTTGATGTACCGCTGCTCCTTGAGGGCTTCGTTGACGCAGGTCAGGCTATCGCGTAGCCTCGCAACTTCTTCGCCGTACTTGCGCTTCTCCAAGGAGTCGCAGGCCGCGCGATATTGCGCAGCAGCAGCAAAGTGATGATGCTTTGCCGTCATGTGGTGTATCCACTCGCTACTGATGGCGTCTGATTGTATCCCTGCATCCCCTGCCTCGTTGTATAGGTCGGATACGCGTGCGGCTAGTTTCGCAATGGTCGCATCTTTCATCCCATCCTTGACAGCCTTCTGCCAGAAGCACTCCTGACCCTGCGCCAACAGCAATTTCTCCAGGCACTCTAGTGTCATGAGGTCCATGTCTTCTGGAGGCTCAGTCCGCAGCTCAGGCAAAATGCTGTTCCTCAGATGGGACAGCACCCCGGCGCCCAGACAAAAGTTGTTGGCCGCCGTTTTCAGCCCATCTGGTGTGCTTCGGTTCGACGACATGGCCAGCTGCGAATACATGGCGGCGAGGTTGAACATGATGTTTGCGAGCTCGAATCGGAGGTTGTTGCGCGATGTCGGACGGCTCGTGTTGTAACCCAGCGCGGGATACCATGGGAACTCGACGCCGATGTCGATGGGAAACTTTCCGCTTAGCCATATCAGCTGTGCAGCGTATTGTTGTAGCTTCGGAATGTTGCTCGGATGCGGTTCCTGGGCGTGTGTAGCGACGGATCGTAGCTTCTCGATTGTCTCCAGGTCCTTGGTGAACATGTCTGGGTGTTGGTCATATTTGGAGGATATGTACTGTTTGATGGCGTCGCTGAGATTCACCGAGTGTGACCGTCGGAACGGGAGGAAGAGAATATTGCTGGTCATTGGGTGAGCTGTGTGGTATTTGCATGTGCTGGTGGTACTCACGACGCCATGGTATAAGAAATGTTTGCTGGTGTTTACTGCAGAAGCTCAGTGGAAAGACGTCACCGCCCGCACCAAGGCCCGAGCTGCTGGACCTGTCTGATGGGAGCGCTGCTGCCCCGCGCTAGCCAACGTGGGGCGGGCTCAGGCTCAGGGTTCAGCATCCAGGAACAAGATCAGCACGCAACGAGGCCAGATGTCGCGAATGCACAAAACGTTGCCCGTTCATTCACGGGCGACGAGGTGGATTGGCACTAGATGCTACGTCCTGCAGCCAGTGTGAGGATTATCGGGCATCCCTGGCCGGATAGTATTCTTTAGTACACACCATCTCGAATCCCGTCCTGCGATATTGATATACCAAGAAGGCCATCTTTTCCAGGCGTCGTAACACGTGTAGCAGAGCGCGGCAATAATCCAGTCGCGCTATTGGGGACACTGTGTTCTTTTCCAGAGGATGAGCGGTCAGACGAAGCTATCTAATTCCGAAGACCCTCCCGTGAGCATGTTTCATGCCACTAATTTGTTCCGACTCCAAACATTACCTGGATAGTGTGCCTAGCTGAGGCGCGACGGGTTCCACATGCCGAAGCGTCGTACCAAATGCTCGATATGTCAGCGGGGCGACATGATAATCTATTACAATCTAGCCGAATTACAACACCATCTTGAAACCT
This sequence comes from Stemphylium beticola, assembly GCA_029100535.1. NCBI lineage: Eukaryota > Fungi > Ascomycota > Dothideomycetes > Pleosporales > Pleosporaceae > Stemphylium > Stemphylium beticola. The sequence goes on along the minus strand of JARBXR010000018.1, from coordinate 249,028 downwards.
GCGCGTCTCTCTTTGTCGAGTCGGTCCACTAGCGAGTCGTATATATACCAGTCGCATCACCTCTTCCCAACTAGCAATCGAACCCACCTAGCCCTTATAAAGCCCCACGACCCTCATTCAACCTTGAGACTCCCATCACATATTCATATCGAAACAATACACCACACCTACAACTCGCAATCCACAAAATGACACACACATACAAGTTCAACGTTGCCATGAGCTGTGGCGGATGCTCCGGCGCCATTGAGCGCGTGCTCAAGAAGCTTGAAGGTCAGTCCCACCAGATTGCAAATTGCGCCATCGCAGCGTCTGACAAATACACCAGGTGTTGAGTCGTATAATGTCTCCCTCGAGAACCAGACCGCTGAAATTACCGCCGCCGACTCGCTCGATTACAACACCGTCCTGGAGAAGATCAAGAAGACTGGCAAGACGGTCAAGTCCGGTGAGGCTGACGGTGAGGCTAAGGAGATCTAAGGCATGGAACGCGCCTTGGACGGGCGATGACTTTCTGTTGTTTTGTTTTTTGGACGAGCATGCGATGCGGTCAAATGCAGGATACCTCTACCAAGCCGTGAATATGGGCATATGAAGTGGAATGAAGCAGCTATAAAGCAAATCCGACGACGCCGCATCCCTTTTCAGTCTTGTGCAGGTCGCTGCGCATTTGTCACCGTCTTGCGCGTCAGCCATCATAGTCCTCCACCTCGCAACGGCGAGTCGGTGTTCCACAAGATTGCGCCTGCCCCAAGCGGCGCGCTGAGGTCACATGCCACGAGCTGAAGCCGGGTCGCCGCTCCTTCATCGAGAAGCCACCGTATCTTGACTCACCCATTACAATTCCCATTGCTATCTTCGTCACTGTTAATTTCCGCGCCTGATGTAATCCCCCGACAGCTGACCAGCAGAATATGGCGCCTGAGCTACAACATCTCCGGCTCATTCCTTAACACCGCTCGCAGCCACCGTCTAATCAAGTTCCAGTCGACTTAATCTTCTCAAGTGCTTACCCATGTTACCGCCCTGCCGCTGCTCGTGCCGTCTGCCGAGAGCTTTGATCCATTTGTATGAGCGCGAATGATGATGCCTAGCAGCCTCAGGCTGTCAAAGGTGCAGCATCGCAACACCAGGCAACCACGATGTGCACCCCTTGTCTCGAAACAGATAAACACGCTCGCCAAGCCGTATGGCAAGATTCCGTCTCGAAAAAAAGCACCGCATGATTCGCTGCACGCAGTACTATACGAGGTAATGGGGAAGGTCGGGAACTGTCGGTTTCGCGAGCGGGCCCTAACCGGAAAATCATCAAGCTCCCAAGGGGCTGAGCCCCATACAATCCATCAATGCAGATCAATAGTATAGCGCAAAGGTACATTGTAAGCGCGGGATACATATCCGTATGACGCTTGGGTGTGGCATTTGCTACCCTGGTCACAACTACGTCGGTTTCAGTGATGCAAGATTGCTCACTGCCCAGTATCGTATAAAGCTCGTCCTGAGGCCACAACGAAAAGACAGCATCCGTCCCCAGCCTGCCAGCTCAATAGCATTTCATTCAGTCGACATTGTCTTCACTTTACCTCTCAATCTCCCCTCACATCCTTATGCCTTCTCCTCTACGAAGCTCTGTATCCTTTCCGAGTCAGGCGGACCTATTCTACTTCTGTACCACATCTTCAACTTCTGAAGAAGATCTCAACATCCGCTACGCACCGCCGTCAAGGTCTTCATTACGAATTGGTGTCATCGTATTCGGTCACGAGCAACTCCAACTACTCGACCTGGCCGCTCTCGACCTCCTCGCCATGGTCGGCAAGAACAGGATCAGCAAGTTGAACTCCACGGCATCAGCCATCGACCAAGCCGTAGACGAAATCGACATTCGATACGTCAGTGTGACTGGAGAGGGGAGTTTCCCTGTCACGGCTGGCACCAGAATGCCGGTGACGGTGAGCTAAGCTTCGAATTGCTCCGTATCGAACACGATCAATCCGACATCTACCCGTCCCGTCACGTCCCCCGCACAGCCAACTCTCCTGGCCAAGAAGAGCCACTTTTTGGTCGCGCTGGATTCGCCTGGTCTTGGCTGCCTTTCAAAAGTAGTCATCTCTGACAGTCTGGCAGGGAGGTAAAGGTTAACACAAGCCCTGTCCCTACTTCTCCGAGTCAACCTTATGCAAGCGAATAGTAAAGCTGACTTTGGTTCTAGAACTCATTTGCGAATGCACCACATTTCGATATTCTCGTCATCCCAGGATCCTTCTCTTCGAGCGAATTGCCGACAGACGCTTCGTCGTTCCTTACCTCACAGTGTCTGAACCCAAACCTGGTCGCCATCATGAGTATCGGATCCGGTATCTCTCATCTAGTCCAAGCCGGCAGTCTCTATGGAACACGAGCTGCAGCCCCCCGCTCCCTACTCCCAGTCCTCCAGCAACAATTCCCGGAGACCCAATGGCAGTATTCGCCCTGGGCTCGCCACGGCAAAGTCTGGACCAGCAACTCTGCCATCTCAGCACTCGACATGGTTTCCGCTTGGATGCGAGAATATTTCTGGGACCGAATCGAGGCCGTTGAATGCGCTGTTACGGCTGCAGGCATGGGCTCGCTTTACGACTACAATCATTGCGATTATTGATGATTTTGACGACAAAAAGAGCTGCATCGGCATGGCGTTTATCGGATACACCTACTCTACACTCCCCAACGCAAACACATATATCCAAATCAACGGTGCTAATCGAGCGCTCTTCGACAATGTATGGGTACTTGTATCATATTTATACCTCCTCACAAGACAACTTTTTGAAGTTGAGCACATTTCCTTTTCTTGTACTTTGAGTTTCGCCTGGATAGTAGCGTCTGATATAGGCAGCTCTCCTGGGGTTACATGTATCATCGAATTTCTTGAAATCAAGCACAATACTAGAGAGGAAGTCAGGACTTTGAAGTAGACATGTTGAAAATGCATGATGAAGATCTATCTGCATCAAATCTTCAACTACATACCCATCAGTTCCCGGCTTCTCTCAGAACAGCTCATATGTTTATGTGGCATTTGGAAACAATGACAATATCATCACCAGATCTTTAAGTTACATAAAAAGGAAATCTTGTACACACGCACCCCCATCCATGGGACAATCCATGATCTCCCCACCACGCCTTGAGACAGAAGAAAATTACAAATCGATCGAATTCTACCCGAACGAATGCATCAACGCCATAGCTCTAGCGTCATCCTCGTTCCTCCATACCTCCTCCCTTTCTTGCTTCTCCCGCCGAACGTCTGCCGCGAAATCAGTACCGAAGCTCGACCGTAAATTTTCTCCGTCGGAGCTCGATCGAGCATCGTCCTCAACTGTCGATTTGATGGGAAGAAGAGTTTCGTATGCAGCACTATCAAAGCTTAGGTTTGCAGATGAAGAGCTGAAAATATCGTCAAGCGTCTCGGTAGTTAGCAGACGGTACTGATCTACCAAGGTATTTGTTTCACTGCTTATTAAAGGGGAGAAGGGAGGAGATTTCTCGCTGGCGCCTCCTCTTATACCCATGATAGGTTGGTCGGTGGCGTCACTGTTGGGGACGATGCCGTCAAGCCATTCTTCTGTTATGCGATCTGGTCGCACAATTCCGTATGCGTTGTTCAGGCGCATGTGATACGGGTACCCGAGTGACGGGTTGAATGGGAGTACTTCGCCGTCGTCGCGACGTATGTATAAACATCCGTTGTTATCCGGCTGTTCGGGGAAGGCATATAGGGGCGTGCCCGCTGCGTTGCAGGGAGTCACTATACCTACCGTTGGCTGAGTCGTAACGGCGCTTGCAATCGGAGTCGATACTCCGGCATGTTGTGGTCGAGCCCGAGGTCCACTCCGGGGGTACCCCAAGTACTGCGGCTGTGTGATCCCAGGCGATCTAGGGCTAGCAATATTGGCGCTGACTGCCGGTTCATCAGACCGGTTCGTTTCTCGGAAGCTCCTGGCGGCAAAATCTCTCACCACAGTCTCTGAAGCCTGTGTCTCCTCAAGAACTTGCTCCATTCTCTTCATCTTCGGCCTGTCTCCCTCCTCCCGTACCTTTCTGCTTGTTGTAAAACCTTCTCTTGAACTCGAAGCGCCTGTGCTAGGCCAACCGCTACTATCTGCACTCAAGCCCGTTTTTGTCGGGTTCGCTGATGTATGACGGTCTGAGTAAGTCTCTAGTCTAGGGTCGGAAGGCGCAGTGAGAATGAGGCGTGACAGTTTGCCTGCTTTGGATAGTACATTTCGGAAGGAATTATGATGTTTACGGACGTTAGATGGCGCGGCAGAGGCTGGTGCTGGCATATTCGAAGGGTGTTCCATCGTATCCAGGTATCGCTCTGTCTTTTTTGGACACCGGAAAGATTCTGGAATCGGACCATGACGAGGTAAATATTGCGATGGAGGAGGTGAATTAGGGTAGCGTTGTTTCTTCAAGGCTGATGCACATTCCAACTTAGGACGCGTCTCCAAGCTTCGCAATCTCATCACCTGCGTGAGATTATCCCTGGGAAAAGTAGTGCCTTGATATGGCCCTTGCTTCTGTGCTTCTTGCTCGCGAATGGAGTTCTCTTCGCGCCTACGATCCGCTTCCGCATATAACCTGCACTGCTCCTCTATACGAAGAACCTCTCGGTCATGTTGAACTTTTCGGCAAGCCTCAGACGACTTCGATCCTGGCAAATTGATGAATCTGTCGTCTACCGTGTTGGTGGATATGATCGAGGTTGCTCTGCGGCTATCGTCTTCCAGATAACTGGAAGAATCATCAAATGACTCTGGTTGTATATATCTTAGTGGTTGCACCGGCGGAAGCCTAGGTGGTGGCGGGGGAATGTCTCTGTTCCATCTCTTTTCGTCCCTTGGGGCTCTCTTATGACTTCGCATCGTGCTAGCAGCCTCTTGTGTTTTTCGAGAGTCCATTGCATCCCAGGAAGTGTGTCTCCTGCTCACCGGTGGTTGTCGAAAGTTGTCGTGATAGTTTGAGAATTCGATATTCGAACTAGCGAACTTGCTCCTTGAACTGTGTGGCGTGGGGGTTTCGTCGACGGGAGGCGGCCGCATACCGCTACTGATCGGTGCACCGTGACGGTCGTATGCGCCCTGTTGTTTTACCACAGTACTTGGTCGGTTTTCAGAAGATACTAGCGCTGGTCGAGATGGTTGGGGCCCAAAGTGATTGGTGAGGATGGGGTCAACGTCAGCCCGAGACGGGGAGTTTTCGTTTGTATCGGCCGATTCCGCTGTCCCCGGTCGATGATCAAGACCGTGTACTCCATACCTTCTAGTATCGACAGCAGATAACTCGCTTCGTGTATTCCTCTTTGATCTTGGGTCTGCTCTCGCACGAGGACCAGAAAGGTGTGAACGTGTACTGGGTGGGACTCTACGGTCCGGTCTCCCTACATAAGTGGCTGTGGGGACGTCTTGCGGAATTTCATCTTTGCTAAAAACTCTGTGCAGAGGCATAGGAACAGGTGCTTGATTGGACATCTCGGTGCTAGTCGTTTTCCAGAAGGGTTTGAATTTGCCCCAGCCCCCACCGCGCAGGCATACTGTAGGCGATGGTATATCGGGGGCTGAATTGTCCTGTCCTTCCTTGATTGGCCGGGGATCTGACGAAGTCGGCGGTGATTGAGCAGTGAGGTAGTCACGTGCGTTCGAGGCGATGTAGTTTCCGTAAACGTCTCTTCCATTGTTTAGAGGGGACATCGGGCAGATGGGCCGAGCGAATGGGCTTCCAGGGGGCGTATATTCCCGATTGCCTGTTGATGGAGACTTGGGTGGAAACAAAGACAGAGCGAGATGTCTGGAAGGGAAGGGGCGACTAGACCTCCCGTTGTCTGGCTTCAGAGAATCGACCTCTGATAATGAAGGGCTCAAGAACCCTCGTGCAAGCCAGTCGACGACTTTGATGTCCGTTGCTCCTTCACTATACTGGTATGATGGGGACAAGTCTTCGGTGATGCCTAGACCAATTGCTTGGGCCGTGGAGGTTGTGCTGTCGTGGCTTCCTTGCTGAGTTGCCGTGGGCCTCAACACATCGACATCCTCAGCCGCGCCCTTGACGCACTCTTCTGGACCATAGTAGCTGCTCCCATTGAACTTTTCTGATTTTTTCACCAACCGTACGGGGTGCAGTGAGTCCAGGTGATCATGGGGGTAGCTCACTTCCGAGCCGCTCGCGCTGGCGTATAGTTCACCTGGAGTATGTTCCCAACCGCTGTCGCGCTGAAGTCCTGCATCGCTCCTTCCTTGACTCTCCCAGAGCTCCAGGTCTTCGTGTCCATGCATCCCCCTTCTTTCGATAATAGCGCTGTGTAATCTCTGTCTCGTGTCCGCCAATTCGTGATCGATCTCCTCGAGTAGAATTTGCGAGGCAGGAGAAGATGAAGTGTTGGACATAATAGAGACGCCTGATTTTATAGCGCAGAGCTTTAGTTGATATGCCGAGCCATTTCGTAAATGGCTACGCAGGGGTATTGGTGGTGGTGTCTCAGGCGGCTCTGCGGAAAGAGTTCCTTGGGCCATCGGGAAGGTACGTCAGCATCAGAGGCAGGGATGTGGACGCAGGTGTTCTGCAAGGGATATAGTCTGGCAAAGGGCGTGAAGTGTCGAGCATGAAGCATCGAGGCTTCAAAGGGGGCCGACCTGCTTAACGTTCAGAAGCAGGGTGAGCGGCGTGGACGTTTGCCAAATCATCTGCGAATGCGGCATCAACGTTGATTCGAAGGCCTCCACATCCGTTCAGTGCCATTGGTGGCGGTCACGTCTTCAATGTACGTGTGAGGCGGCGTTTGCGACGTTGACCGCCATGTCTGCATGCTTTGTCCAGGAGACCTAGCGAAAGGGCACCGCCAGTTAGGAGTATTCTCATGACCGCATCTTTGTTCAGGCACAATGAAACACATAAGTTCAATGCTAAGTAGTATTGTGCTTTCAGTGGCCAGTGTGGATCCGTCCACGCTATCCTGTAAACGCCATAGGCTCAAATGCTGCCAACGTCCGAAGATGCTGCGATGTATGTACCGACAAACGAACAAACAGAACAGGAGTGCTCACTGGGATATCTCCGCCCCTAACGCAGTACTAAACGCCCAGTAAATATGCCTGTCGGTTCTTATGAAATTCGAGGTAGATTTCTGCCTGTTGGGCATCACTACGTTTCTTCCTCTTCTTCTATTCTCTTGCCCTCGTTCTTAAGCTTCTGATGAAGAGCCTTCAATGATTCGAACGTCAGCATGGTCGTGACGGCTGCGGGAACAGCGCGAACCATGTTGGTCCCCATGCCGTTATAGAAGGCTCTCCAGCCCTCTTCTTGGAGGATGACGGTGCACGTTCGAAGTATGCCACGGTAACGAGGTATGTTTATCATACCATCTGATGATGCCGTGCCTGGAGGGCGTGTATGGAGCTGATCGTGGTGCCCTCCACGGAACGAGACATGGTTGTCCGAATGTTCGGGGAGCGACCGTTGCTGAGTCTGTAGCCTTGTGCGCAAAACTTCGTGTGGGTACGTCGCAGATGTTGCGGTCATCTTGCTGAGTACAGTGGCCAGCGCAATGGCAAACCAGTGCACGTCTTCGGTCTTTGCATCTGTCTGGCCCATTTCCAGACCGGTAAATTTCATCTTCAGGAACTCGTAGAGTGGGAATTGAATAGCAACATGTGTAAGTCCAAGTAGAGCTGGGGTAAGTCCAGAGTAGAAGGATGCGATGCCTTCTTTGGCGTACATCTTGCGGAAAGCGTCGAAAGTGTTCTTGTAGTGCCATGGTGGCCGATGCTCGTCTGATGCGCGGGCGCTGACTTGTGACATCAATCTCGTCTTGACGACCCAGATAGGATTCGTGACCAGAGTCGAGCAGCCACCGGCGAATAATGAGGCAATGACGCGCGCAAGCCACTTGTTTTCTGCATGTCAGGCATCGTCAGCAGTGCAAAGTCGCAGTTCTGGTATGGCTACTGACCCATCTGGGGATAGAGAACGTTCTTGGTTGAATCGTATGTGCTCATGTAGACGGCCCAGGTCGGAATGTATCCCAATAGCATGGGCCCAAGGCCTCTGTACAGGCCGCGCATGCCATCCTCGACCCAGATGATGCGTGCAGTACCGCCGAGGCCTTTGTATACAGTGCGTGCTGGGCCTGTATACTTTCGCGGGCGGAACGAGCCCTGCGCTTGCAGTCGGGTCTTGATAACATCCAATGGGCAGGTGACGATACCCGAGGCCATTCCAGCCGAAGCTCCACACAGCGCATTGACAGAGCCCTCGGGGAGACTGGCAACTTTGACAGCCAGACTCGCAATGGGCGAACTCCACGTGGTCTGCTTGTTCGGTATCGACATATCGCGCGGTTGGACAGTCACGGCGGAAGGCGCATACCGGTCGGGAACGTTAGTCGGGGACGGCGGCTCGGAATCGTGTGTCGACATTTCGGGTACTGCAATGGTCGGATCGTTAGAGGCATTCCCGCCAGGCTGGACAAGGAAGAAGAGAGGAGGAAGTGGGTGCGTACAGGCCGTCGTCCCCTTTGCGGTGCCTCAGTGTGCGGAAACCCCGCAGCACTTGAGTAACACGATAACTAGCGATTGTTCGGCTCCATTGACGAGCGGACGGAGAACAGAGGTATGTGCGAGGCTGGAGAATGCTACGGGCGTTTCGGGGTCTTGTCTGCGCCACGAAGCGTCTGTCTTCGCGGACTGGTTGTGGTGCAGAGCTTGGTTCTCGGATCCGACGTCAGAGCTAGTGTCGAGCACGAGTGAAGTTACTTTGGCGGGTGGGGACGGCCGCTGATTAAGTCCAAGGCCCGCCGTCGGCCAAGCTCAGCCTATTGGCTTTCGTTTCTTTCGCATTACGACCTCACCACCTTTGACTGTCAAAACTGCAACTGCAATTGACGGCAGCACCAACCCTCGACCTATCCGCTCCGCTGTCGAACCACCGCAACCATGTCTGCGCCGTCCCTCGCCCCCTACATTATGAAGCGCCCGTGGCTGCAGCGCTGGATGAAGCCGCTGGCCAACTGGTACTGCAATGCCGCCGGCTACAGGCAGCTCGGCCTGAGGTACGGAGCTCCGAAACGGATGCGGCGCTTGGAGGAGCGTGGGAGGAGTACATGGGCAATTTTGCAGGGTGCGAAATGATGGGCTGACGGGAATTGCTGCACAGGGCCGATGACTTGCTCCCCGAGGAGAACGACACCGTCCAGACCGCGCTCAAGCGTCTCCGACCCCAGGAGGCCTACGACCGCGTCTTCCGTCTGCGCCGGGCTTTCCAGGTACTTTTAGACCCAAAATGCGGGGGTGGAGATCAAGTGACTAACGAAGGGCAGTTGTCCATGTCCCACACGCTCCTGCCCAAGGAGGAGTGGACCAAGGCTGAGGAGGTAGGAACCCGCCACCGAGGTCGGAGACGCAGGGCACTGACAAAGTGATAGGATACCCCATACCTCTCCAACCTGATCACCGACATCGAGGCTGAGATGCACGAGCGCGAGGACCTCGAGTCCATGATTGTCCAGAAGAGGCAGAAGAACACCGCTACCGCCAGCGGACACTAGACGTGTGTATATGGGTCGGGCATGACCATTTTCAAGCTGGGTAGAGCGTATTTGGGGGTTGCGCAATAGAGTGTACCATACCAATGTCTTTCGTACAGGAATCATCTCCATTGCATCCGAACAGTCATGCCTTCTCTCTACATGCAGGTATCGGAATGTCTACCATTGTGTTTACGAGTGCTTAGGATGCAAAGCTGAGGTTTGTGACGGACGCACAACGGGAGCTGCTAACAGAGGGTACTATGGCTCTGGTCTAGCCTCGCATTACCCACCTGACGCAATTTCCTCTACTAAGCTCGGAATCATCCACCTGAGCCAGGAACGGTGTTCACATACCAGCAGCATCGAAATCCAGCTTGGGTGTTGCATGTGGCGATTTTGGTTGTTGACAGGGCGGCGCAACTGCGGATGAGCGCATCATAGACTGCACATTGTAGGAATTAGAGCCAACCGGTGCTCTGAACAGGTTTAAGCTTTCATTCACATCAAAAGATGCACATGCCATATCCACTCTTTCCGCCTGTAAATACTAGCGCCCGGCACGTACTGAATATCTTGAGATACTTTTGCAGCGTTGCATGCGCGATCTACTACTTTAAGAATTCGCAACGGTCTTCTAAACTCCAACAAGATGTTTTCTCAGAATCGTTTTGACCACCAGCGCGCAAGCACTCACAGCGTCCAGTAGCCGTTGCCTGTCAGAAGATACGTCGGAACTTCGTAATCAAAATAGATGCACTCTTGCATCGATAGTTCTTTGACTAATTTCTGGGAGATGCAAAATTGCAAGAGAGGATAGAAGAGCATCAAGCTATCCACTCTCTTTCAACAACGTCTACTTACGAACGCGGAATGTTAGTCATGCGATAATTAGTAATGAGAGTATGCCCGGGTGTAGGAATTCCGGATACGGCAGCGTCACGCGATCATGTGCTCAGGCGTCAGCCGGGCTGAAGGAAAGAGCTCCCTTCGCGCATCGCGTCAAGCTTGCCACTTGCGACATCAGCCGTTGCTCTATGCTTCACGAATTCAACATACCGAGACATCTGCTGAAACATGTAGGACTTCCTCGCAACCCCTGATCGACTGCGCGTTAACTATATGACGTCAGATTACTCAATTCACCAGAACAGCCAACAACCGTTGCAACGTCCACAACCCACACAACATGTCTTTAAGACGCTCAGCACGTGTCGCAAGCACCAATACACCGGAAATATTGGATGCGAAAAGTCAAGCTGACGGTGCGAAATATGAGAAAGTTGGCAAATCCAATGCGACAACAAAGAAGCGCAAACCTGCCAAAGTGGGAGCTACATCTCCATCACCAGACGCGACCAAAGAGCCTACAACCACTGCACAAAGTACAAAGGCCTCTGATCAGTCAGACTCAGGGGTCGCATCTCAGCCACACCCAGCGACGCCTCTCCCCAAGAAACGCAAATCGGCATCAATAGCAGGATCACCCATAAACCCACCACCTTTCACACCCACTCCTGCAGCAGTCGCCCTCTTGTCAAAAGGAAGATCAGAATCCAATCATCCATTGGATGATCTATCACAATTACAACCCCGCCCCGCAGAGCCTCACGCCACAAACGCAACTCTCGCCACGCCTAATGGTTCTCATACTGTGCAAGCGTATGGATCCTCCCCTGCGAAACCCGAGGACCCTTCTCCGGCCAGGAAGCGCAAAGCCAAGGAACTGGCACCCCCGGACGTGGGAGCGATTCCCAACGCAAGCACAGATATCGACCAGCTGTTGAAAGATGCAGAGGCCCATCTGGTCGGCGTAGATCCTACCTTGAAGGGGTTGGTCGAGAAGCATCACTGTAAGATCTTCAGTCCAGAAGGACTGAGAGAAGTCGTGGATCCGTTTACGGCGTTGAGTTCAGGAATCATTGGGCAGCAGGTATGTCCAACACCACAATGAATGGGATGCGACTAATCCACGTATCCATCATGCGCACCCAATTCCCATATTAAAGCGAGAAGATTGCCATGGCTGACCTCAATTCCATAGGTATCAGGCCAAGCCGCTGCATCAATTCGATCAAAGTTCACAGCCCTTTTCCCCACTACACACCCCTCCTTTCCCTCACCAGCTCAAGTTCTCGAGCTCTCCCTACCCGCTCTCCGCACAGCAGGGCTCTCTCAACGCAAAGCAGAATACATCTCTGGGCTTGCCGAGAAATTCGCGTCGGGGGAGCTCTCGGCTGAAATGCTGGTCGGCGCCAGTGACGAAGAGCTGATTGAGAAGCTAGTAGCGGTCAGAGGGCTGGGACGCTGGAGCGTAGAAATGTTTGCGTGTTTTGGATTAAAGAGAATGGATGTTTTTAGCACGGGAGATTTGGGTGTACAGTGAGTTGTTCTTATTTGCTTTTCTTTCCTATACTCATGGCATGCGATTCGGATGAAGCGTGCATCACGTTGCCTCTTCGCATGACCCTTTACCAAATAACGGCCACGAGGACAAAGACGCTAACACTATGATGTCAGACGTGGAATGGCCATCTACGCCGGTCGTGACGTGAATAAGCTCAAAAACAAAGGTGGGAAATGGAAGTACGTATTTCTTTTTTTTACTAGTCACAACGAGTTCCCATGCATGCAACAGCCTTAGTACCTCTCTGCCAAGCTAACATCTACGTCACCTTAGATACATGTCCGAGCAAGAAATGCTATCCACAGCCTCCAAGTTCTCACCCTATAGGTAAGTTTGTCTCCATGTTCGTTTGCGCTGCAGTAGTGCTTCTTTTTTCCACCATCTTCATCATCATCACCATCATCATGGCCACAAACAGCTAACCCTTATTCTTCTCCGCGTCATGTAGATCGCTGTTTATGTGGTACATGTGGCGCATCGGCGACGTAGACGTCAGCGTCATGCAAAAGTCCTAAACCACAATCTATTATTCAAGTTTTCCATGACTTTCACGTCTCTGCCTATTCCAGTCCGGTGTTCGCGTTCGCAGTGACGTATGCATGTGGTCCATGTGCACTCCCATGTACTCGAAAGGGTGTGTACATACAAAGTGGGTAACACCACGTGTTGAGAACATGTGTGTTTGTATGTGTGGGTCAGTTGATTGCCTAGTGTGGGTCACAGGGAGGGCCGTTCTTCCCGAGGAGGATCGTCTTTGTGTTTTGACCAAGAGGAGATCGTATGCATCTACTGATGTTGACGCGTCTTGGCTCCATGGGTAAACGGTATGGTTTTTTTCTTTCTGCTTGGCGTGGAGATGGAGGATTTGTGCGGGGAAGGATAGACCCGTGGGTTGCTTGCGCCGCGTTCGAACATGTGGAGCTGTTTTTTTTTTTCTTTATCGATATCAGGAATACATATGCTTGATCGTATGCGACCGCCCGACGACACATGATGACCTACGTGACGCTATCATCCTGGTCGTCGACGGGAACTGGGCTGGAGGATCCTCATCCTGGGTCTTATGCGGCTCTCCCGGGACCAGTTGCTGACACACTCAAAGGACCACAGTTGCAGACATATGCTGCAGGTTCGAACCTAGACTGAACATTGAGGATTGCTGAATCGAGGCGGGTATTCTACAGCACATTGGAGGTTAAGTGGCGATGTTAGGGAAGCTCGGCAAGGATGTAGCACGACCTAGACTTTTGACCGAGGATCCAAAACCTGCATTTCCATTGTACCATGTTGTATCACGCAGTTTTGTAGTACCTACGCCACAGAGGCACAATTAGCGGCAAGCCACACACACGAGAATTGCACAGCATGTGGCGGCTTGTTGAATTCGTTTTAGCCTGCTATCCGGACTTGCCAAAAAGACCGGCTTCAATGGGCAGGTGAGACGGAGCCTCAGCTGTGCCAGTGAGGCTTGAACATGCGGACTTTTGAGCATGACACGCGCAGTCACACAGTCGGCCTTACTGTGGGGATGGCAAGGAAGAAATGACGTCGGGAAGTGTTACAGATAGTGATCTCTTGAGGTGTCAGCTGGTGATATTAACGGAGTTCTCATTGTGTCAGTTTTCCGCCCTGGGCAAGGCCGCGTGGCCAGCAATTCGTACAAGGTAATAAACATGAAGGTCGCGATTAGCAGAGGACTGTGATAGACTCAGGATGGTCTTGGTGAAATTGGGAGATTACAACGTGGCTGATCGCATCCTCTTGCAAAAAGAAAGAAAAAAGCTTGTAGACCTCTTCCCGAGAGCCCTATTTTGAATTGTGGTTGCTTTGTCCTGGTGAGGGGCATGGAGTAAGGCGGCAAAGGTCGAGACGTTGAAACAGAATGAATTGGATGTCTGGATAAAAGCAAGGGCATTTGAGACTGTGCGCCGACCTTGGCTGTTCTAGAAGAAGTCGGATGTCGAAAGAACATGTCGCAAGTACCGATGTCACGGGTATCAAGTGTTTCATATGGAGGCAGCATACGAAGCTGAAGGAGCGTCGCCTGATGACGAGAGATGGGGCGTGACAGGGGAAATGAGACAGCAATCAGTGCGGATCCAGTAATTTCCTTGGCGGCAGTTGGCGAGGCTGTTCTTCGGGGGAGATCGATAAGCGAGCCGGCTCACAGAACAGGAGAGCGAAAGGGCATGAAAGCGAAATTGGGAGCAGACGTGAACAATGCGCGTGTGATGCAAGCAGAAAAGGAGACGAGTGCACGATGCTCGAGAGGGGACAAGGGCGCTCTAAGAGACGAGGTGGTGGTGTAAATATAACCATTGCTTTATTGTCTGCGTTGGTGTTGCCGTGATGGAGATTGCAACGGGCGCGCTTAGCCGGATGGGGACCGGATGTAACCGGATTAAAACAATTGGGAAGGAGCTCGAGCCGCGGGACAGGGGTGGTCGGGGGTGGTCAAGGCCGCGCAATCACCAGTTGCTTGTTGCGTTTCGAGTCGGCCGGACGCTGTGGCGAAAGGCGACTCTGGCCGCCGTTGAGGGCGGCGGTTAGAGTTCCATGTGCCGCTTTTCCGCTTAGTGAGCAGACACATGCACAACTAGAACGTCCGTCGAGCATCAATGGAGACGTTGAACAGGTTTGCAGACAGCAGCGGGCAGGCTAGCGGATGGCGGACCATGGCCGTCTCCCAGCTGCCAGGGTGATGGCGAGGAGGCGATCCAAAGCTGGGTGGGCCTGTTTGTTTGCTACTAGGCTGTTTGCACACGGGTATGGTGGGAATCAAGGGAGCGTGAGGCAGAGATTGGGACCGACATGCATACTCGGCGGGCCAGAAAAATAAGATTCCCAAGCAGCGGGACAAGGGCGTCGACAGACAGTCGAGCAACGATGCTCCGGGGGTGGTGATGGTGCGAAACGCCAATCAAAAACCAAGGCGCAAGCTCTCGCCTGTCAACCACCCCCCGTTTTCCCAGGGATCTTGGTCGCGCAGCCATGGCAACGCACAGCGCACTCGGCCACAAACATGGGCCCAACAGTTGCAAGAGGCATCATTCTGCGTCATTCAGCGCGCAGCAGCAGCAGCAGCAGCGTAGAGGGCGTGGAGCTGGGCCCGGCTGCGGCATTCACTCACTGCCTCCAAGTAGCAAGTAACTTGATCGATGATGCTGGGCAAGCTCTGGCCGCCAATGATCTCCACCCGAAAACGCTAGTGACCCCTAGCGCCTGCCTGGAATGGCACCACCGCGCTCCCCTTTTCTCCACGCCCGCGCTCTTTTGAAAGCCCTTTCTCCCCTCGTCTTCATCCACATTCGCTCTTGACGGCCGCGCCTTCTTCAATCGCGCTCTCTGGGACTACTCCATTTAATACTGCCTGCTTTACTAGTTAATTCTTTCCCTCGCTCAACATCATTCCACTATCAACAAACAGCACGCCCACCCAACTGAAACCGAGCGAGCAGTCTTAATATCCCAGGTACGTGTCACAGCTCCTGTCCCCGGCTCCACTGCCAAACCCGACGCGTCAACTTACATCTTCTGCCAGTTCCCACCCTCGACACATCACACACAATGCCTTCCATGCTCAAGCTCGCCGCCCCGGCCATCTTCGCCGCCAGCGGTGCCTATGGTATGTTCGCCTCTACGACACACGACTGCGCATTCTTGCTAACAATTCCTCCCAGCCGCCTGCAGTATCTCCGCGACCACCACCATCCAGAACGCCGGTGATGCCTCTGCCCTCGCCAGCTGCTCGACCTTCTCGGGTAACATCGCCATTGCGACCGGTACCACCGATGACATCGCTATCAACGGCGTCAAGAAGATCACCGGTGATCTGATCGCCGAGAACAACTCCGACATGAAGCAGATCAGCGCCAGCGACCTTGAGACTCTCGACGGAGCCATGAACCTCAACGGCCTCACTTCCCTCTACGCCTTGAACTTCCCCAAGCTCAAGACCATCGACCAGATTCAGTGGCAGGCTCTCCCCAACCTCCAGGAGATTGGCTTCACTGCCGAAGTCACCAAGGCCGACAAGATCGACATCCAGAACACCGCTCTCCGCTCCCTCAAGGGTATCAACATCGAGGAGGCCGATGAGATCTTCATCGCCAACAACGGTTACATTGATGAGATCGCCATGCAACTCGGCAACGTCTCCACTTCCCTGACTCTTGCCGACAACAACGAGGCTGTCAAGGTCGAGCTTCCCAACTTGATCTGGGCTAGCAACCTGACCTTCCGCTTCTGCGGTTCCGTCTCGGTTCCTTCCCTTGAGACCCTCAACGGCTCTCTCGGTCTCTACAACAACGGCTTCGAGACCTTCTCTGCCCCCAACCTTACCTCAGTCGGTGAGGCTGTCGCTATCGTCGCCAACGAGCAGCTCAACAACATCTCTTTCCCTCTGCTCACCAAGATTACCGACAACTTGCAAATCGCCAACAACTCCGAGCTTGTCAAGGTCGATGGTCTCCCCCAGCTTAAGAGCATTGGTGGAGCTTTTGACATGTCCGGAAATTTCTCCAGGTACGTTTACGCTATGGACCTTCTCAATTTACTTACTAACTCTCGCTAGCGTTCAAACTCCCAAGCTCGACAACGTCAAGGGTGCCTTCAACCTCCAGTCTTCTGCCCAGCTTAACGACACCTGCGACTTCTACCAGAACCTTCACAAGAAGAAGCTCATCCAGTCCAAGGACTTCACCTGCGAGGGAACTCTCATCGACCCCGGTGAGCAGGGCCACGATGGCACCAAGCAGGGTGACGGTAACAGCGACTCCACTGGTGCCGCTTCTTCGCTCAGCGCTGTCAACGGTGCTCTTGGCCTCGCTGCCATGGCCGCTGTTCTCCTCTTCTAAAAGGTTCATGACTCTGGCGTTTCACCGTAATTGCATAGACTACCCCACGATCTGAATTTCTTTCATTGAGAGCGTATAGCATCAAGCGAACAAGCGCTCCCATAGGAGTCGCGCTTCTGGGGACTGGAGGGCTTCTGGGGATGTTTCATGGTTCAGCATGTAACAGTTGTATGTATCATTTGGCTACGAGGGTCGACGCAGACTTTTAATCCGCAGTATATCTAAGTCTGCCGAGCGACGTGGAGTGTGTAGCATTGCAGCAAGGGTTGATTCATTTGGGATAGTTCATGCAGTCTTTGCCTTCATCTGCTATCGTTTGCGAATTCGTTGTGCCAAAGTGACAGTGAACCTTTCAGATCAGGAGAAGCCATGGCTATTCATAGCTATTGGACACTCTTTTCATCCCGAATGCTTACTATGGGATACAATTCATGCTTTGCCTGTTTTACATCATAACGCTGCGCAACTTGATCATCGTTTAATCCATGACTCAAGGCCCTATTATTCTTAGTTTTGTTCAATGCTACCAACATTCTCATAGCGGTATAGAAATAAAGAAAACTGGGCTAGTCTAGGTCTGCTTGGTCGTTCCGTGGAGAGGGTGGAGGGAGCCCACTAACGTGGCAACTGTGACTCGTGTGCTGTGTGAAGTCTCACCGCTACCGGCTCCTCCCTCCGCCATCTTTTACGTATTCAACCCGTGTATAACTCCACCAGTAGCCACGTTATGCATGTTCGCACTTGCTTGTTACAACATAATCCACCTGATGACACAAGCTGCTATTCATCTCTACAACTTCGACACCACACGCTCAAAGATGAGATCCTGTACAGACTGCATCAAGCCATACGACAAGTGGTCACTGGCAAGCTGGCAGCCACACTCTGGGTCATGGGCGCACACGATATCATTCTAATCCGGCGAGGAAAGGCAGTCAGCAGTGTTTTTGATAGGGCACTAGGAACGTGGTCGTGAAGGAACTTACCTCTAGACAAATGTCGCTAACCTTTCCACTCCTATCCAGCACCTCGCTGAACAAAGGAAAACTAGCATTGAAATTCTGCTCCAGCGCCTGTGTAACGAAGAGCCCGTATGCAATCCGATTGTCGCGATGGCCGTGGCTATCCACATTGGCCTCACGCCCTGGAACGCGATACGGGTTTCCTACCACTACAACGCTTTTGATGGCGTCCATGGCTCGCTTGTCGCCCTCGAGTTCCTGCAGTGCGGTCTGCACCAGGGTGGCGCCCTGCGAGTAGCCGAATAGATGGAATTTCTGGTCAGGGCATTTTTCAAGGCTGGACTTGATCATGGAGACGGTTTCCTGCACGCCCGAGGTTACGTTTTGGTCGAAGCCAGCTGGGTACGTGATGGATTGGCTGACGGTGGAGCTGTCGTTGGATAGGAGGCGGGAGAGCACGTCTTGGAACATTAGGGATACAGCCTGGGGTTCGCCGGAGCCACGGGCGTCGATGAGCTCTTTGACGAAGATAGTTAGTTTTGTGTTTTTTTTAATTGCGATTCTTGCTTGTTCGCTGGACACTCGAGGGTAAAAGGGAAATACACACTATTTGTCGCACATGCTCCAGCTTCCTGATTAAAGATGGACAGGTTTACGCGTGGAATGGCGAGGTAGGCTGAGTCTCCGCACCGGCATTCTGAAGCTGCAGAGACACCGGTTGCTAGGATCGAGAAGGTGGATAGAGCGAGTATCAGTAAGGAAACCATTGTGAGAGTGTATTATGGATAGGATAAGGTGTGGTGTGACGGTGGAGGTAAAATGTTGTTTGAATGAGCCTTCAGCGAATGTCTAGGTCAAGACAGAGTAGTGGGAAAAGCACTGCAAGACCCATGGGTGCCTTTTATATCAACATTTTGCAGTGCGTAGAAGGATATATTCATGCCGAACAGCCGTTCTCCTTGCGTCTGTGTCAAGCTCTGGAGAACCTTGGGTTTATACGAGAACACGCTTAGCGTCTTTTGCTCGTAATCGGAATTTCGTGTTGTTTTGGTCGTATTGCCTTTCCCCGGACTTTCGCTCGTATTGCTATATGCTAACCCGGGTATTTTAGTATGTGGCTCCACTACTGCTGCTGGGACACCTTATAAAGACGTCTGGTGTTTCCCCCCTGGGCTTGATACGTTACAATCAGGCAGCTCGGTCGATTATGGGCATTGATAGCCAGCAGGTTACTGAAGAAGCGCAGTTGGGAACCCATCAGTGCGACGACGGTTATATTCATCACTCGTTGCTGCCTCTAGGAACCCATCAGTGCGTTTGTCTAGGTAAGTGTCTCAGTACAGCGCGGTACGGAGGATAGTAGACCAGACTACACTGTCTCTTAGCATTTCCAAATATTCCCAAACCTGCCCAGCCCGACATGTACCGGCAGGTTGGATATCGTTGGAGAAGCTTTTGGGCTGACAGGGTCAAGATGCAGGAAACTCGTCGTTAGCCGCACCGGTACTAAACGAGCAACCGTTAGCTGTCAAGGCCGACAAGGGGATCCCAAGATGACAGTTCGGCGGTACAAGACGGCCACCTCGTCACAGTTTCTGCAATTGAGATGAAACGTTTTTTTTTCCCTCTCCAGCTGCGGCCCAGGCTAACACCAAGGCCGATTCAGGGACTCTTCCGTGGTGAAATTAAAGCCGAAATTCTAGACTTGTTCATTTCTGAGGCGTCGTCATCAGTGGACCTATCGCAATTGATCTGCACTTAGCGTCATTTTGGCACATGTGCACATGTGTGCTTGCGCGCTCGAGATTCCAGACCAGAATGTGTTCGATTCTTGTTTCGCAACGCCAATTGCGCCTGCCGCTCTCCCATATCGCCGCTTCCCCGTTATTCCTTGGCCTTTGCTAGCCGTTTGTTCCTTTGCAACCACCCCAGTCTGTCGCTTCCGCCGCCGCTACGTACCGAGCATCCAATCCTGCGACGTCACCAATAAGATACAAATAGTCCCCACGCTCGCCCCTCAACCGTCGCGCTCTGGGGCGCTCTCAAACCGCCAAGCTGGAGCAGTCGAAATCCTCGCCGATTCATTCGCAGCGGGAGACGAGCAATACCGACACAGTGAGAGCGCGTAGCTCTTCGATACGCATATCCCAGGCCAGAGGGGAGGAGGTGGATAAGGACCTCGCGGGCGGATCCCGGCTCAACAACATGCTTGCGGGCAAAGGATACTCGTGGAAGGCTGCCAAGGCGAGGTTGCCGCCTTCACGCCAGGTCATACACACCGTGCGGAATCCAAAGTTCCTGCTGTCTGTCGGCCTTTTGACAGCCATCATCTTGCTATGGCGTTCCATGGGTGAGGCCACGGGCGAGCTGCAGAGGTGCGCTATCTCTTATCGTGTTTGTACAATCGCCCATACTCATTTACCCTCGCCCCAGATTCTACTGCTTCGGCCCCTCGAAACCACCAATGCGCATGTCAGCCAACGAGAACGAAGATTGGCATGCACACCTGGCCACGCCGGTCATATTCAATCACCACAAGCCAGTCGAGGTCAACGCCACCGACATTGTCCATGTCGACCTCAACCCAATTACGTCCACCGTCGATGCGGCCAAGAACCAAGAACGCGTCTTGATCCTCACCCCACTCCGCGATGCTTCCTTTTACCTGCCCAAGTACTTCGACCTCCTCACCCAACTCACGTATCCGCACGAGCTGATCGACCTGGCATTTCTAGTTGGTGATACAACAGACGATACCATGGCCGCGCTGGCCAAGGAGCTAGAAAGAATACAGAACAACCCTGATGTAGCATTCAGGTCCACCATGATTGTAGAAAAGGACTTTGGCGTCACCCTCTCGCAGAGTGTCGAAGACAGACACGGCTTTGAGGCTCAGGGTCCGCGGAGGAAGTCGCTGGGTAAAGCGAGGAATTACCTTCTTTCGACTGCCATGAAGCCAGACCATAGCTGGGTCTACTGGAGAGATGTGGACATTGTCGACAGTCCGTCCAAGATCATTGAAGACTTCGTGGCGCATGATCGCGACGTTCTTGTTCCCAGTAAGGACGTTGGAACCAGACACGGGAGCCTCAACATACTGACTACGCGCAGACATTTGGTTCCACAGGTACAAGGAAGAGAACGGCAAGATGGTTGACATCGAAGGACGCTGTAGGTCTCTCGATCATTGCATAACGTGGAATGTCTTTCTAACGAGCAATAGTCGATTACAACTCATGGCAGGAATCTCCAGAAGGCCTCAAACTCGCATCTACCCTCGACAAGGACGTTGTCCTCGCAGAAGGTAACGTCCTCCCTGCTCCTACACCGCCCACAGCACACTAACTCAATCCAGGGTACAAGCAATATCCTACCAATCGCAAATACATGGCCAAAATGGGCGACTGGCGTGCAGACAAGGACGAAGAAATACCCCTCGACGGCATCGGCGGCGTAAACATTATCGTCAAGGCAGACGTGCACCGTTCCGGCATCAACTTCCCTTGCTACGCCTTTGAAAACCAGGCTGAAACTGAGGGATTCGCCAAAATGGCAAAGAGAGCGGGTTACGGCGTCTATGGGCTGCCCAACTACGTTGTCTGGCATATTGACACGGATGAAAAGCCTGGAAATGCTTAGCCGAGGCTTTGTTGCGTAGTGAATGATGGAGGAAAACGGAGAAGAATAAGAAGCATATACCCTGGAGTCGGGCGCACGCATTGTATAGCTATGGCTATGGCTATGGCTAGGGGGCCGTGGGCGATTTGGGAGTCTATAGACGGGATATGCGACATATTGTAATACCTTGTACGAGTAAGTTTTGGGGAGAAGACGACAGACAGTATAGCTTTCTTCTTTTGGACGACTGATATGATTTCAAAGTTTCAAGGCGCTTGAGATGAATGATGTGATGGATAGATTGAATTTGTATCAACACGTTCAGACGTTCATACTCTAAGAGGTATATTGCACATATTCTCACTGTTCAACACGGGAGTACAGTACCGCATCCGCAGCACATCCGCTTGCTCCATGCCATAAATTCATGCCTCTAGAAACAAAACATCCGCAAAAGACCATCCTAACGACTTCGCACCACGACCAACAATGACGCTTAGCTTAACGAGATCTAATGATCATAGATACCAGCATGGAACTTGCGCTCGTCATAGTACTTGGCACGAATCTTCCTGCCTCTAAACTCCCAGCCTTCATCGAAGCGATTCACGGCATTGAGAGCGCTGAGCACAGATTGGAAGTGTATGTAGACGGCGCCATCCTTGTTGGTCTCGTCTAATTGCACATGCTCGACCGGACCAAACTGAAAGATTTTGTTAGTCGATGCCGCATTTTGCGAAGAAAATATATATATATATATATATATAGAAGCTTACCTTGTTGCTAAATGCTTCGCCCATATCCTGACGGATGCCACCGTCGTTGCGATCAGCATTGGCAACCCAGTCGACGCCGTCGACGCAACCCCAAGTCACCACAACAGTCGACTCCTCGCCAAACTTGCCAGGCTCGTCTTTTTGAGTGCGTGTGCCACCGCGGACGTCCCAGACTTGTTGCGACTTGACTTTGCCGCCTTCGTCGTCGAGCGAGCTTACGCCCTGAGGCGCTTTGCGCATCTTGACCTCAAGATGAGTGACGACTCCGTCGTTGTTCTTTCCGAGACCTTGGCCCTTTTTGTAGCCCATCTTGGCCATCATCGCTTCTGCCTTGCTGATCTTGGCTCGTTTTGCGGGGCGCTCGTCGTACGCGGGTTCGTTGTCGGCGTCTTCCATTGGTATGTCTGGGCGCTCGTAACGAACTGGAGGCGCGGAGATGGTTGCGTTCGCATAGCGTACGGGCGGTGCAGAGATGGTCGCCCCTTGGTAGCTTGGAGCTGCTGATGGCGGGGGCGGAGGGGGAGCGTACTCGTCTGCGACTGAGGGAGGCGGTGGTGGATATGCGCGTGAAGGCTCTTTTGTAGGCGGAGACGGTTCGTCGTTTGGTGGCTGTTGCGATAGGCGCATGCGGCGAGTGTAGGCATCTTCTCCTGACTGGTCGGATGGAACTGGCGAGTTATCGTCGTAAGAGACTGGTGGGGCAAACGATGGCCTTCCGGCTGGTACAGCGGGAGTTGAGCCAGACGAAGAAGCAGAGCGGGAGCCATTCGAGGGTTCGCTTTCATCGCGAGACCTGTGGTGAGCGGCAGCCCCTCGCAAGAACGCGTTGAAACCCTCCTTCTTGCGTTGGTAACCACCGCTAGCCCGGTAAGCTCGCAGGTTGGAGTACCGCTCAGGCTTGTGAGGTGCCTGTGGGTTCCATTGTCCGAACATCCTGTTGAACTTTTTCTGTTCCTTCTTCCTTTGTTTCTCCTCGTAGTTGCGCATCCTGCGCTCTTCTATGATGGCTGCATCGTCGTCTGCAGTACTTCGGTAGTAGTCGATGCCATGCTGCTGGGTGTTGGTGGTGGCCGGTCCAGGGCGTGAGGATACTGGGCCAACTGCAGGCATGGTGGGCTTTTTGACGACAGGGCCAGTCTTCTTGGCTTGGTTCTTCGCCTGAGGGCGCTTGATGTTGTGTGGATTATGGAAAGCTGCACATTTACATGAGTCGTGCTTCAAGGTAAAGGTATGGAGCAGTTCAAGTAGATACCAGGTGCTTTCTTCTGCTGTTCAGCTTTGGCTTGTTCTTCGGTGTATTTGACAGGCGCAGCGGAGATGGTGGCCGAGGCATAAGGATTGGGAAGGCCCCTCTGGGCGTACGGGTTGGGCAGGCCCGACGCCTTCTGCGGCTGTTGAGATGCCATGATGATGGGGATATGCACGCAGGTGCGGCTTTGGATAATGGCGACTGCTGCTGTTCACGTCGCTGTTGCGGACGAGTAAAGACGCGCGCAGGGTTTTTACAGATTATTGGTCAGTAATATATACGCGATGAATATGTCACGACAGCCGGGTCCCGTGGAGATCGAGATGTTGCGGGAGAGGTTGTTGTCAGTGTGGCAGAGTGGAGCGGCGGGCAGGCGCGATGTTCAAGTTCGAAGTCGGCAATCCCACGTGCGGCTCGCGTTTCGGCGTTCGCGGCCCACGCTAGCCCTTAGCCGCATTACGTACACATGCAGGGACGCCCATTACCATCTCGTCATTCCAATGCTCCCATCTCCGATACCCGATAACAGTCATTTCACTATCGCTATAGATACATCCGAGCAGGCTCTGGTTTTGACATTAGATTGTTAGACATTTACTTTCCGTTGCGCGCCATATAAACAATAAGGTATCACCAATCACGACTCCCTGTCATTTAACATATCTCTGATCGCGTGCGCCAGATCTCCCTATCTCGTAATCATCATGTCTCCAACTACCTTAGAACACGCCTTCTCAAAGGACTCGTCATCAACCGCCATCATCGTGCCAGGAAACCCTGCGCTGACCGTCTCCTACAAGAAGCTCGCTGCCGATGTGAAGGCTTTCCAGCAGCAATTAGCAAAGGTCGGCGTGTCGGCCGAGGCAGCTGTGTCCATTGCGCTACCCAACACGTACGAGTTCATCGTATCCTTCATCGCTGCATCATGGCAGAGGGCTATTGCTGCTCCTCTGAACCCAGCCTACAAGCAGTCCGAATTCGAGTTTTACATCGATGACCTGAGCTCGGCAATTGCGCTAGTTCCCAAAGGCGCGTTTACGCAAAACGCGGCAGCTGTCCGAGCAGCAAGGAAATACAGTGCAGCAATTGCCGAATGCTACTACAACGGCAGCGAGGTTGTCTTGGACGTGAAGGAGGCTGGAAAGCTTGCGGGTAAGACTGCGCCAGTCCAATCTGCACAGCCCGACGATGTTGCGCTGGTGTTACACACCAGTGGTACTACTGGCCGCCCCAAAGCTGTACCGCTCACACATCGCAATCTGTTGCGTACCATGAGAAACATTCAAGGTACCTATGAATTGACTAGCAAGGACCGCACTATGTTGGTCATGCCTCTCTTTCACGTGCATGGTCTTCTTGCCGGATTCCTTGCTCCTCTTGCATCAGGCGGCTCTGTCATTGTACCGGCCAAGTTCTCTGCTTCTGAGTTTTGGAAGGACTTCAAGGAGCACAAGGCCAACTGGTACACGGCCGTTCCCACTATCCATCAGATCCTACTGAAGAGTCCTCACCCAAGCCCCATGCCGGAGATTCGCTTCATCCGATCGTGCTCTAGCCCCCTTTCCCCAAAAACGTTCCACGAACTTGAAAAAGCGTTCAACGCCCCTGTACTGGAGGCTTACGCCATGACCGAAGCCGCGCATCAGATGACTAGCAACCCTCTTCCACCTGGCCAGCGTAAGCCCGGCAGTGTAGGACTTGGCCAAGGCGTTGAAGTCAAGATTCTCGACGATGCCGGCAAGGAGGTGGCACAGGGCAAAGAGGCAGAAATCTGTATCCGAGGCGAGAATGTCACTACCGGTTATCTCAACAACCCTGCCGCCAACGCTTCCTCTTTCACCAAGGATGGCTTCTTCCGCACCGGCGATCAAGGCAAGCAGGACTCCGAGGGTTATGTCATCATCACCGGCCGGATCAAAGAGCTCATCAACAAGGGTGGTGAGAAGATCAGTCCTATTGAGCTTGACAACGTCATCGCACAGAACCCTGCAGTTTCCGAGGCTGTGAGCTTCGCAATCGAGGATGAGATGTACGGCCAAGATATCGGCCTTGCCATCGTGGTCAAGGAGGGCCAAGCGCTGACTGCAGGAGAGCTCAAGACGTGGCTGACGGACCGTGTTGCTAAATTCAAGTTGCCGAAAAAGGTACGTCGACATCCAATCAACATATATTGTGTGGAACATGGTCTAACAACGCGTAGATTTTCTTTACCGACATCATGTACGTGGACGTCGACATTGCAGATGAAACATGCACTAACTACGTTTTTCTAGGCCCAAGACGGCAACAGGCAAGATTCAGCGACGCCTTGTTGCCGAAGCTATGCTCAAGCAAGAACAACCGAAGGCCAAGCTATAGTCATTCTACCTGCCAATCTGGAGATGTTCGTTTCTTTTCGGACATGTCTGTGCTAAACTTGTTTTGGGCTTTGTCCTCGGAAGAAAAAGTCTATTTGTATCAGAATACCATGTGCTGTTCTTTTTCCTCAACTGTTGACGACTGAACAAGTTCCGCGCAAGTGTTCCTTACATGTGCAACCATCCGGTCGCACGGGTAGATTGGACAGGGCAGCACCAAGTGCCCCTCCTATCTAGTCTTGCTTTTTTCTTCTGCATGCTGTGGACTTTGCAACCCCATCAAAATTTTCCTTGCGTTGTGCGGGTGCCAATTCATGTTCAACATAGCCGTTGATAGGATGGCCCACGGTCAACGAGGCTGACTCCGAGGGACTGCGCCTCTACCACGCCGCAGGCCCCGTCCACGGCCAGTTCAGATGTACCATCACTGATCCTTTAGGACTCGGCGTGCGCTGATTTATTCACAAGGTCTGTTAGGAGCCGGACAGTCTTCCTGTCTATAGGTCGGTGTTGCGTGGTGGAGCTTGTTGATGCGGACCGACTAGGCTGAGTTCATGACGCCTTTCCGCCCCCATATGCTGTGCCTCTTACATCTGTCTATTCTTCCGTCTCCATATTGAATATCGCAATCAATTCGGATGTTTCTGGAAAGGCTGCACCTCTCCTATTTTTGTTGGTACTCACCCCCGATGTTTGCTTTTGGGTCTATCAAGCAAGACCGCTCTACATCATCTATCCATTTTTTCTCTGTGCGGCCATTGTCGGGACCACCTCTTATCGATTCATTCTAGAAGCACTGATTGATCCCCTATTTGTTTCATCGAGGTGCCCTGTACACGAGGCTTCATTCGGCACTTTGCCGGCATAATCCCCGTCCATCATGTCTCAGAATACACATCTAGGGACTGACATGTTCATGCAAGCCGCCCCTCAACAATCAAAGGCTACACAAAAGTCGACCACTCGCAATGTTCTGTTCGGCAGCACTTCGACAAGTTGCTCCTCAACAGTCATTACAGATACCTTCGCTACAGCCGACTTAATACCTCCTAATATGGTTTCCGCGCACAATAATACCAACGGCTGTTCTACTCCGAATTCGCCGCACTCAGTCTTTAGCTACGAGTCTCATGCCTCATCCGCATCTTCGCTTTCGATATCAAAGCCTGGGGGATCGAGCATGAAGCCCAGTCTAAAGCCCTCCGAGTCGATACGCCCTGCCTTCACCATGAAGTCATCGCCATCCGTCGTACGATTCGCAGACGCAATCGAAAAGCATTTCGCAGCTCCAGAGCCGAAAAATGTTAAATTAAACGCCGCGCCGCGAGGGAAGCCGAAGACTATCAATGCACCAACGGGTTTAATTCATAGGATACCAGATGTACATAGGAAAGCACAGTACTACGAAGGCCTGGCTTTCGCCAGCCCGACTGCGAAATTATCGAAGCAGATCAACGGTACCCAGCCTCAGTCAGCAGCCGAAATACCAAATACCAGACGCTCTGTCTCCCTACCAGCCTCTCAGACTACACCAGCCCAATCTATGAAAAAACGGGTTAACCATAGAGCACCTGGACAAGCGTCTTCTCAAGAGCCCGATCCACGATGGGCAAAAATTCCTTTACCAGATCACTACACGCCGCCAACACTGGGACCGAAACCCCGTGTAGCGTCCTACCAATCGATTGCCTCTGTTGTCTCGTATATCTCTACTCAATCCGCACCAACCATAGTAGAGACATCACGATCGGTCTCTGCTCCAGCGGGTCAATACAATCCCCTCGAGCACTACATACCCTGCTTGTACCCTTCATGCCAAGCACACTATACGCCAGCGCACCTGGGACCATCCTTCTACCTTCCAAGTGGCCCATACTCTCTATCCCGCCTCCACGCATACTGTCCCCGCCACGCCGTGCTCGAACTCAACGAAGCCAACGCAGACTGCAAGCAAAAGTACGAAAAGCTACGCCAAAACGCGGGGCGCAAGACACTCGGTGTGATCGCCGGGGAATTCGAAGCCCTAAAACAAGAGTTCCGCTCCGAGCGCCACCTCCACGACGCCAAGCTGTCGCGAGAGCAGAAAAGGCGAGTGCTTGGCGCCCCGGTCGCCCTGAGCGAGAAAAGCAACGACAGTGCTTGCAAAGAAGCATGGGATTGGCGGTACACCCAGCGCCCGTGTATCAGTGCGACTTGCACGGCACACTACACACCTTATTCCAACCACCTGTACGCTTTTTACCGCACGCCCCAGACAGGCACGTCGTTTTTCCCGCAACAGACGCTTTGTCCGCGGTGCGCGAAAAGCGAGGTTGATGAGTTGGAAGGCAGGGTCAAAGAGAAGTGGGCGAGTAGGTGTGGGTGGGATAAGCAGGAGTGGCAGGAGTGGTTTGGCAATGTGGTCAAGGATAGGACCATGGAGCAGGATTACTGGATTAGGGCGCAGGAGAGGGTTGTTAGAGAAAAGGGGCCTGCGAGGTGGGTGAGTAGGTTGGAGGATGATTTGGCGCTGGAGAGGGAGGAGTTGGAGGACAAGGGCATGAAGAAGAATGTCTTCAAGAGGTGGTTTGCTAGTGTGGGTTGATCTCTTCTTTTTTCCTTACACTCTTTTTAGTACCTTCTTTGGGGATGGAAGCTTTGTTGTTGGTAATGGTTACTGCATTAGTTATCATGAATTTACGTTCTTATCTTACATGCTATTATTATCTAAGGTTCGTGCTTTTGGATGTCTAGGAGACTGCGATACTACATCAACGCTTTGTGCTGTAGTGCAGAATTAGAACTAGATTCTTACCACAGATTTTTTTTTTCGTTCATTATATGCATCTCAATCAAAGAGAACGAGCGCCTTCATGTTCTCTGATTGCGCGAAACCTACATAGCAGCTGCAAATCCTCCGTCCATGTATTAAGTCGACACGAAACGGTGACGAACGATAATCAGCATCTACCAAACACCTCACACTCGCATTTCCGAAACTCCGGACAAAACACCGGATCCATGCCAAACATGTACGGCCACAAGTACTCAAGCACTAAGCCCGCGCTATCGTCGTCCATGATAGTCTTGTTCAGCCACGTCCACGCCTTGAGATATTCCTCTACACCTCTCTTCTGCACCCGCGTCTTACTAACCGCAAACTTGGCACTCGGCGGTGTTGCAAAGTCCTCCGCTAGAGGCGTGTCCTCAAAGACGAGATCCCAGATCTTGGTCATGTTAACCTCCAGAGTACGCAGCTGATGGGGTGGCGAGTGAAAGGGGTGATCAACATGACCGCACATCTCATCCGTCGGGCATTGGAGAAGAGCAAAGCCTGAGGACTGGACGTATGGCACCCGAATACGTGCTATCACATCTGGAACTTGGGGTACACTATTGGGTTGCTGACGCTCCGGCGGCAAGAAAATCATCGTTTCGGGTAGGAATTGGTAGTTCTCGATGATCCATTTCAGGTACGCATTTGCTACTCGCCCTTTGTCGACTCTTGTCGCACCTGGATGTAATTGCGCGAAATCATTGTCGATTGTGATGCTTTCTTTGGCCCACGGAGCAGGTAGTCTGTCTAGCCATGATACATCTTCGGTCTCGAGGCGGACTTTGAGGACTAGGCGATCTACAGGAGACTGGTCTTTGTGTGTTTTTGGTTTTGGTGGATCCCATGGTGGGAGATTGGACTTGACATATGGGTGGTGGCCTGAGACACTGTTTTCAGTTTTTCTGTTCTTCGGAGGAGAGTCGCGAGATGATCTGAAAAGGGCAACGAGGGAGAAGAGGAGGATTATTGCTGCTGTGAAAGTGACGATGCGCCTTGGCATGGTGCCCGGAAGTCCGGCTTGGTATGGGGTACTGGGTGGGACTCGTGCGAAATCCGGGTAGTGGCTCTTGCGCCGCGACTCGCGTTTTCCCAAGTGACTAGACGATGCCTCTGGTGATAAGGGAATACCCTGAAAGTAATTGTGTCACGGGCTTTGGTGTGTTTCGCTTTCAAAGTCAGCGTTCCTCTGCAACCGCTTTGTTTAGGGGTATTTGGCGCTTGACCAATATAGTTAGCGCTATTCGCCTAATACCTAGTTATACCATCCTCGTCCCGAGGAGAGCATCGCACACCGTCAATCTGAGGCTTTTCACAGAGAAACGTAACGGTATTGAAAGTGCATAAGCAACATTTGAGCTGCGGTTACTCATCGTGAACCACTTTCGTGTTTGGGCCGCTGGGAAATGGGTATTCATGTCGCATTTCCGACATTCCCGCGGACTCTACTAACATGAGCTTGTGAAAGGAAATGTGATTGTAGTGAGAAGTTTTGCAGGCAGTACGGGTATCTTAGTAGTACATGATTGTGGTAACGGATCACAACAGTCCCAACGAAAAATAGGAAAGAAAATTTGTAGCGCTTCGTTAGAGCAATGTTGTCTTCGCACCTTCATAGCAAGAGCGGATCTATCTCGAGGCAGTCCGCTTGTTTCTGTCCCATGAATCTCATGAAAGGATACCTTGATACTTGTCTAGGCCATTCAACGTGGTGCCTAAGTTCATGAGATACATTCCAATAGATGCCTTCAATCCAGCTTAATATGGCTGTAGGTGCGTTGACTCCCTGGAAGCCTACTCTCTCAAGATAGAGAATTGGCGTGAGAATAGCCTGGATAGCGATAAAATGGGCCAGCAATATCTGTGCGACAGCGTTGTTGGGGTCAACAAAAGCCTGGAATTCGTCGTGCGTCCACCTTGATGGGATGTTGTACAATATTACAAAAGTAGTGTACGTCTCGATCGGTCTTTCATATGCGTGATATACAACCCGAAGAAGGACTTCCCAATACGATCTTTCCCAGTCGGACATATTGAGAGCTTCGGCTGAGTTGAGGGAGAGAGAGGCTAGGTTGAGATCTTCGTGATTGACGCAGTCTAGCGATGAGGTACCGATGCGATTGCGCATCGTCTGGAGATGACCATCTTCGCAAAATGCCTAAGTCCTGTCAGAACAGATTCTGCTTCAACCAAAGTAGGCAACACTCACGTGGAAGGCTGAGTCCTCGTCTAGCATTTCGTCCCCCGCAATTAAGTTACACCCGCGCACCATCGTAAGGAATTCCGCCATTCCATCTTGTAGATGACTCGATTGGAATGCGAGTGCCAGAGCCGCTGCCATCCTGGCATCTCGCTCACATCTCGTTTTCGGGGGTACTGATAGGGCATCATTGAGCGACTTCACGGCTAGAATCCGATGTTGTATTGCCTGTGCGGCAACACCGGAATTCGTTACGGCATCTAGGTGAGACGCAGCTAGTGCGAGAATCGAATGGATAAGATATTCGTACTACGAAAATCAGCCTACGAGATGAGAAGTTCACAGCGTCCCCGCTCAGAAATCTCTCTACTCGGGGGGTTGTAAGAAAGGACCTACGTTGTGCGCAAAACTAGGGATCACTGTGATCCAAATTCTGTCAGCCCCTACAGGTAGATGTGGGTATGCCGTAATGAGGAAATGGTGAAACAAGCGCATGTCGGCCATAGACTATCCCTGTCAGGTACTATTACTTAGACTGCATGCCTGAGAGATACTTACGAACATGCCTGGCGTTGATCGTAAGCTGCCTACTTCTTGTGGGGTTGGGATTGGATGTGACCTCTGGGTGGCCTGAATGATGTTTACAGGGTATACGCATTGTAGCCCTGCTTTGACACAGTGATTACACTCTGGGTGTATCTCGTTGCATTTAATGCGTCGTCGCTTGCAACTGAGGCATCCGCGGCGCGACTTGGTATGCCCCTTCCTGGGAATCGGTCTGCGAGGTAGTGGCGGCGCATTCTCATTTCGACTATCCGACAACGTTGGGGAGTCGCCCGAAGAACTATCCAGCGTACTACCGTGATCGTGAGGCGATGACATTACTAGTTTAGGTAGGAGAAGGATCCAGTAGCCACGGTTGCAGGTACCGTTCCCATGTGGCGATATATATGCTGTCCACCTACGACTTTGAACGGCCCTGCGTCGGGACTACAAAATTTGGGGGCTTAGATCGGGAGCGCGAAATGACACCGCGGGTGTGGATGGTTGATGTTAATCAGTGGATGTTAGGTGTACGGCTGAACCATGGCTGACTCACAACCCTGGATCGTAAAACAATTGTCTCCGACGAATAAGATTGCGACCTGGCTTGCAATGGTAACGGTCGAGGCTGCTGAAAGGGTCTAGCAAGTCGGACCTTCAAAGGTTGTCTGTTACTAACCGGCTCACCGGTATTCAGCCATATCGTTAGATGGCCTCTAATGGTTTCGAGGGCTGTGTAACTTCAGTACGTCAGGTTGCAGAGAATGTGGGCCTTGAGGTCATTCCAGGCAGACTATACGAATGCAAGTTGAGCATCGCGACCTAGGCTCGTTATGACGGCCCCGTCATTATCCCATCCCGTCGTGATGGCGTCGCGGTGCTACGGGATAGCGGTTTCATCAAACGCCTCGCCCTTGCTGTTGCCTGCAGCTGTTTGACAGACTATTTTTGCATTACGAGATGAGCGCACGCATCGCCAAGAAAAAGATGCGCGCCGACAGGTTGACCGGCCAATAGCTCAGTCTGGCTGCACCTGGAGGCTATCTTGGAGAGTGCGTGAAGGCGCAATTGGCATTGTTCTGGGTAACCACGCAAAATGCACAGCTCTCAGTCATAATTATAGTCGGAGCTGCATTCGATCGAGACAAGGGTTATCCTGATGTAACGTGAGGGGCGCGGGGTTGGCAGAGGACAGGCTGGTAGGTCATGCGAAGCCTTCGTTAGTAACGAATGGGAAGCTTGAAGCTGGCCTAGGCTTGAAGGCCTCGCGTAACCTTGTAGTCTCAGCATGCGAGGTCTATCTGGCACAAGAGATGTTCAGGCAGCGAAGACACAAGAACAACTTGTGGGTAGACAAAATAGCTACACACTTCGTCGTTGTAGAGACATTGTGATTTTGGGTAGTTGAACAAGCGGCTTCTTAACACGTAATAATGGTGACAGCTCCCGGTGCTAGTATTCTACGATTGGCGCGCGTTGAGCACAACACCCCCACCAACAGACTTCGCAGCCACCAGAGATCATCTATGCCCGCATGCAACCAAGATTTGACAAAATTAACTCCTGCTTCGAATAGTCAACGCAATAATGGCTCAAGGGGACCTGTTGAGGTCATGGTGACCTACTCAGCGTTAATACTTCTAGGCGACTACACATCAACCATGGAGCAGCAAGCGGACTGAGATCGCGTGACCCATAGCCCTTTTCTCAGTGCTTTCCAACTTCTGCAATCAAGGAAGAGACCAGCGAAATTTGCTCCATATCGCCCTCAAATCTCATTTCCATCAGGATCTTTGCGTCCCATCCACAAAATTACCATATAAAACCGCCCAAGCCTCTTGCACATCTTTCACTTCCCAAGATGTCCAAACTCAGCAATATCCCACCGGTCGTCAATCAAACTTCCCTGGTCCTACATGTAGCGGTCGACTTCAGTCACAATGAGGGTACCGGTATCGGTATCATCCAATGCGCAACGACAGGCACAGCTGGGACCAGCACTCTACCACCAGAAGAGCATAAACAGGGCATCGAGCGTGACCAATTCAGAGCCAAAAATTTCAGAACATGCGAAAAAGCTCACGTGTTCGCGCTCATAGTTGCCATGGGGCTAGCGGGCAGTACACTCAGACGATAATGTACTACCAAATGCATTAAAGTGCAGAATGTCAGTATGCTCTGCAGCTTGCTAGTGATGGTTGAACTGATCAAGAATCACCGACCTCGCTGCCCCAAGAATATCAAACCCATAGTGAGTGCGGAGGACCGCTCGATGATCCAAAGAGTCCTGGCGAGTGTAAAAAGATTGTCGTGATACAATGTACAAGTCTCAGTCATAGAAGATGGAGAAGAAAGTGATACTGTGGAGGCAGCACGGGCAGAGAAGATGCCCCTTCAGAGACAGAAGAAAGCGTGTCGTCGCCGTCGTCACGCGCGAAGGATCATGTCCAAAAATGTCAGGACGGCAGGCGATGAGGAAGAAGATTGAGGAATCGACGAGGAAGGGAATCGAGCGGGCGATGGGGAAGAAATGAGAAAGGATAGCTCACATTCGGGAAACGAAAGAAACACAACCGTCAATTACATTCATGATGGATGAGACAGCTGAGCGTGAGATGCATTGGACTTGAATGCCTACTTCTCATTCCAGTGCTGTGGCTCTAAAGCAACCAGCTTACACAAAATAAGCAAATTCAAGCAGCCCAGTCTCCAGACCCCGAAACCTTGCCACATATACTCATGCATCTAACACGGGCCAGTTTGGGCCTTGTACAAGACGCGGAGATCATGTGAAGAACGCAGCGGCAGACCGGAGGGGCTATTTGCCAAGGCGCTAATTCTACCGCGAAGTAACCTACCGCTACGCCGCTGCCCTGATCATCTTTCCGACCCCCGACTTTTACTCTACAAGCTTGGAAACTCACCGCCTCGCACGTGCTCCCGCCTTAGCTGCTAAATCGATCGGTGACGCATGATATCGTCGTTTTCACACCAGCGGTAAAGCATGCCTGTTCTCGAGATGACCCAGCTGCGTTCGAAAAGCCTGGCCGCGGACGATCCAGAATTACTTCGGAGCCTAGCGACTGTTCGAACCAAA
Organism: Stemphylium beticola; assembly: GCA_029100535.1. Taxonomy (NCBI): domain Eukaryota; kingdom Fungi; phylum Ascomycota; class Dothideomycetes; order Pleosporales; family Pleosporaceae; genus Stemphylium; species Stemphylium beticola. The sequence continues at coordinate 214,586 of JARBXR010000018.1, read as the reverse complement.
TTGCATACCAACTCACAATTTTACAACTGCGTCGAAGATCCCACCATAATCTACGTTTTGGGTGTTTGGCCAAGCCTAGACGCTCATCTAGAATTCCTCGCCTCTCCAAAGCGGGATGAGATTCTTGGCCCCCAAGAGGAAATGCTTCGATTTTGCTGGACGATCCATGTGGATATCGATGGTGGTATGGGCTCGCTTCCACTGGATGCGCCAATTTTAGCAATCGAAAGAATTCGTGTCCAAGAAGAAAGCACTGGTGCCTTCGGACAGTATATAAAAGGACACATGCAAGAGCTCCAAGACTCCCACCAGTTCAAAGCAACGCACGGCCGGCGATGCGATACTACGCCAGAAAGCAATGAAGCTCTGATATTCACTGGTTGGTCGACTGTGCAAGCTCATGTCATCTTCGCAACCAAGTATCATTACGATGAACAATACGAGATGGTGCAGATAATTCATGCCATAAATTTGGAGCATGAATAGGTTGAAGGGCTCAAGCTGCTCTTGTATTCGAGATCTTTGTTGAACACTATGCAATATCAGAACATAGAATGGGATCTCAAATATATATTCAGGCGGTGTTGGCTCCACCTCACACTCCGTGGTTGCCCGGGTTCCGTAGCTGGGCGCAGCCATCACTTCTTTAGAATTATGACCCACAAGCTCGGTCTGCAACAGACCCTAGTCTCTCAGAACTCGCCGATGTCAGTAACCAGAGGCATTGCACTGCCCCATGGCGGCGCAAAAACGCTATACACTGCGCGATAGCATACTAATTTGGGGTCGCCTTACGGCTGCCCGCATGCTTCCCGATTGGGGAAATGCCTTCAAACATCCCGTTACCCGCGGGAATCTCCGAAGGTCTCTTACTAATTGAGCAGCTGAATATTTTAGCGTGGTTCGGCAGGACGTGGTACGGCGGTAAAGGGAACCGGTCGCTGGGGTAGCTGCGCTGAGCACAATCTTGGCCGACAGCGAAATGGGACGCCACGGTAACGCCGGGAAGGCTAGTTATATGCCTCCAGCTTCGAATTTAAATTTTCAAAGTGGTAGTTCGAGAAGTTCGAGGGCACTGGTAGTATTATTCCCTAGAGATGCCGATGAGGCGGAGGTTGCATTACCAGTTGGCCGGTAACTTTACCCCGCAACGTAAAGCACTAGAGAGGAAGGAGCCGGCCTCATCCCATCCAAAGTGATGTCGCCATGGTGATACCTCAAGGTTCATACCAGCGCCAGTACATCCTTGGCCTTGTATTCCCCTTCTCTCGTCTTCAATGTGTCCCAACCTCAACTGAAGGTTCATTTGGCTCACTTAATCTCTTCAGACACACCTTCGATCAGTCCTAAGTATCTAAGGCTGGGCCCCAGATTTAAAGCGAGTCTCCTTGAAGTGGCTTCAAGCGAGCGGGCTTGACCAGGTACCACAGCAGTGTTCACAACACCTATACCATGAACAGCATCGCCTACTTTTTCTGGACTTTTACTCAAATCGCAACGCTATCGGCAGCAAGACTACAGGGACGGCAGAGCGAAGGCCCTGATGTGTTGAAATGGGTTGACCCATTGATTGGGAGTCAAAATGGAGGCAATGTTTTCGCCGGCGCGACTTTGCCATATGGAATGGCAAAAGGTAAGCAGAGTCCACAGCTGTACTGGTAATGCAATACTCATAGTAGCACAGCTGTTGCTGATGTCGATGGTGCCAATACCGGTGGCTTCTCCACTGACGGAAGTAACATCACAGGCTTCTCAGCCCTGCACGATTCTGGGACAGGAGGAAATCCAAGCTTAGGAAACTTTCCTATTTTTCCACAGATATGCAGTGCAGACGACATCAACACGTGCAAATATCCTATCGCGGCGCGCGCAACGCAATACCGAAATGACTCTATCGATGCACGGCCCGGTTACTTTGGAGTATCGTTGGAGAACGGTATACACGCTGACATGGCGGTCTCAGAACATGCTGCGCTGTTTCGATTCGATTTCTCTCAGGCTTCCGCCAGCAACGCGTCATCCGATCCGCTCATCATGCTTGACTTGACCGATCTTTGGCAAAGCCGCCAAAACGCTTCAATCAGTGTCAAGGCAAGTGACGGCGTTGAGGGCGGAAGGATGAAAGGCAATGGTACTTTTCTGCCTAGCTTTGGAGCCGGATCTTATGCGGCTTATTTTTGCTTGGACTTTTCTGGAGGCACCGTAAAGGATTCTGGGGTATGGGTGAATGACCGAGCCGGCACAGAGCCAAAGGAGCTTTACGTTACACGAGGCTTCAACTTATTTTACCTCCAAGCTGGTGGCTTCATACGCTTCGAGGGTCCACTCTCGGGCCCTATCCTTGCACGAATGGGGCTGAGCTTTATCAGCACTGATCAGGCGTGCCAAAATGCTGAGCGCGAGATACCTGGCCCTGACTACGACTTCGACGGACTAGTCACATTAGCTGAAGACGCATGGCGCAAAAAGCTTGTGCCTATTTCCATCGAAACAGGTGACGTGAAAGAGAGCATGCAAGTAAATTTCTGGAGCGCGGTCTATCGGACGATGATATCTCCCCAGAACTACACAAGCGAAAACCCGCACTGGCAGAGCGACGAGCCATACTACGATTCATTCTATTGCCTTTGGGATATGTGGCGTGTTCAGCTTCCTTTTCTCACTGTTCTCGACCCTATGATGATGTCCGCCATCGTGCGAAGTTTACTCGATACGTATAAGCACCGCGGCTGGCTTCCAGACTGCATGATGAGCACGTGCAAAGGTTGGACACAAGGAGGTTCCGATGCAGATAACGTCTTAGTCGACGCGTACGTCAAGAACATCAGCGGCGTAGACTGGGACCTCGCCTACGAAGCCATCGTCAACGACGCTGAAAACGAACCGCTAGAATGGAGCGTCGAAGGACGCGGCGGCCTTACAAGCTGGAAGAAACTAAACTATATCCCCTACCTCGACTACGACCCAATTGGTTTCGGTACGAACTCGCGAAGTATATCTCGAACACTCGAATACGCATACAACGACTACAACCTAGCGACCCTAGCTAGTGGTCTAGGCAAAAACACCACCACAAAATACTTGGCACGTGCAACCAACTGGCAAAATCTATTCAAGACAGACCAAACCTCCTTCATCGACGGCGTAAACACAAACTTCACCGGCTTCTTCCAGCCCAAATATCTAAACGGGACATGGGGCTATCAAGACCCCATTGCCTGCAGTCCGCTCGCAGATTTCTGCTCCTTGACATCCAACCCGTCCGAGACGTTTGAAAGCAGCGCATGGGAGTACATGTTCTTCGTGCCGCACGACATTGGCAAAGTGATTGAATTGCTAGAGGGAGAAGAAACGTTTCTCCGCCGACTAGACTATTTCCATACGTCCGGTCTGGCAGATATAGGCAACGAGCCCGTATTCTTGACGGTTTATATGCCGCATTTTGCAGGGAGGCCAGCTTTATCCGCTGAGCGCGCACATTCCTGTATGTATAATCTCTCCCTTTCTCTCCCCGTCAGCCCGCCTTTCAACACAATAAGGAACTAACCTGCGGGGAAATCCTTGCAGACATACCATCCCGCTTCAACACGACACCAGGCGGACTCCCCGGCAACGACGACTCAGGCTCCATGGCGAGTTTCACCCTCTTCAGCATGCTCGGCCTGTTTCCCAATCCAGGCCAAAACGTCTACTTCATCACGCCCCCGTTTTTCCCGTCTGTCTCCATCACCAATGCGCTCACGAATGCTACGGCTACCATCCGCAACGTCAATTTCGATGCGCAGTATAAGAATCTTTATGTGCAGAGTGCGACGCTGGATGGAGAGGTGTATACGAAGAATTGGATTAGCCATGAGTTTTTCACGCGCGGTGGGACGCTGGAGTTGGTGCTGGGGGCTGAGGAGAGTAGTTGGGGGACGGGGAGCGAGGATAGACCGCCTAGTATGAGTGACGGGCAGGCGAGGGAGGGAGTCATGGATTCGGATTTGGGTGGGTTGAGGATGCAGTAGGGGGGTTTTTTTTTTGACTCCTTGCGACACTGCTGGCTGAGGTATCCTATGTAGCACTATATCTCCGGCAGGCTAAGAAAGCCGTCGTTGTGGTCAATAGACATCAACTCGAAATAATGTGCAACTATTCCGTGCATAAACACGCTGCGTCATTGTGGAAAAAAGCAAACCCCATCCCATCCTCGTTGATGCGAAACTTTGCACACGACGTGGAGAAAATACATCTAGATCGCGGAGATCAGGGATTTGGTACACCCACATGCAATACCCATCCTGCAATCATCCACCCAAGCCAACGTCTTCCCATTGCATCGTGTCCAGCCACCCCACGATGTTCATGTGACCTCACCACGACGCGGCCCTGCATAACTCTCTCTCTCTCTTTCTCCCGGCTCAGGGTGCATGGCCGCACACCAAAAGCAAAACCGGCTGCCGGGGTCCAAGATCGACAGGTACAGGGATGATGTCATGAAGCGGGAGTAAGGGGGTTCAAATATCTGCAGGGACAAACTCAGCACCATGGGAACTGACTATGCTGTATTATGCGGAGACTCGAGATCGTCACTGCAGGGAATTGTTGACGTAGGGAAGGGGTTTCTGTTGTTTTTGTTTTTCTTCCATGTTGCCCTGCCGCGGATGGGGCGAAATTGGATGTTTGTTGTGATGATGACGACGATGATGATACAAGTACAATAGAACAAATGGAATATTTTGGGATAGAAAGGTATATATATGGGCAAGATATTGATAAACGTCCTAGAAACCCTGCATAACAGCCTGTTATGAGATACGCGCGTACCGGCTCTGTAACAAAAGAGAAGAAGCTCGAAAGATTCGAGTACACAAAACGCCGGAACCCCCAACGTTGTATGATAACCCAATGCCTGATATTTGTGGTATCGCCGTTTTGACCCTTACTTTGCGCCAGTGTTGAAGAAAAGATGAGTATGATGATGATAGTCGGAATGGTCTTCGACTTTGATCCCAGAATCCCTTTGTGAACGCCAGAAAATGCGAGATGATGATGTTGTACAGCGAACAGTGAAGGCGCTTTATGCGAGTGCCAAAGCCTTGGAGCCTACACTTGATGTAATCGAGGCTGGAGGTGTGGGCGGTGCGATGTCGACTTCAGGCGCAATCCAGTTTTCTTGCCGTGCTATCCACATGACGAGATTGATGTCGAAGTTCTCGAAGAAGACCTCGTCCAGGAATCGTGCCTTGACGCCAGCGTAGGTGTGGTACTCCTCTCGGATGAGCTCGGGGTCCAGGCCCAGAACCCTCCGGAAGCAGGCAATGGTACATCCTGTCCTGTGTTTACCCTTGTTGCAGTGAACGAGGATGGGGTGGTTGGAGCGATCCATGATGAGACGAAGAGCTCGTGACATTTCGCACGACTCGACGCGGACTTCGCCCTTGTTTGCTCGGATGTGAGCGTGGAAGTGCTGTATACCAGCCTCCTTCATAAAGCCCTGGTACTCGGGCGAGATGGGCTCGGGTACGAGGGTCAAGATGGTCTTGATGCCGACGTCTTTGATGAAGTCGTAGTTCTTTTCCTCTGGATAACTGCTGCGGTAGATGCAACCGGGAAGGACAGCTCCATAGTTGGAGGGAGGGATGAGGGACTGCAGGCGTTCAGGACACGAGCGAATGGAGAAAGTGGGTGTGAGGGTGCCATGAGACTCGGTGGTGCAATTCGAAGAGCATTCGTGGTCAGGAGGGTTGACGACGTCTTTCAGGTCTTCGTGCGTGGTGTTGCCAGCATGTTGGATGAGCGCGTCACTTGCAGAGAGCCCCAGAGAGCGGACGAACTCCCTGATGCGCTCGTAGACGCCCTCCTGAATATCCTGGCGCCGAAGCTGAGTCTGGCCAGCAGCAGGCGCAAGGGTGTTCTCGTCTGATGTAGACATTGTATAAGGTACAGAGCTTCTGGCTCTGAGTGTGGTGGTCGGATCGGAGCTTTAAGTCACAGGCTCTCCTTGCGCCTGAGACGTTCACAGCGCGGAGAGTCTACTTGACCGAAGATGTACAGCGGTGGTCGTTGTCGAGGGGTTGTGCGCGCGGAGCTTTCCGAGTGCACTGTGCAGGCGATCGCGTCGACGGTGCGGGTGCAGGCGCGGGTGCGTGGAGACGCCCGGGGTAGAGATCGAGAGTGTTGAAAGGTGTGTGGAAGACGAAGGCAGAAGCCGGCGCGGACAGCCTTCTTAGGGGGTTAGTAAAGGCATTGTTTTGTATATTTGAGAGATGTGCCAGTTCAGAACCGTGGATAGCCAGCTTTGCGACCCAAGTTCTGGTGGTGTCGCGGCGAATGGAAGAGCAGCCTTCAACAATGCAGAGCAGTCAAGCCGCTGTCGGCCGTCTTGCTGTTCATACACGCCAACAGTGATAGGGCGACGTGAAATGGGAGGCTGCGACTTACTTCGCGATTACCGTTCTGTTACAGGACACATCTTGAGAGCGTCTTGCGGTGATGCGAGGCGGCGGCGAGGTTCATGGTGCGAGCGTGGTTGGGGGTTATAGAGTGTGAAGTGGCAGTGGGTGTGGGCAGTCGGCAGGTATTTGTGCGCAGCTGTATCAGGGCGGTAGCGAGCAAAACGTCAGCCGTAGTTCGCGGGGTTGTGGAAAAGTAGTGTGATTATAATGGGCGTTGGTGTTGTGGAAGAAATCGGGTGCTTCTAGTGCCGCTTTCACGGTTCGAGTAAGATGCGTCGGAATTGATCCGCTTACCAGGGCATGAGAGCTCCAGGGTCCGCCAAGTTTCTGTACGTCACTGCCGCATCCTCCGAATGGTATTTTGCTACATATGTATGCAGGAACGCTGCGGATATGAATCATCCATGGCACACGTATATTGCATGGCCATACCGACTACCCGCACGTGCACTCCCGCTCACGTCTGGCAAAGTTGGCGAGCACAAAGCAAGCCCGCCAAGGGGTCTGGCTGTACTACCGTTCCAAGGTCAGGGCTCCTCCGTCGCATAGCTCCGACCTAGACGGCGCGTCTCAACACCGTCTCGGGGCCCGGACCTCAGCGACATGTCTGATGCTCTCCTATCGCCGTTGACTCCGTCATCGTCCCACAGACTCTACATGGAGCAGTGGGTCCTGACACTTGGTCGGACCCGAGCCCTGGGCTTAAGCCTACAGTGAAGCAATAACCGAAGGCGAAGTCTGCGGGACAATTGGCACACGACAGTCGTCTAACAGGCCATTAAGCCTCACTGCAAACGCCAAATTCCGGTTGGCAAGTCTTCAAGCAAGCCTGGGCACACACTGCAGATCGAGAACTCGATCACGGCGACATCTTGTTTTGCCTTGGTCGCCCTACTATGCCATCATCCCGTTGCGCCATGTGGCCGTGAGAGCCGCTGTCACTCTAAACTTCCCCATGTTGTGCACTTGAGTAGCCCCAGGCTTGATGCATAGCCTAGAGGCTATGTAGAACATTTCGAGGCAAGTTTTGCGAAGGCTACGAGTCTCTACACCTAATCGCCCGACGTAGTGATCATCGATCTCCAACCATTGTAGCCTCGCACACATATCGCATCCAAAAAGTTGCCCCGACTTTTTTCCCCTCTCACGCCTGACTTTCACGTGAAAAACTTAGAGATCGTCCGCTAACCACAAGTGACCTAAGTCCGCCATCCCCAGAGTCTGTGCGCGGGAGTCGTTGAACCTCGGTCACTCCACCATCACGGTAAGCATCGTGACATTGTGATATATTGAGAGCGTGTCTTTGCTGCCTCCTTTGATTTTCTGTATCATGGAGCCTCCACGTTCGACCTCGCGATCCCGCCGATCTTACCCGAACCTCCACAATCTCTCCATAGCCCCGCTCAGCGCCAAATACCCACTCGATGCTTCCGTCCCACCATCGCCCGACGAACAAGGCACGCGGACCCCTCGGACATCGTACATAGCACAGAAATCTGCTCCCACCACACCCGGCGTACTGAGCCTCAGTCAGAGCCGGAGTAGTTCCAGACAGCGTCTGAGAAAGACATATGCATACGATGGCTACTTTATTGACACCAATGCTGAAGTCCGGGAGGCTGGTGACATACCAAAAGCTAAGAGCACAAGCGTATTGCAGCCTGGTGTAAGCTTTGTAGATGACGCAGCAAACGTAGTAGAAAGCGCGAAGCAGAAGAGGCATCATACAAGGAAGAGCACAGCACCTCTCCCCCTCCGCTCACCATCGATAAAACACCACACCAAAGAGTCCAACGATGAATGGCTCCACCGCGCGGGCCTGGCTATTGCCGGCGAAACAAGAGATAGCAAAGGTCAAGGCTGGCTTGTCCGACGCGAAAGCTCAACAAGTCTCGTAGGCCAAACCAACGACTACGACCAAAGCCACCACCCTCCCCACGACGACCGTCGCATGGCCCTTTTATCCGGCGAACACCTCGCAGACGCAGACTACCCCGTATTCTTCTCACCGCGCATCTCCAGAGCCGGAAGCCGCTTCCCCAGCCGCATGGGCTCCCGCGTACCCAGCGCACGCCCCAGCCGCCGTGGCAGCAGAGCAGGAAGCCGCGTCGATCTCATGACGGGTCTCAGCACGACCAAGTTACAGTCGCAATCGCAATCCGCGCGCCACAGCCTCGACATCTCGGAGCTGGAGGAACGCTTCATCGAGCCCGATTTTATTGAAGCAGACGAGGACTCTGAGGGCGATGAAGAGGAGATTGCGCGGTTGACGCGTGAACGCGGGCTTGGGCTTGGCGGCTGGATGGATCGGCTAATCGGCTGGTCTCTTTTCTCCGTCGATGAAGATAGAGAGGCTTCGGAGACGGAGGATGACGATGACGATGATGATGACAATGACAATGACAACGATAATGATGCAGACCGTCCGCATCGGGGGAGTAGTTTGAGGCTGGATAATTTGAATAAAGAGGAACTTAAATTGAGGAGGGAGGTTGAGGCTAAACGCAGGAAATTGGAGAGGGAGGCTATTGTTGCGGCTTCGGCGGTGAGGAGTCAGCGTGCTGAAGGGACGGCGATGGATACGGAGAGTAGGCCGAGTACAGCGGGGGAGAGTGAGCAGATACGTTCGGTCAATGAAGAGGCGGGTGGATGGCAGGATGCTGCGTGGTTGCTTAGCGTTGCGTCGAAAGCTCTATTCTAGCAAGCTGGACATACTCGGCAACTAGATTGTTCTCACTTTCTTTGTGTATTCTTCTACTGCTACGCAACTTTATATTGGAACTAAGGTACGATGATGCAACAAATATCCAAGAGCTTATACATTTTAGCGTACAGTGACATGTGTCTAGCACGCCATCTACATCACTCACGCACCGTCCAAACACCACACAATCACATCCCCGGTTCTCCTCCTATCATCGTGAAAATGGCTGTTAAACCCTCTCCAACACTCCCTATACCTTGTCCCGTCTAAAAACTCACCCAAAACGTCCTCTAGCTGCTCGAAGAAAACCAGGTTCTGGGGCCACTCGCGTCGATAGCTACGCTTGAACTTTGGGTCTTGGAGCACCCAATGCTGGCCTGATCTACTTCCCCCAGCCTTGATTGTTTGCACGTCTTCCATGTTAGCTCTGAGCCAAGCAACAGGGCCGGGTTTGATGTAGAACTCATCTGCTTCGTCGAGGTAGGTGGAGCGCTCTGAGAGGGGAATGTCGATGGGTGGCTCGCATGTCAACGCCCATGCAGATATTTCAGGGTAGACGAGGTGGGAGCGCCAGGGCGTAGAGTGGCAGGGCATGAGGAAGGCGACTGTGGTATTGGTGTGGATGTCGGTATTGCTGGAGTCTGATAGGGCGTTGCGTGTTTCATGTTTACCGCGTAGGTAGGCCAGCACGTCGATGACGCCGCGCTGATGGATCTGCGACGCGTAGCCGGCTAAGAGTATATTTGCTGTGAGGAGACATAGTACGATGACTCGCTGCGATAGGGCGGCCTGGGGTGGCAGGAACTTGCTGAGTGGCCGTGCGGATATGATGTGGAGGAAAGGTAAGATTGGGTAAAGGAACCGAACTTCCTTGTGTGATATCAGACTCAGCGTAATGGTCATTACAGCCGATGTCCACGATAGTCGGGTCAGTATTCGACGGCCTATAGCATCTCCGTCTTGAGCGCTGGGCTCAGGGCCCCGCAACGACTGCCATAACCCAACACTAGCAAACGGCAATGCCGTCGTTAGTAGTAGCGGCAAACCCTCGGTGAAATAGTAGTCGCCGCGGTTCCTCCCGTAGAAGACGGCTAGAGACTGGGCAATGTTGAAATAGAGAAATCTAAGCGGCGGAATGGTCCAGACCCCGTAGTAGAGTCGGTCGGACAAAAATGAGCCTAAGATGACGGCGGTACTATCACCGTCAGTTCAATACTGGTCTGCTGACTTCCAATGCGCAATAGTATGCAGAAAATCTTGTATCTCATAGACAAAGCACGTGCAGCAAATACAAAGAGGGCGAATACTTACCCGCAAAGCAAGGTTTCGCGGACCAGCACATACCGCAGCCTTTGCGAATCTTGCCACAGGGTTGGGACTGATACGGCTATCCAGACCAAAGCATTAGTGGGCCGTAGAATACACGCAAGCGCTGCCAGCAGTAACGACAAGCGTAACCTGCACAAGCATGAGCCTAAGTTGACCGGAAAGCACAGAGGAGTGCCGTGATGCCACTACTTACTCTAAGAGCGAGCCGAGGTGCTGGTGCAAGTGCTGGGTATTACCCTTGGTATCAGCAGCCCTGTTTCCAGGTGTACCCTGCCAAGGCCAGTAGTAGATGGCAATGGACGTGATGGTGGTCTCGAGGCAATTGGATAAAGTCCGGGTCGCGCAGAACCATTGCCATGGGCTGCAAACGGACAATGCAAGCTAAAACAAGGTGGGAAGCCAGATCAGAAGACTGCAATTTCAAATTGCGGGAACATGGCGTACAGTAGTAAGGGCAGTGCGGCTGCCACGACCGTAAACCTTTTCCGCGAGTTTCCATGTATAGCAATCCTGCAAGGCTGCAAAGACGGCCTGCGTAACTTTCGGCGCTACTAGTAGGACTTGGACTTTAGCAGGCACGCTCAAGCCACAGGCTTGAGCGAGATCTGCCGCAACACGATAGACGGCTCCAAATAGCGCTGGATGCAGGGAAGAGCGCAATTGCGATCTCCACTCCTGGACAAAAAGTGAGACTACAGGCGGGTGTGGAGAGTGGTGGAAAGCGAGTTTACCCAAGTGATCCAAGCATTGCTAGAATGGCCGAAAGCTAGTTGCCATGCAGGCTCAAGAGACTGGAAGAACTCATCTGGCTGGAAAAAGGTGCGCAGGGTCAGTGCGTTTACGACGCGTAAAGCAAGCAGTAGGGCAAAGATGCCTAGCGCCGAGTCACGATAGCTGTTAGGGGATGTTCGTGGTGGAGCACCAGTCCCGCTCGGATTCGTGTCCTTCGAGGAGTCGCTGGTGGTCGGCATTGGGCAATCAGAAGCTTCGAGCACGAACGGGAAGCCGGGGCGAAGGTAGGCGAGCTGAGAGAGGTGGAATGCACGGCAATGGCGACGATGCGAAGCCGGTGGTCTAGCTCCTTGGCACCATGCACAAGCCGGTTGGGTTTGTCATGCATCGGGACCTCTGCGCGTCGAGTGCAGGAAATTGAGGGTGAGGGCCTTACCGCATTAGGACTTTCACGATGATTGCTGAGGAGGCGGGCGGCGCCTAGACTGGCCTTCACCTGGCCGGGCCCTCGACAGCAAGCTCCGCGGTGCGACTGTGCCCGCCCCGAGGCCCGTGATTCTCACGATAGGCGCTGCTGTCATATTGAATAATTTGCTGCTGTCTGCAGGCGGTCTGGAAAAAGGGTCTGCATACGGCGAGAGCTTGCTTGATCGGTAGAATGAGGTACGTAACAAAAGGTCAGAAGTACAAGCAAAGACTACTACGTGGAATGAAGCTATGCAGCCGCCGACGAGAGTTTGCCCGGTTGAGAGTAGTGGTACGATAAGATACGTGTATGAGCGTGTGTCTGTGTGCCAGTGTGTGTGCCGGCCCAACAATTCCAAGGTTGATGATGCGTATGTGTGTGCGCCAATTGCAGTCAGCCGGCCAAGTGACGCAGCGATAGTGTGAGATTTGACCTCGCAGCGTAGGCGCAGCAAGCAGACGGGAACGAAGAAGCAATGGCAAAGTACCTGACGCGCATCGAGGGTAAATCTGGGGAAAGGCGTGTGCTAGAGAGGGGTCCGAGTTAGGAGCGATGTGCGATGATGGCAACCGGTGCAGGGTATAGTGCAGATGGGTGGTTTAGAGTTTCTCCAGGGTGCAACTTGGTCGCTCTTATCGCGCTTCATCGTCTAATGCGCCCTTGATGCAGTGCCCATCCATGCCGACGCAACCGGAGGGCGACGCTGTGGATCCCTGCTGGGCGTAGCCAAGCGACAGGCACATGTTGCGGAGGACGAGGCAAAGGCGTTCCCAGCAGGCTGTCCAGATGGGCGCAGCGCAGTTTGGTTGAGCGTCTGAGGTCAAACGAACCGCACCCCTCACCACTCAAGGGCTTGCATGGCTTGTTGAGGGCAGGCCTGAGCGAGCCAGTGAACGACTCGGCCCACGCACCATCAGCGCCGCGCCCATACCCGTTCGCGTCACCTGCATGCTAGCGTCATGTAAGTGATGGCTGCTCGGGCTCTCTCTCTTCTGTGTCGTTGGCGTCGAGAGTGGGCAGATGGCCATGGTGAAAAACATGGGCGGCCATATGATATGGCTGTTGGTCGCCCAACAAGAGAAGCGTCGCTGTGCCTCTCGGAGCCAAGGGCAGCTGTAGTGCACACCGTCTGTGGCCTCGGTGGCGGCTATATCCTGATCGCTTTCTCATCCAGAGCACTCGCTCGGCCGTCTTTGTCTTTCTCCGGCTTCGCCTATCCATTGCGCGATAGTGTCCCCACCGGTGCACGCCCCCGGCCTGTCTCTCCCGCTCTCAGAGCGTCATCCATGGGCCCCGAAATACCAGGGATTATCATTACTCGATAGGGAAAGCCCAAGTGAGCCGATCTTCTGTCGCTCAACCAAAGCCATATCGAGCCGTTGAGCCCACCATCCGGCCCGCCATCCTCACGTACGACTCTCTCCCAACACGTCGACCCTGTCCACGCCAGTTTTCCGCTCCGCCGCCGTTCTCTTGTGCACACGAGCGCCATTGTCGTCGTCGTCGTCGTCGCCGTCGCCGCTGTGCCACTGCCACCACCACCACCAGCTTCTGGGCGGCCGCGAAATGAGACTATCCGCCCACGACCTCGGCCTCGACAAAGCGTAGAAAGGCTGACATGGTTGCACTGTTTCCTTGATCTGAGACGATTGAGCTGCAGTTGCCATGGTCGACCCTAATGTGGCCCTGACAGCCGAAGGGGATGCACGGGACGACCAGGCGCGAACAGAGCCCGCGTCATCTGTGTGTGACTCGACCCCAGACGAGGCGCGCCCGCGTTCTACCCCCGAGCCCACGGCGAGAGTGCCTGAAGGCCAGAACCCAGACGCAGATGCAGACGTAGAGCAGAATGGCCAGTCGACGCCGGGTCGCCGCCATGGAGGAGATGGAGGAGATGGAGGAGGACCAGGACGAGGAGGATTGGACGTTGAGGAGAACGACTGCACGCCCCGCTCCGAGGTGCCTTCCGTACCAGACGCCCTCAACGCCCATCTCTTATCGCAGGTACATACACTCGACCCTGAGCCGTCGTACTTTTCCCCACAGCCCCTCCGCATCTACTCGTCGCCCATCCCCCGCTCCACACCTGTCTCGTCCAACCCCTCGCCCAGCACGAGCACGCATGCTTCACACGCCTCGCTCACCACCGCCGAAGAGACGGCCCGCGCCTCAGCACCACCACCTGCGCCTGCACCCGCAACACACCACGAACGCCCATTCTTCATGCGAGACCTCTCCACTGCGTCCACGGCCAGCAACGCAACCGTACGCGCCAACTCGGTAGACCCCATTCACCCCTGGACCGTTCCTCCCCGCCAGCGGGATGGGCCAGTCTACCCCAACCAGTCGTATGCTGCTCTCCACCTTCAGCAGTACCCACAGCCCCATGTCCCGCCCATTGTCCGCTCCCGCACGTCGCACACGTCGCACTCGGCTGCCAATTCGCTGTCCAGCCTAGGCGCCTTTGGTCTCTCCCACGACCACTACAGAGATATCATGGAGTCTGCGCCCAGAACAGTTGGCAACTCCCCCGTGAGCACCCCCGGCCTCTTCAACCCCACCAACCGCCGCCCCTCGCAGGACACGGATCAAACAGACGACGGAACCTACTCGACCCCCTGGCTGCATCACACCCACAGGCAAGCCCCAAAGGAGACGCACATTGCCGACGTCCAGGCCGACCCCGTCTCTGGCCGCAAGATTGTAAACCAGTACGAAATCATCGACGAGCTCGGCAGAGGGGTCCATGGCAAGGTCAAGCTGGGCAAGGACCTGGTGCACGGCCGATACGTCGCAATCAAGATTGTCGACCGATACTCCAAGCGTCGGCGCCTGGGCAAGAACAACAGCCACGAAGACAAGATCAAGCGCGAGATAGCCATTCTCAAAAAGGCCCGACACCCAAACATCGTGAGCCTGCTTGAAGTCATAGATGACCCGGCTAAGAAGAAGGTCTACATCGTACTTGAGCACGTTGAGCTGGGCGAGGTCAAGTGGAGGACCGAAGGCGCCAGGGAAATCTGCCTTGTCGAATGGCGTCGCTTCAAGCGAGAATCCGAAGGTATCTTCGACAACGATAGCGCCACGCTAGAAGACGAAAAGATTATCCGTATCGCCCACCAGAAGCTTGCCCGCCAGGAACGTCGCATCGCCAGGGAAGCACATCTTCGCCGCAAGGAAGGTCCATCTGACCTAGCCTGGAGTCTCGAAATGGGCATGGAATCCGACGAAGAATCCGAAAATGGCCGTGGCTCTCAAGCATCCACACGTGGTGACGACCGCCCTCGCAGTAGAGTTCAGTTCCGCGACCGGCAGGACCACGGCAGTTACCACGACGACCACATGGAAACCGCCTTCCGTTCGCCGGAGCCGGTGAGAAACTCGTGGGCCGAGGGACTCGAGGGAACAATGTATGGTGCCTACGATTCAGAGCTTTCCCGAGGGCGCGTTCCGAGCGTCGCTGGTAGCTCCTCGTCACACATCACCAACCCAGACGAGGAGATTCCCGAGCACTTCAATTATGTTCCACTCATGACCACCCACGCAGCCTGGGAAGCCTTCAAGGACACTGTCTTGGGTATAGAATATCTGCACTACCAGAATGTCATTCACCGTGACATCAAGCCAGCCAATCTTCTTGTCACCAGAGAGCATCGCATCAAGATATCAGATTTTGGTGTGTCATATCTGGGGCGCCAGAAGACGGATGAGGCCAGCGGTGAACAGTCAGAGACCGAACAACAAGAGGTTGACGAGGCAATCGAACTAGCAAAGACGGTCGGTACTCCCGCCTTCTACGCCCCCGAGCTATGTCGCACCGAAACCGACTCAGAAACCCCATTGATTGATGGTGGTATCGACATATGGGCCCTTGGAGTTACGCTCTACTGCCTCATCTACGGCCGTGTGCCCTTCCACGACACCAACACCTTCACCTTGATGAAGGTCATTAGTGAGGACGAGCCTTACATACCAAGGTTCCGTTTAAAACCTGTGGCTGAGCACTCTAGCTCGCGACCCAATTCACATGGGCGCAACAGCCACCCCATGATGAGCAGCAAGAGGGCTCCTCACGATCTCGAATATGAAGAGGTTGACGAGAACCTACGTGATCTCCTGCGACGGCTTTTAATTAAAGATGCGCGACGCCGCATCACTATACCAGAGATCAAGCGTCACCCATGGCTGCTATCTGGTATTCCCAACCACATCTCCTGGGCCGAGGAGACAGATCCGAGCAGGTCATTCGATGGCAGGAAGATTCAGATTTCCAAGGAAGATGTTGAGGAAGCCGTCGTTCCCATCGGCTTCGTCGACCGTCTTCGCTCAGCTGCGAAGAAAACGTCCGAGTTTGTCAAAGGGTTCACAACTCGCAGCTCGGGCTCGAGACGTCGCGCCCAGAGCTCAGCAGCAAACCAGGATGCGCCCCCAAGCATCAGTGCAAACTCTTCGAGCAGTACTATCAGTCAAGATGCTCGCCCACCAGAAACCCGGCGCGGGAGTCTGGCGCCTGGGGCCATCTTGGAGATTCTGACTCGCTCACGTGAATCTGAGCACCCTCTTTCCCACAGTGTTACTGCGAGCCCCGAGGCAAAGGAGCGATCGAAATATTTTGACAGTCCCAGCTCCCGAACAGCGTCACCTCTACAAAACACCGAGAGCCAGCGACCCCCGCTGCCGGACCGCGCACTCTCCTCCATAAATACCATACGCCAAGCAGATCTTCAAGGTCGGTCAGCATCACCTGGGCTTCCTCCAGCTCTGCCTGGTACCCCTATGGCTTTGGACAGCCCCGGAGGCTCACAGCTGGGTGGTCTATTTGGTGGTCTTCCACGACGCGTAGTCAACAGTATGAGGAGCAAGGACAAGCTGAAGCCCCCAAAAGAACATAGCCGTGCGAGGTCCATCGATAGATTGGTCGGAGGCGAAGATGATGCTCATGGTGTTCCAAGCCTCGCAATCAGCACAACCTATGCCTCTGGTCAAGTCAATCAACCCGAGGCCCTGCAAGAGACCTCGCCCATCGCCAGGACTTCGTCACCTAGCAACTCTGAGGCACACTCTTTCGACCACCTTGATGCTTCTTCGCGGCAATCATCACTATCCTCCATGTCCTCTCGTTTGCACAGGAACTGGGCTACGGTAAATGAACTCGAGGTTGGTCCTTCGTTAGGCATAATACCAGATGCTCGAGGAGCACCACACCTGCTCCAGCCCAACGATCGGAGACCTTCTAGCCCTACCTCCATCGCGCGAGAAAAATCGGAAGATCGTTTTGATCGAGCCAAAGATGAGTACCGTCGGCGTCTTGGGGTAGAGCAGTCTGTAGCTCGTGAGAGGTCCAACTCCGCTACGCACCAACGAACTTCCTCTTCCCTTGCCCAAGTTGCCTGTCCTCCCAGTCCAGACGATGAAGTCGCTTTCAGCCAACAGAGCAACCAAGAGTACTGGCACCGGAACGATCAATCCTCTGAGAATAGTCCTGTCGGTGGATCAAGTCGTGGTCTCGCTCTTTCATCGTCCGAGGATCAGTTTTCGGCCATGTCACAGTCTGAGTCGAATCCATCGATTCCCTCCGTTGCGTCTGCTGGCTCGCCAGGCCAAGGTGGATGCGGCTCATTTGATGAGAACTCCTGGATGACTTCGTCAACTGTTCGCTCTTTCCCTACCAATCAATTTGAGTCTCCGACTGATGATGCTGCCGGGTATGATGGTGATCATGCTGTCGAGAGCGACGAGGATGACGAAAGTGATGAAGATGAGGGTTTGGTCATGGGATTCGCTACTAAGAAGAAGGCACCTCCATCTACGTCCCACCGCAGCAACTCAGTCTCCAACGCTGAACTAGCGCGTTCTTCTATCCACGCTGGACTCAACTCTCGGCGACGCTCGACCCGCAGCGGAAGCAACGGGACAGTCAAGAAGGTTCCTCCATCAGAGCCAACTCCAGTTCACGATCGCACTTCCGAATCACAATAAGGGCAAACACACATCGCACACCGACATCTCTACTGTCATCTCCTGTCATAAATTACACGATACCCAAGATCTACCGTTGTACGACTACGCATACCTTTGAATCCCGTTTCACAAATGTGTACATATATGAACACAAAGCAACAACATGACATTACCACAACCACCAAGGGACAGGCGCAGGGCGTTTCCACACAAACTTGGATCCGATTAACATGCATTGGGCGAGCGTTTACTAAAAGACGGCGTTTTTATCTCAAATTTTCTCATCCGACATGTACATCTTATTTCACACAACCTATCCTGTATCTATTTTTTTTTCCTTGTTTTCGGTGTGGCACGGGCTTTTTGGTGGCAGTAGAGACACGTGAGGGTGCATGTTGGGATGATGGACGATGGGAGAAATGTACCTAGGTACATACACTTTTTTACCAGGTTGAGATTCCCAAACATGTGGCTTTGGCTGTATTTGATGGGCACAAAGCCGAATCGGAAGCATACTTTTTGCATGATAGACGGCCGAGCGGGGTGTTTACTTGATTGGATGAGTTGCGAGCGTGTGTGTGTCTGTATGTATGTGTTGTGATAAAGCAGAGAGAGAGAGAGAGAGAGAGAGAAAGAAAATCTCGATAGCATATTGGCTCGTTTCTGGTCGGCCGTATTGTAAGTTTACTATGCATAAAACAGGCGACAATATAGCGGCCTGTCGGTGTTTTTGGGCGAATGCAAGGAAATTTTCCCTTCCTCGAAGATCTCCGACCGTTCCTGGTGATGGCTGCATGTGATATTCTTCTCCTTGCATGTTCTTCCTTTTTTTCGATCTGCGATAGGGGGAGGGGGACTGGCGGTTCATTACCCGCCTCCTATACCACCGTGTTGCTATAGTGAGAACGAGTTAGCCCGCAGTGGCACAGGTTTATTGGATGTTAGTTTCTTTCAATCGGCTCCCTGACTCTCATTATTCATCACCCCTAGATAAATGCAGCAAGGAAGGGGAATTGCCAACGTTGAACTCTTCCTGCATACGAGATGCAGATGTTGAGTTCTGCAGAGGCCGCCCCTACCCACGGCGAATTCCCCACAAAAAAACCCGCACGTACAGTTCTTCTCACTAGCACTATGTACACCTACTTTCTACACTCCACTTTCACTCTTAACTCGCATCATACGGGCTTTTTTTCCTCCTACCTAAGTACTTTACCTAGTGTCGTAGCCGATCGGCCTCCCCAGTTATTTCCATTTTTTTTTCTTCTGTACGTGGGTCTGCGATGTTTGGCTATCGACTACCGAAAACATTGATTTCTCTTCTACATTCGCGGCAGCCGATATCGCACTCGGTTGTTTGTTCTCGTTAAAGCAACCAAGTAACCAATCGAGCAGAGTTTGTACATCCGCCTTACCCGTTGGTTTAGAAGCGGCTTTCTTTTCTATTCTCACATTTACTTTACGCCCCCGACTGTGCCAGATTATTCGAGGGGGGGAAGAAACATCGCCGATGCTTTCGTGGCACTAGGCTGGCTGGCTGGCTGGTGCGGCGGGCTTGGGAACTATCTGCATTGTTTCTATGCTTTTCTACGCCTGCAGCTTGGGAGGCTGCGCGGGCTATACGGTACCGCGCGGCATGTGTACGAGGACGCTTTCGCACAGATGTTATGCATGTGCATGCAATGTAATCTGTGTGGAGTAAGAGAAAAGAAAAAGGGAAAGGTGATGTGCAGGCAGGCGGGCGGGCGAGCGGGCATTGCGAAAGTTCGGCTTGGTCGTGGAGCAGGGGGTTCTGGACGTGTACGACACCATTCATGCGACTTGTGGTTATTGTTGCGTCCCTGGCTAAGAATAAAGTATCCTCGACACGAGCAATGCCAATGATCGGCGTTGTGTGTATGTAAATCATGGTATCTAACATGCTAGCCGCGATCCATCGCCGTAAAGAACAGACGGGCATGGATAGGTATGTAGACATCATCAACATCGTAGTCGGACTTGTCTGCATCCGATCTCTCCGTCACGAAAACAGCTAGCTCGAACCCGGCGTCCATGCAGTCATCTCGCGCTCTCCATACCAGCAAGAAGCGGCAACGGCGCAAATTTCCATCGACACTTTCGCATAGAATACGGTGGAAGGGTGCGGAGTTTGCTCCTATGATTTTTGCTCGCTTCGGTAGCGAGACCCGAGGGGTGGATGGGCGATCCTTTTGCGGAGAAGAACGTCTTGGGGTGGACTTGGAGACTAGCTGGGATGATGGCGTAATCGCAGACGTGACGTGCGTGAGAGCTTAGGACAAGATGTACGTATCGCTAGAGCTAAGAAGGGAATGCGTAATGCGTCTGTACTATTTGTGGGTAGGCCACTAATCACTGCTGCTCCCAAATCAATCATCCATGGAACTACTGCTCTTACAGCCTCTTTCATGCCACCACATCTAAGCTCCAGCCCTTCGTCCAAAGAAACTCAGGCTTGCAGCAATCACAACACACGCACACCATCTCACCCAGCCACGTGTTTTCCTCGGCCTCTTTCCTGAAGCACTCATACCTGCATATGAAGACACATCGGTAATCACATCTCATTCGGCACGCTCCGAAATCCTTTCGATTGCTGCAACCACCTCACCAACTTACTCTATCGTGCATATCGCTGCCCAATACTTTCCGAGTCCTGCGTGGCATTGACCCTGTCTCTACAATCTCTTGAACTTCTTTCTCGCGTGGTGGGCAAAGTGGAATATGCACGACATGTTCTCGCAATCACTTTTTTCTCATTCTGCCCCCTGTCTTCTTTTTTCGACCCATGTGTCGGGTTCCCACCACTTGGAATGGCAGAGACACGCATGCATGGTAGACGTCTGCATTCAGATCTTACAGCTCACTCTCACATCACCTCTGTATCAATTATCACTTACCCGCGATACTCGCACCAGTCTAGTTTTTCTCTGCAAGTTTCCCCATTTAGGCCTTCACTCTTGATATACAAGCGGTGACCGCAGACCGGTTCTCCAACCTTACCACCCGGAGCCTTGGCTCTTTCCCACTTCGAAAAAGATGCCTCACCCAACTCACAGCAAACTTTCATGATTCGTCTGGTGCAGTCTCCCCAGGAAACAGCCCATAATAAGGCCATGTAATGTCCGCGCTATCTACGCTACCAAGGCGCTCCAATATGCATACCACACCTGCATCAATCACACCGATCAGCAACCCTGCCGCCCCGCTTGTGTCTCGGTTCTTTAGCACCCAAACTCTTAGAAGCGACGGGGGACATGAATCGCAGACGAGGGTGATGCGGTTACAGAGGTTGATTGCGGACATGACATGCATTGGACGGTGTGAGAGACGTTTTGTGATTGTGGTGAGCGTGTTTGGTGCAGAGACGTTATGCGCGTCGTAGAAAAGGGAAGAAGGGGCGTGGGTACTGGGGGATGAGGATGGGTAGACAGGGGATAGAGAACCGAGGGTAGCCGTTTAACGGTGTGATTGTTGATGGAGTTGTGCGAATGGCATGGTTCTGGGTCGGGTTAGGTTGGTGGAAGGATGAGTCGTGGAGGGAGGAGCGAAGGGCCTTGGGTAGGGTCTGTGCATGTCAATTGCAAGCTGGTGTGGAATTTTCATAGTGAGGAGATAACGGCCGTGGAGGTTGGACCTGTAATTGGGTCCGACCAAGGCTACTTCTTCGTCCTGGTACTCTTGCGTGTGCCTTCGGCACGTGGTTTCGCCTCAACCGCTTTCCGCTTCATGCTTTTTTTCGCTACGGGCTTAGTTGTCTCATCTTCCCTGCTTGCATCGTCATCAGTCTCTGCTTCTCGCGGCTCTTCTTCTTCTTCAACATGTTGCTCTCCGTCATCGGCACTTTCCTTCTTCCCATCTTCCTCTACTATTCCCACATCCTTCCCCTCCTTACCCAGCACCCAAGCCACCCTTTCCACATCCAGCGCACTCGCACTTGTATCTAGCTTCTTTCCCAGCCCCTTCCTGAGTCGCATCCTTAGCTTCTCCACGCCATCAAGCATCATCTCGTATTCCTTTATATTGTACTTGATCTTCCTCTGCCAGCCTGTACCTTCCTTGAGATTTACTTCGTTATCCCAGCAACACCAACGAAACATTTCATCAGAGAAGAAGGGTATTTCCGCAGGTTGGAGAACGGAAAGCAGAAGAGATGCGGTTGCAGGCCCAATGCCTTTCAACCCGACCAGTATCTTTAAAGCAGGAATGGCATTTGGATGTGAGCTTTTGTCGTTCCATAATGCAGCGTAAGCTTTCTTCGTGGTCTCCTCGACTGCTTGTGCCGTGTTGCTTTGAACAAGTCCTAGTAGTGCAGGGCGAAATGTGCCATGTTTTCTGTATTATTGCATTAGAGCCTAGTCCATTGAAATCCAATGTGAGGACCATACAACTTCCACTCAACTAGTTTCTCAACTTCTGCTTTCGTGAGTTGTTTGGCACTTTCGTCTCTACTGGCTACGGCTGCTGGGATGATATCGTAGCGCTGCGCATCTAGATCCCGCAGCTTTTCAGGCACTGTCGCTGGATAGCGAGCTAGCACTTCTTTAAATGTGGAGAGACTAATAATGTTGATGTGGAGTGGAGGCATGACAAGTGGTGTGATGAGGTTCGCAATGCGGAAGAAGAAATGATGGAAAGCAGAGGTGGGAAGACGCGTTTGAAACGCTGACGCGCGATCACGTGAGGCGTATGGCAGGGTTTCAATTGCTAGGACACGAACTCCAGGAAAGTAGTTCACCGCCTCAAGCCTAAAGTAGAGAATGACATAGATAGAGTACATTTAATGCATTAATCTCTTATTTGGGAGCTTCACCATAACTACATAATCGATCAGAACGATGAAGCAAACACTCAACTCCTACTTCTTGGGGTATATCCTTCGGTTGGCTTCTTCGATACAATAAGTCAAAGGACTGTAACAACCGATCACCAGCCCTTTAGAGCAAGCGCCCGAAGCCGACGTGTATCCGACTGCGCCATATTAAATCAAAATGGTATAGAAGTATGCAAACATAACCTTCACTCCTCGCTAATGCAAATGTGAAAGGCCAGTAATGGGCAAGCTACGCCGTCTTCTTCGGCCGTCCTCGACCTCTCCCTCGCCCCCGTCCCCGCCCAGCGGAACTAGAGCCCCTTGTAGGTACCCATGGAGGGGCGACCAGGTGGTCTGCCAACAGACTTGGGAGTTGGGGCAGTTGCGGGAATTTCGTCCTCGCTTTCCGTATCTGAAATGTCGATTGCCTGGGGTTTCTTGTTCACAGGTTTGAACTTCGATGCTGTGCCATTCCGATTAAACGACCCAACAATCTTAATCTTCTTTCCATTCAAGCCACTTAGGATCGAGTTGGTCGGCGGAGGGGGCCCGTTGTGAACCGGTTCCGATGGGCTGACTTCGGGCTGCACCTCGACTTCAGGAACCTCATCTTTAGCATCCAGATCACCAAGGAAGTTATCCATGAGTTGCTCCTCATCATCCGACCCAGGGAAGAGAGCCAGTTTTGCGCGGAGGTTCTCTTCTGCCTCTCGTGCTTCAGCTTCTGCACGCGCTTTAGCCTCCTCTTCTCTGCGCTGCGCTTCTAGTGCTGCTGCAGCAGCTTGTTGTGCGAGTATGAACGCCTCACTGGCTTGATCGTCTTCTTCATGAACACCATCCTGATCGGATGTGTGTCCAGAAATATCGGGGATGCTGTCTTGGTCCGGATTTTCGGCTGGTCCACCACCAGGTCGAATCTCAGCCGTGGGTTTTGCAGGCATAGTCTGTCGGCGCTCTTTGTACACGCGATTCCGCTCCTTGACTTTCTGACGGTCGGGCCGGGCGGCGCCGTCTCTGAAGTCTGCGGGCAACTCGGTCGGCAAATCTTCCTCGCCTTCATTCCTGCGTGCCAGCCAGTTGGAAGCACGGCCACGGGGTCGACTGACGTATTCGGTTTCTTCGTCTTCGGCCACGAACTCCTCATCCGAGTCGAGTGTAATCTCTTCAAAGCGCTTGGGAGCTCGAGGCCTACCAGGTTTGCCAGGGCCGCTGATCTCCGGATTGCGCTTCCGCGTCGAGTACGCTTCGTCTGCCTCTACACGAACCCGGTACGTCTTTGCATCCTTCTCTTTCTCTGCTACGGTCTTGGGGGCGCTGGGCTTCGGCATGACGTCGGATTGTAGGATCGACTGCATACCGGCAGATACATCGACTTCTTCGGGTGTACTCTGTCGTGGAACTTGTGCACGTTCTGGGACCGGCCTCTGGCGGATTTTGTCAAGATGGCCAGTAGCTAAAGACAGTTTGACAATCTTGGATTTCTTCTTCATCCTTGCGGCAACTAGAATAAATCTGTCATCGCGCTTGGCTTCTTCAAGCAGCTTCCTCTGCACCTCCTTTTGATATTGTTTTCCTGACGCGTTCTTCGGTTGAAGCGGCTGCACTTCGTCGTCTTTTTTCTTCTGCTTTTTGTTCTTGGTTTTCTTATGTCGATTACCCTCTACATCGTCTTGTTCATCACGGCCGCGCTTTTGACCTAGACGCGGGATTTCGCCGCCCAAGTCAGGGTCATGATAATACGAATCCCCGTTGGCATCCCCGATTTGAGATGGACCAGGGAAGCCGCTTCCGTAATCGTTGATGGTTCGGTCGACGTCTTCAACAGGAGAATAAGTAATGCCGTATCTTGTGTTAGCACGTTCGTCGTCCTCGATGAATCGCGCATCAAGCGAGGGATCCGCCAGCTTGTCCATTTCTGCCTGTTGCATTCGGCGCTGCATCGCGCTCTGAGCCATGCCATCCTCTTCTCGAAACCAGTTGAGGTTAGAGACACTGAAGTCAACGAGACATTCTACCGAGCGTATATCGGCCACCTTCTTCGTATCATGCCCGAGCAGAGTTCCTTTCGGTTCGTACGGGTGTTGCCTGGGGTCGCGCCGACAAGCACCTGTATTGCAAACTCTCATGCAATGTGGACATTTCCAGTTGTATGCTTCCATGGCACTTACTGGCATCATGTCGTGTGCACGGAATAGCGTGCCGTAGCAATATGCCAAATCGCAGCTTGAGCAAAAGGCCATCTTCCACTTTGGGTGTCGGTGAAGACAGAAATGGCATGATTTGTGCTTGGCCATCCACTGTTTCGACTTTTTGTTGGCTGCCTTCTTGATGTTACCATATTCGTCCACAACAGGCTCCTCGTCCTCAGACGCGCTTTCGGGATGCAGGTTTTTGGGATCGACGAATGGGCGGACCCGTAATTGCTCTTGGCAGACCTGCGCCAACGTTTTCTTGCCGAGATACCGTCGTTCTTCTTGAAGTGGAAGTGGTGTCTTCTCATTTACGTAGCCATCGATGTCGATAATCTGGGCGCGCCACTCTTCGTACTTGTGGATGAGATATTTCCACTTCCACTGCTCGACCCATGTGTAGCCTGATTGACAAGCACAGCTTCGGCCCATGCAATAACAGTCCATGCAAACATCGTAGGGCTCCTCTATCTCAGGACTGTAAGGATACTTACACGACTTGCAGCTCAGAAAGCGGTTGAATATATTGCATCGACAGTACGCGCATGTGACGTTGCTGTCATATGGCAGGAACTCTGGGTGTTCCCGTGAGTCCGGTGCGAACATCTCTGAGAGAAGTATAATCTTGTAGAGATCGAAGAGTTTTTTGAAATCCTTCTGAACCTGCTTGACCTTGCTAGAGCGTTGGATCGCTTCAGCTTGTTCACCGCCCACTTCGACCTGAGCGCGAGCTGACTCGATGAGGCCAGAATATTTCAGAAGGGTATAGTAGATTATGGCCTTGTTTTTGTATTGTTCATCGCGGCAAACGACACGCGAGTTAGGCAGCGCTTCGTTCAAAGCGAGCTCTAGAGTCTCGACGGTCGTGCGATTCCATGCGATTTTCATGGTGCGCGTGCCGCGATTCCAGACTTGGTGAGGCGCCAACGGTGGAATCAAGATGAAGTCGCCAGGTCGCTGCTCTACGACGTAGGTTTGGAACGGGGCCTTCTTCCATGCAATGAGCTGAGCGAAATGATTCTCGACTTCGATGTCGTGACCCAATATCGAGAGCCAGTACTCCGAGACAACATGGCGTTCTTTGCTCTCTGTCATGAACCAGATCGAGGATCCCGGTCGCTCCTGCTTGCCGTCTTCGCTGATTGTAGTGGAAGCGTTCACCATGATGTTCTGACCAAGAGACGCGCACATCTCTCGATGGGACGGTGTGTAGGTGCCCTCGTGGCCAATGTAGCACATGAGGTTTTCGGCACGCATATCGGGCGGGAGACTGCTCATGAGGTCTCCGGCCCTTCCAATGCCCCGGCCTTTGCGACCGCCGAACTCATCCAATGCACCTGGTCCGCCTTGTTCGCCCGTGCTGTCGTTGAGGTAGAACAAACTCGAGGGAATATGCTCCTTGAGCTTATCTTGCCATACTTGCGGGCAGTCTATGTCCTTTAAGTATATGCGTTGTCGTTTCTTGTCGAGGTATCGGTCGGGTGCGTCGAAGAACTGCTCAGTCAACTTGGTCATGTGCTTGAGATAGTGCTTGATGGTGAGGGGAATGTTCTCTTTCGCCGTAAGGTTGCGCGCGTTTTCGACTAGATATTTGTTAGCTTTACGGGTCCGCTGCTGCCTCAGGGCTTGCCTACCTTTGTCGCCGTGGTTGTCGCGCAGCCATGATTGCGTAAAAGTCCAGGGATCTAGTACTTCTTCAAAGCCATCGATGACAAGAGGCTTCCCACCTATGATTACATGCAAAAGGACAAGCTTCTCAAACGCTTCTACTCCGATGTTCGCGATCATCTCGTATGAGATGCGATCGACATATTGGAAGTTGTCGGCGTTCTCGACAAAAGTGCGGACGTCGAAATCCGGCGGTATGGGCTCGAAGGAAGCCCGGGGGCGCGCAGCCGGCATTGGCACAACTGTTCCCTAGCATCCAGGAATGCTATCGCGAACTCGGTGGGGTTGGGAACTTTAGCAGCAGTCACCTCCGCGGCGCTGTCGCAATCGCGAACACGCGGAAACAGCCCCGAGTGAGATGCGAGGCTTGTTCGCGATCGCTAAGGAGCGATTGTTGCAAAAAGGGTGTTTCGAATATCGTCCTGGTGGCGGCGAAGTGAACCTTCGGGATGTGGACGCAACAGGCGACGGAGAGGCTGATAATCGTCACGTGATCTCGAGAATTAGCGCGCACTATCGCCTCGCACTCACTCTCACCACCTGCGGTTCACTTTCCCAGCGTGTTGTCCGGAACATCCCGGCAGACTATCAATCACTACGATCATTGAAGACGCTTCTTTTCTTTTGCATGATGGCACGTTAATCCACAGCTCCGCACCTCGGTTCAGCAAAGACAGGTCTGACTATTTTCGCGTACCTCACAATCCACGGTACAAGCCATCTTGACGGCCTGCGACACGCATCATGATTTCGTTAAAGACGATTGTTACAAAACCCGGGGCATTATGTCAGCAACACGCTGGAAGAGCTATCGGATCACGTTTTACCCACACCAGTGCATTGGCTTCGCGATGCAAACGAGGACAGTCACCAATATCCCTGCTACCTACTATATACCGACCCCAACTTACTCAACTTGTTAAAGCCATACCTCCAAGGTCATTGCATCCCCGCTCAAAAATTGCAACAGCAACAGCACCTCAAGATGCGTCATCGAAGCGACTTCCAGACTATGTGCCTCCAACAACGGGTTTCCTCTCTTACCTGCCTCAGAAGGCCGTCCCCTATGGCGAGTTGATGAGACTTCACAATCCCATTGGAACCTACTATCTCTTCTTTCCGTGCATGTTCAGCACACTTCTCGCTGCTACCATGGCTGCGCCTATCGCTGCGCCATCAGCGGTCATAGGAACGACAGCTCTCTTCTTCACCGGAGCACTCGTTATGAGAGGTGCTGGATGCACCATCAACGATCTCTGGGACCGTGATCTTGACCCACATGTCGAGCGGACACGACTGCGTCCAATCGCTAGACGAGCCATTACACCTCAGCAAGCCATCGTCTTTCTGGGTGGGCAGCTCACGGCCGGTCTAGCTGTTCTTCTTTCTTTCCCATTCGAATGCTTCTGGTATGCAACGCCATCGCTTGTACTCGTCACGTTGTATCCCCTGGCG
Source organism: Stemphylium beticola (assembly GCA_029100535.1). Classification (NCBI taxonomy): domain Eukaryota; kingdom Fungi; phylum Ascomycota; class Dothideomycetes; order Pleosporales; family Pleosporaceae; genus Stemphylium; species Stemphylium beticola. Next base: position 186,811 of record JARBXR010000018.1, on the reverse strand, counting down.
AAGCGCGTCACATATTACCCTCAGTTCATCTTAGGTCTAACATTCTCTTGGGGCGCGATGATGGGCTTCCCTGCCCTTGGTGTTGACTTGCTCGCAAACCAATCAGCGCTTACTGCTGCAGCATGTCTGTATGCCAGCAACGTTGCTTGGACGGTCCTGTACGACATGATATACGCTCACATGGACATCAAGGATGATGTCAAGGCTGGTATCAAGAGCATCGCGCTCAAGCACGAGAAGGAAACCAAGAAAGTGCTGTCTGGCCTTGCTGTTGTTCAGCTGGGTCTGCTATCCGCCACAGGAGTCGCGGCAGGACTTGGACCGGTCTTTTTTGTCGGCTCAGTTGGTGGAGCTGCACTGACCCTGGGAACCATGATTCGACGAGTAAAATTGAAGGAGGTCAAGAATTGTTGGTGGTGGTTTGTGAACGGCGCATGGTTCACAGGAGGTGCAATCAGCCTGGGTCTGGCCGGAGAATATACCGCACGTCTTCTGGGCTGGTATGGTGACGCAGAGAAAGAGGAAAATCTAAATCAGACACCTGCTGCTGCGTAATACCATCATCCAAGGCTACGATATGGTACGCGAAGAGCATGTGAGAGCGATCCAGAAAAATATCGTTGTGTATTGGCAGGCTATTGTACATTATCCATGTATCAGTACGGACCGTAACGTTTTAACGAATTCCACACGACATGGCTGAGGCTCTAGTACACACATACCGTGTCTATACCACCGTGTTAACTTGTCAACCAGAAAATTATGCTTTCGCGAGGGACTATCCTTCAGAAGCTTGCTATTATTTTCCATCACTGGCACTGACAGTCGCGATCTCGGATTGATCTTCAACGCGTAACGTATGCAACTTGCCGACCATGGGAACCGTCGGTTTTGTACTGATACTCGTATCGTGAGACGCGGAATCAATCTTTGGGTTGGACGGCGATGATGCAGCCGGAGCAATGGGTGAAAGAGAGCGTGGCTCTTCCGGTGCCTGTATGATTAGATCGGCCGACGAACTTGTTTCCGGAAGCAGCGAGCGAGCATGGGACATTGATGAGGATCGATCTGGCGAAGTGTGTATCGTCAGTCTGCGGCCATCTGTAGCGCTATCCGAGTACGCCAGTCCCTCTTCGAGTTCAAAAACTGGTAACACGATCAGTACCTGCATGGAGTGCTTCGTAGCCCTGATACTTGTAACTACTTACACTCCGTCCGACGACTTCTTAATCGACGGTATAAGACGAACCCGAGCTCGGTAGTGCAGTCCAAACAGCGCGACGATCACACTTAGAATACCGGCGACGCCAAACATGATTTGTAAAGCAACATTGGGAGAGCTTTCGTTGGTGCTTGACATGCCAGCCTACTCGAGGTGTGGATCGGCGAGTACGTGATTGGTCGATTGGTATGTGAGGGTTCAGTACAGGCAGCCGTAGAAAGGCGGCCAGGAAAATGCGGATTGACAAGCAGTAAAACGGAATCTATAGAGTGAGGATTGTTTTCAAAGCAACTTGCGCAGGAAGTCATGGTTTAAGTCAGTCTTTACTTTGGCGTTTAAACCAGGCGATGCATAAGGCTTCGGCATCAGTCTTGTTACAAGCTCACTGTAACCAGGAAAACTTTGTCCACACATGAGCCGCGAGATCTGTCCATTTACATGCACGGAGAGGATCACTTTGCCCTGAAGATCATCCCCTGCCTACCTCGACCACTCTCTCCGTCAGGCCCTCACTCCCCTGAAGGCAATCCACACAGCACCGTAGATTCTGCCACTCGCCGGCTGAACCCCGTCAACCCAACCCACCTGTCTTGGTACTCAAGTATAGCAATCATAAATGTTTCCGGTTTATCTTCTTGCTACAAACCTTAGTTTCTGCTGGTGTAACAGACTTTATGACGCCGCGCAAAGGTTCAATATCGCTTTCGCTTTCTTACTTCCTCCAGCCTCGTCTTACCCCACCACGGCTGACTTTGAGATTCCAAGTCTCAGAAGAACGTTACAGAATTTCACTTGATCTGCAAGCGGCTACTTATAATTAAGTTGTTAGTTCGCCCATATTCGACATCAGATAACTACGTTTGAGCACTTCAACTCGCTGCGGCGTGTGCGATTACCCAAAACATGTTCGCGACCGTTACGCAGAAAGCACCGTCCAATCCCAGTTCTCCTGTACAATGCTTTCTTCCCAACGTACTGATGAGCCACAACTCATCTGTTATTGGGCAAAATCGCTACGTGCTCGGCTGACACCGGAGAAGAAGCGCCCCTGCGTGATGATTATCGGTAGCGCGTGCTCATGCAGAAACTTCCTCCGCATTCAAACACTAGATAAGTCTGAGTTCGAAAATATCAGTTGTGGCTGCGTGATTGCAAAGTATCTAGACCAACACGTTGCGGAATGAAGCTATCTACGGTACAGCGAGCCATATCACCTCTAGGCATTCATGCGCGGGTATTTGATCCTCCATTGGAGCACTTTCTAGGGCCAGGAGGCTTGGGCAATGCGGTGGAGAATACCAGTTGTGACTGAACAAAAGGGAGAGAGCTCTATAGTAGCGTAAATAGGTTCCAGTCAAAATTGAATTGGGGAAAGTATACTGGGTAGCTAGAGTATCAGATAGAGCTGCTACGGTACCAGTTAATGATAAGGGTTCATCTTCGTACAATGATGGGTCTTCTCGGACTGCGCAGCCAGCATCGCTCACGTTTGCCACTCAAGTCGCTGGGGAACAAGAAAAAAAGAAGAACTATCGAGGGAGAGACCATAGGGAAGAAAGGCTTCGTTAGTTTAATTCAATCGCGGGGTTGGCCATTATGGTCATCAACAATGTATCTTTCCGCTGGGTTCATCCGCGGTTTCCTTGGCCATGGTGTCCTATCATCCAGGTGGGATACTCCTGTCCAAGGAGATCGTTCCAGCCTCGTGGCTCTTTAATGGGTGATATCAAAGCACTGGCAGCGGCTATGTGGACTGGCTTGGCTGGGGTGTTGGAAGTGTCGCAGAGAGAGCTGGTACCTGGGTTTCGTTCCGTATTAAATCGCTTCAATCGCATCACCTGCCTCAGCCTTCGTGTGCTAGTTCATATTGGTTGTCAGTCGTGGAATCAGCGTCCATCAGCGGTTCGTAGTATAGCGGCAAAGAAAGCGCTGGTTGCAATTCGTAAACGGCCTCGTCTCGGTCGTTCCTTCTTGTTCCAGAGCTCAATCCCGTCTCTAGGTCATCCACTGTATCTATGTAACTGAGCTGTATGCAACGACGCCTTGAATATGATGACATACTAGCGAGAGACCATTTTACAAAAAGACCACGACAAGCTGAGCAGAAGACCGAATCTCTAATATTGTAGCCGGCGATTGTTGCAATGACTGTAAAAATGCTGAAGAATACTACTAGGGAGGTATCCGTAGTATAGTTGTTGTCTGACATTACGTGTGATAGAGTAGGCAGAACCAGATGCGAAGGCGATTCAAGAATACCGGCAATGTATAGTCACTGCTCTTATGAAGGACTTATTGTCTGATTAATGGTGATGGGGCGTTTAAGCGGCGTCATTCGCGCCGCTCACAAACATGAGGCTCCCCCACCGATGTGAAGTCGCTTCACTGTTTAGATCACAAGCGAGTCCCGAAGCCGAGTTTATTTGACAACCTAAAGTGTGGAATTGTCAAAATGACAAACATCCGAGTATGACTGAAACGATCTGTCGAGCGGTCCATATATGCTGTTATCGCATATCAATTGGCACTGGGCATCTCCCGGAGGATCCGGAGACGACCAGAAGCAATCGCTGTGACGACTAGCATTGAAATACATGAGAATTTTTTCCCATTCATTCGGTTCATCCTCGTCTCACGTGTTCGGCATCGTAAAACTCGTCTGGTCAGGCATGGCCGGCATGATTAACGACCCGATTAGCTGTTAACAGGCGCTGACTCCTTCTCGTATCGCAACAAAGGACCTACATAAGGATAGCCGAATACGTAAATTTGGAGTTGTCTGTATCGAAGGTCCTCTTCCATGGCTCTGGCAGCAACTCTAGCGTATGTTTTGAACCTCAGAGGCAAGATAGTTGAAGCGTGATATTGACGTTTTGTTCTGGCGTGAGACAGAGCCCTTTCACCCAAACACAGGACATTCAGATCTCCCCGGAGATATTTTGCCCATATATCAATAATGAGAAGTTGAAAAAATACAGCCGCTATTGGGCATGAACCGGTTTCTTGCTCCCGGCGAAGGCGACGGAAAAATTAAGATTACAGGGAACATTGCGACCTTGAGCTCAGGTGTCCCTGCCAAGTGTGGCGTTCTGCCGCTCAGACCCGCCCTGTGACAGCATAGCTTCCCCAACTTCCACCTCCAGCTTCGCGCAACATCCCCGCCAACTCACCACTGAGGCATCCCAGAACCCTACAGAGTGCTTTGTGCAGTACAGGTACTCTTTAATTCACCCGCAGAGCAATCTGAGCGCGCGAGAAGACGACAGCGCTGCAGCAATGGCTTCGCGACTGGTGCTGGTCCTAGGCGACCTCTTTATACCAGACCGAGCTTCCGTGCGTTTCCCACGCTACATGTATATTGCTAGACCTCACAAACTTACAGGCGACATAGGATATACCCGCAAAGGTACGCTGCGACCTACCCTGATCGCTACCATCGCCTTCATTACCCACACCTGCATGCTACAATCTACATGCGCATGCGCTCACACCGCCCCATAGTTCAAGAAGCTCCTCGCACCAGGGAAGATCGGCCAGATTTTATGTCTAGGCAATATGACAGATCGCGAAACGTACGAATTCCTGCGCGCCATTGCACCCGATCTGCAAATCGTAAAAGGCGACTTCGACGTCGAAGCCCCCAACCTCGCGCTGTCAAAAGTAGTCACACACGGGAGTCTGCGCATAGGATTCACGCATGGTCACACCATCATACCACCAGGCGACGGCGATAGTCTGCTGATAGCGGCGCGACAGATGGACGTCGACGTGCTGTTGTGGGGAGGCACCCACAAGTTTGAGGCGTATGAGATGGAAGGCAAGTTCTTTGTGAACCCAGGGAGCGCAACAGGAGCTATGAGCACAGGCTGGTGGACTGAGGACGAGGACCCGACTCCTAGTTTCGTCTTGATGGATGTAAGTTTATCCAGACCTTGTTTCACAAGCGGGGAGAACCATCAGGCCATGGGGGCATGAGGATGCGAGGCTAACAGAAGACCAGGTTCAAGGTGACGTACTCGTACTCTATGTCTACCAACTACGCAAAGATGCCGAAGGCAACGAGAACGTCGCAGTGGAAAAGGTGTCATTCCGGAAAAACGGCGGCGACGCATCATAGGAGAGGGTGTCACGACCATGGGCGCTGGGAAAGACGGCTCATGAAATGGTTTCACACATGAACGGGTAAACAAAAAAATGGTTCTACAACTTCTCACTAGCCAATGCGCGTGCATGCATCGCCACCCCCCTCCCACGAATGGACTTGGTAGAAGAGCGCACGCAGTGTCACAATACGAACATACCCCCCCAAACACGGTACCCCAATTCAAACAAGACTATCAAATGACGATTTTAGCTGGCCTCGGACTTGTTTCCGCCATACTGATTTACCCTATTCCTCTACCTCCAAACGCCGTGCAATGATTCGACTAGGCGCTTGCCTGCAACAAAACCCTCTTTTTCTTGTCCCCCCTCGTTCTTTTCGGCAACACACATGAGCTCTAGTCTATCATCTAAACTCCATGTAGACCGCACCACCCACCACTGCCCCTCCCCCAGGATCCCGCAAGGGGGAAATTCCGTGAACCGCCGCTCCCCGGGGCGCCCGATGACGAAGGAAACACCCGAGACACGCACACCCACTCACCCATGCAGTACCCGAAAGTAGCTCACCTGAGCCTCATGTCATCTGTCCCTCTCCGCTCCGCTTTTCGGTTTTGCATCTCGGGTTTTTACCCCACATTTTCTTTTTGGGGCTTGTAACCTAGTCATGTTACCCACACTAATGAAACTCGTACAACGGTTTCACAGAAAGCTTGATTGTGGGAGAGGAGAGGTGTGCAAGAGAAGGTGGGATGGGGGTGAGGTAAAGTGAGAAGAAAATGCAGGGATGAGGACATTCTCTTTGCACGTGTGTCTCGTACTTGCTTTTTCTTTTCTTTTCTTCCCCACCGCCTCGCCTCAGACTTGGGTCTCGTGAGATGTGAGATGGAAGATGTACACTTGCGCGTACAGGTGAAGAGGAAGAAGAGAAACTCAGCCGATATGGGCGGGGGGCGATCATCATTGCTGCTCGTTTGGATTTTTTTTTGTTTGGCCGACTTCAAGCCGGATGGTCGTAGATGATCTTCACGATCGCTATTTTCCGAGAAAACTCGCGCATCGCATCATCGAGCGAGCGAACGAGTGGAAGGATAGACAGCAGCTAAACACAGCCTAACCATGCGAACCGGCCCTGTCACTCAACTATACTACACTACACTACTGAGACCCCCTTCGCCCCACCCGCGCACTAACTAATCCCTCTACTCTAGCTCACGAGTCCCTTTTCTTTAGCACGTCCATGACGGCGCGACCAACCTGCTCAAAGAGACCAGGCATGCAGGCAATCATACCCCAGTTCCTCTCGCCCTTGATTTTGCGGCCATTAGCAAAGTCGATTTGCTCGCCCTTGAAGTCGCTAATCACGCCGCCGGCCTCCTGGAACAGAAGATGGCCGCCGGCGTGATCCCAGACGTAGGTAAAGCGGTCGACCGTCTTTGGGATGCGCACCATGACGTCTGTTGCGCCGAGAGTGAGAGCGGCGTACTTCATCTGCTGCGACCAGAGCACTGTGCCTGGCCAGGATGCGCCGAGCAATGTTGCAACGGCCTTGTGCTCGGGTTGGGATAGCGACGTTTTGCCTATTGTTGCTTCGACGAAGTTTAGCTCCGAGGGGTTTTTCGCCGGAAGGCTCGTCAGGTCTACGTGTCGCGCTTCTGCTCCAAGATCCTTTGCGTCCATGGTTCGGATGAATGTGCCCTGTCCTTTGACGGCCGAAAGTACCACGCCGAACCCGTCTTTGTCCACCTTGTCTTCGTGGATGCTTGTCTCGCCGAGCTTTCCTTGCACAGGAAATGCAAGGTTGGGACACGCAATGACACCCACTTGCTGCACGCCGTCGACGAGCAAACACAGACAAACGGCGTATTGCTGGCCCTGCATGAAAGTCGCCGTGCCATCGACAGGATCCATTACCCAGACGCGTCCAGATCCCGTGACTTCTCCTTTCCCACCCCGATCAATCAGCTCGAACATGTGCTCCTTATTTGTGGGGAACGCTAGCGCTTCTTCGTCTTCCTTCCCCCGCACGTGCGCGTTCCCCTCCCCTTGGCCGTTTGCATCAAGACCTGCATGAGCCTCCTCCTTTGCCTGTTGTACAAGCTGCCACACACGGTCTGCAAGTTGCTCATTCTGTCGTAATGCATCTGCGCTCTCCTCGCCCAGAAATGCGTCTTGGGGGTACACGGCATGCAGGGCGGATATGAGGAGTGCTTGTGCGGCGAAATCTGCAATGGTTACGGGACTGTCGTCTGCTTTTGTCTCGGCGGACACGTTGTTTGAGAGGCTGCGAAGGACAGACTTGGTAAGAATGGATGCACGGTGGACGGCGCGCAAGGCAAGCCGAAGCTCTGCGGTGTAGGCCATTGTGGTGATGTCGGAAATTTCGATACTGATGGCGTGATGCGTGATATGCTGCTGCTCCTGCTGTCAGGTTTTGATAGTAGCTTCAACGTGTTAGTTTTAGATGAGGTGATTGACAGCTTTAGAAGCTACTAGTAAGCGAGGTTGGCGTGAGACGTGATTTGAACTTTTTTTTTTTGCAAAATCCTCCACGACAATGAGGTTCAGCGTTGTCATCAGGTCCATAGCACCGCAAAGGGTCCCAGAGTCGTTCACAATTCTTCTAAGCGAAGCAGGAGTCAGATGCGTCTATTTGCGAGCGGGTGAACGATAAAGCGCGAGTCATGCCGCTAACTTTGATTGTGGATGATTTGAGTTGCTCGGAACGCAAACGGTCCGACCCAAACCTTGGTGAGGAGGCTGCGGCGTAGATTATCACCAGTACCATGGAAAGTTTTGCGGCGCCTCTCCGAGTCCTCCCGCGAAGGGAGACCCTTTCATCGCCTACGGGAAGCGACCGGGAAGGACAATCGTTGGGACAAGCCCACAGTCAGTCCAGCCGCCATCAAAACGGGCCGATGTTTCGGTAGAGATCCAAACTCGGGAGATAACCGTCAAGGATCAAGCGAACGTAGAGAAGAGAAGCGAGGCTGCTCAATATTGATTTCCGGTCGCGGGCTGCGCTCCGTGCTGCGCTCACAATAGATTAACCTCCTCCATTAGCAAGCTGCATAGCATTTCTTCGCTTGCTGCGAGGAGGATGCCTGACATGAGGTGCAGGTCGTATCCCGCATGGTCCTCCGACTGGCCGGTCGTTCTGAACGCCGAAGATCCCCATAGTGTTGCAGGTGTTGGTAATTTGAAAGACAGGTACCTAGATGATATGCGCGACTATTGAATAGCCCGCGTCCCGCATCATCTTGCAGCTTGAGTACGCAAGCGACACGCTGCATACATTGTGAGGGATCTGGGAATGCGTCCGTGCTGTCGACAGGTGAGGCCTGGATGCTTTGGATGCAGCATGTTGTGCTCCATCGGCGATTGGACAGCTGCCGATTACATAGAGAATACATCATTGATGCAGAAGGAATGGGTATCGCCTACCTCAGTATGGTCTATTGGGGCTGGCAGCCGTTTCAGAAGCATAGTTGTGCCAGGGAATGGTGCATATCTAAGCAATGTCGCAATCACGGTTATGACAAGAAAAGCGTCCGCAGTCTTTGTGGGGAAGGCAATCTTACAGGCCAGTGCCCCGATATCTGTCAGTGCCCCGATTGCACTGGTGCTGAGTCGCGCGGCGGCACGGCAACGGAGCCTGCAAGATAAGCAGAGTTTTGAGGGACCTCGTTAACCGCGAGGATCCCAAGATAAGACCGAGCGGTTCCTGCAGAAAGCCTGTAGACGTCAACATGTTCACTTGGTGGCTTGTCTAGGGCCTTGCAGCACAGGGACCATGGAACAAGACAAACGTGGGGGCTGCCTCTCTGTGTGGTCATGCAGGTTGCTCGTGTTGGAGCGCACCGTCCAAGTGACTCGCAGCTGAGGGCAACTTGATCATTCGTCAGCACGAACATGGGTAGGATGGCGCCTGGAGCTGTTTGTGGGATGTTTGCCTGCTCTCTCTGGTAGGAGCGCGGTCTGATGGACCGAGCGTTCTTATCTCGCTTGCCGTGAGAAGAGTGTGGTTGAACTGCCTGGAGCAAAGGGTCGTCTGCACGGATTGCGCAAGCCATGAGCAGCAAAGAAAAACAACCGAACAGGAGTTCCTACGACCGATGCAGACTGGTTTCGCTCTCGCCGGACCCCGATCAGGGTGAGGCTATGACCAAGAGTCCAGGTCGGTCTTTTCGTGACCGATTGGGAGAAGAGAGCTGTGAGGCGTTCAGCACGAAGCGAAGCATTGAGGTTCTTGACGCGCCTGGCTGGGCCGTTGGCAGCATAGATTGATCTGCGCTGAGGGGTGAGAAAATTGTGTTGAGGAATTGCGACAGTCATCACAGAGGCGGCAGTTGTGAGGGTGGTGTGTCGTGCATGTAGGCTTAAAGATCGTCGCTGCGTGTCAAGCCGACTTCTTCTAAGCTTGCAAACGGCATGAAGCACCACAATGGCGAAAGATAACGTCTTCAATGGTGGTAAGGCGTGACCCGGCAGGCTGTCGATGAGCCAAGACACTGCGAAGGTTCTTTGCATGATCAAGACTAGGTGTGGCTACATCTCAGCTCATCGACACGAGGCTTCATAACCATATTCAGCAGCGCGTGTGCGCAAATGGTCGGCTTACGAGAGGTGGGTTGAGGCAAAAGCTGAATTTGACCTAGGCGGCGGCTGTGGTTGTGAGACAGATTGCTAGCGCTTGCGAGATGATGCCTCTCGCAGGGCAGAGCATTATCACTCAAGATAGCGAAAACCGGGCCTGTGAAATTAGAATGGGGCAAGCCGGGCGTGGCATGGCGGACGGATAGCGGCAGCCGTGGTGAGGTTATGGCTGGGTGGTGTGGGAAGCACCTCATGACTGCTGAAACCGATAAGTGGTATTCCCTTGTATGATTATGGCATAAAGCTTGAATAGGAAGCCTCATAGGTAGATTTGCACGTCAGTCATCTGCCCGTCCGGCGCAGGGTCGCGCAGATGACTAGCGAGGATATTCGTCATGGAGGGGACGTCGCCGCGTCGCGCTGCTATCACGCACTCGGCGGAAGGTGTCACCAGATAGAGGCCGTTCGGCACTACAGGGCCCCCGCGGCCGAAAAATCTACGCTGGAGTCGTTCGCTGTGTTGCAGCAAAAATCTCCAGGTGAGCGAATAGAGGGCGCAGCAGGCTACAGCGTGCTGGCAGCGCCGGAGTGGCCAAATGGCAGCCAGGTGCGTCCTGCGAATGGGAGGCGGGCAGGTCTGCACCTGTTCGCTGGATTGGCACACTGAGCCGACTAGTGCGGATTGGACGGGTTGGTGAGGGGTGCATGCACCAGAGGGCAAAGCAGAGGCTACAGCGCTTGCGAATTAATTCTGAAGTTTCCTTGGCTGCATGTCAGCCCGTGCGGAGTCGTCGACCAGGGTGGCCCGTGGACCCTGCCCGCACCATGCTGAGGTGACTGGGGTCAGCCGTAGCGTGTGCCTGAGCGCGACTTAAGTAAATGCCCCATCCATCCTCCCGTTGCTCCACACGGCCCTTCCGCACGAACTCACCACTATCTCATGACTCTTAGCTGAGCCATCTGTTCATAATCCGCTGCTCGCCCCTCTTCAGACAGCCCACTTCAGACAGCCCTCTTCACCCACCACCACTACTACCACCACCTGCGATACTATCTCGTCGGCGGCTATATCACAACAACTACCACCACTCTACATCACACTTCGCAATGGCTTCCCAGATGGAGTGCTTCAACGACTTCTGCCTCTCGTGCGACCGCCAGATTGCTGAGAACGGCGTCTACTGCTCACAATCATGCCGCCTAGCCGACCTCGAGAAGGCTGGCAGCACCGCACAGGCGCCCTCGCAACTCTCATCCTCGGCCTCGTCCTCATCATCGTCCAGCAGCGGCTTCTACCTCGCACCAGCAATCAACTTCTCGGCATACAAGGGAGCCTCGAGCTCACAAGCCGCACCATCTAGCCCGTACCACTACTACCCAACCGCAAACGGCAGCTACTTTGCACCACCCACGGCGACCAGGCAATCACCACAGCGCAGCCTGACGCCCTCGTCATCACGATCGTCACTAGCTTCACAGTCGTCCCAAACCCAGTCGGGCATCTCGCAGCAGGCAGCCACCCAACTGAACAGCTACATGCGATCCTTTGACCAGACACGAGACGTAAAGAGGCGGTACACGCAGTACTAGGCCTGCCTACCCCCGCACGTCTATCAATTTAGGAGTTTGGTTTTACGACATTCACGACAACCGGACGAACACATTGCGTCTTTCAGCTCTCATCATGCCTCATCTTCAGTTTTGCATTGGTCTCAGCGCCTCGGATGGCCGAGACTGGCATGGGTTCACGGAGTTTACCTGCATATCCACCACCGCTACTCTGCGTTCTAGCTCTGTACTATTTCCTTTGTCAAGATATGTGGACGCGGTGTACGATCAAAAGTATTTATATATATCCCCTTGCTGTTTCTAGGAGGCAGGATCAAAGGAGCATATCAGTCTGTTATTAGGTGCATTTGCAGCCCCGGCGATGGGTTTGCCTGCGTTGGTGCCTAGGGGTGCCTGGTGTAGGTTGTGGTCAGGACGGCTGGAAATTTCCTCTCACTCGTGCCGACAGCGTACGTCGTGCTTGCTTTTCCGCTCTCGCCGTAGCTTAGTAGTAGCTTCTCAAATGGAAGAAACGACCATGAGCACAGACTCATGGCCATGACATGCACACACACACACACACACACACACACAAGATTGCTTCACCACGACGCCTATGCTGCCGTTCCCGTTGACGCTCAAATGACAGCCTCGCACGACGGCTTGTCCAACACGCTCATGTCTTACTGCCGTTGCAGGTGGCACCAGCCCCTCCTCTGCACGTGACGAGGCACTCTGTCGTTTGAATATTTGGCCCCAGATAGGCACAGGCCTGCACGGATGAGACACGCCCAGGCCCAGTGCTCTGTCCCTCTATATAGCCGTGGCGCTTTAGAGTTTTGATGCTGCGCAGTGCATGGTCAGACTGGTGAGACAGGGCACGGCTGGCTGGCCTCTTGACGGGAATTCCTTCTGGTCGTGGTTTGCGGGCAAGGAAGAATTTTTCACCATGATCCAGAAGCCAGCCACGGCGGCCATGGATGTCTGCATCAGCGACAGCGGCACCACCAAGTGAGGCCGGAGTGGCGATGGTCAGACACACCTGGACGTTGTTGAGAGGGTTCCCAAGAAGCAGGACGCATCCACTCTGGTGCCGCGTCCCCTGCCCTGGGTAGGAGCTGGCGCTGCGCGAGCCCTTGAAAACACCAACTCGTCGCCTGCATGACCTGGCGCATTGGTCCGCCACATGTGCGTGCTGCGCTCCACGTCCTGCCATTGGCGAGTGCTCGAGGATGTGGGTCTGGTCTTCTTGGCTTCTCCGCACTTTCGTGAACGGCCCGTGGATTGTCATAGATTGTCATGGGTACCGGCTACAGGGCGCATCCCACCAGTCGCTATGCGCGCGAGAAAAAGCAAGTATCCCACGCTTCGTCATGCTGCATTGGGACAAGGAGGGGGAACTCGCAATTACATGATTGCGCAACTCTGGCAGCGTCATCCGCGATGCCCAATCCATCTCCACCACCGGGTGGCGTCTATCGTGGGCCTCCCTGGCGGCTGCCTCACTGTGTTGCAGAGATTTTTTTCCCATGCTGTACTGCTGCTACCTGGGCTGCAACAACGACGCTCCGGATCTCATCCGCGGTGCCAGCGCAGCAGGCTCCACTTTCCACTTACCAAGCGAGCCCCGGATAAGATTGTGGCCCGTCCGAGCCCCATCGGCCTCCAGCTCTCGTCTAAGGCTCCACGGCTCTGAGCGCTCACGACACTACTGTCTCTTAGCGACTCCAGTGGTTAGGTCATCGATGGACATACAGGTGCGACGTCTGTCAAGCACTCGTGTGACAGAGGCTAGTGCCAACCCCAATCACAGCACATCTCGCTTGCAGCATGAGCTTGGCCCATGGTTCCGAGATCCGAAGACGCAAAGAATCGATAACCGCCCCGGGCCGCCTCAAAACATCTCAAAGTTACTCAGAACCCCTACAAAGGACCGATGCAGTATACACTTCGTCTGTAAGCAGCCTGTCCTTATCGCGGCCAAACCATGTTTCGCTAGCTCCAGCTCGAGGCCGCAGCCCGCTATCGCAGGGTTAGGCTGCTCGGCTCCTGACTTCAGCAGAGGCCATCTTTCGCGACGGTCCGGAGAAGCTCATCAAGTCCCCGACGGCAAGTCGGAGTCGCACAGGGCGTGTTGAGCCTCTTCCAGTCCAGGCTTCCAGGAGCCGCAGCCCGCTACGGAGACGCGACACGAAAAAAAAATAAAAAAATCAGAAATTGCTTCAACAGCGGCAGCCTGCATCCTCTCGCCCTGGGACCGGTAGTTTACCGCCGTCTGATCGCCGTTTCCGACGGCCGCCCCGGAAAAAGAGCCATCACATTCAACATTGTGCAATGGTGATCGCGTTGCCCTCCCTATCGCATGGTGCTCACTGATCCCAGGATTTGCATTGCCATCGCCGTCCATGCACGCCAACTCCAATCGCGCAAGACGGCAGATCCCAATGAGACCAGTTCCCATGGCATGCTGATCATCCATAGCATGTGAACGCCGATTGTCTGGCGGAACGGCAGACCAAACGCAATCACCCTGATTCTAGCTAAGCACCAGCACCAGCACCAGCACCAGCACCAATGCAGGAGACATGGCGACTCAGCTCGTTCGTCTCCGAGGAACTGACTATTGAAACGAATCTCATGGCATGCTTCGATCCATCTGATGATCATCTTGACTCTATGCAAGGAACCCGCCCGCGCACATGTTTCCTGGGACGGCAGGCCGGGAAACGCATGGAATGTGTTAGGCGTCATCACTATTGACGATGGCACGGTGCCAATATCCAACCTATCACATCACCTCGCTTATCACGTTGATGCTGAGACGCAAACTTTGTGGTGTACAGGCGTCTCACACACACCCACGTAAACAATTCATGCCTCTCGAATCATACTTTCAGCCTTGGTAGATTGACTCTTGGTCACTAGCTCGCTCAATACAAATTACACATCTGCCGACACTAGAAAGCCAACAAGCGCATGTATTAAAGATACACTCAGATGTGGGAGTAAAGTTGATTGACTCGAGATTAGGCGTTGCAGATGCGCATGATTGCATCACGAGAAATTACCAATGAAGCGCTACTTGGCATCCAACAATCGTCCCTGACTCGATTTCCATGTTTAGGTTTCCTGCGGGGTTGCACGGTACGCGCCGTCACGATCAGATCGCTGGATCGCAGTGTATCTCATCGTCATATCTGTGCAATTGGTGTCCACCGAGGAATCTACATGTACTTCCGCAAGATAACGCATGTGTCATCACTGAAAGAACACGAGCATGGGCTCAACTTCACTTCGGCAAATGTAACCGATACGTTCGCCACACCCTCATCATTGCCTACACTACACTGAACGTTAACGGCGCGGCCAAAAGTACCGAGACCCAACGCAACTCACGTGGGCGCAAGACCCAACAGGGTTGCACAACAACACCACCATTACATTCTTCGGTCTAAACACAACGTTATCGTATACACAGTCGCTTCACTCCTGCTCCTTAGGGCTGATCCCGAGCCCAACAGGTTTTTGGGCAGCCAGCCACACCCGGCGGTTCTCGCGCCCGTAGCGAATTATGAAGCTCCGAAATGCCACCGCTGGAGCAAAAAAAAAACAGGAATTAAATTTATTCTACCGTTACCGTGTAACGCGGCAAGGCTGAAAAGGGACCACATTTGCGCAACGTGGTGTAAGCATACCCGCCGGCGGATCGTCTTAGACTGTGACGAAGTGTCGGGCAGCGAAGAATTATCGAACAAGGGTGTTGTTGCTATGGTTGCGCGTCTTGCGACCATGGCAGGTAGATCACATCCTGGGATAATGGCGACAAGTGTCAAGTTTTTCCCTTATAATCCATGTTGCTGGTGGGTAATCATACGCAATACTGTGGCGAAAGTCTTTGATTGCGCGAATTGCGGCAAGTGACATGTATACAGGTAGGACGCCTACAGATTTTAAGGTTTCGAATGGCGTGGGGGTGAGGACGGTAGTATGTGACCCTGTGGCAAGAAGGAAGACCCCAGGCGCGAATTGCGGCAAGAGAGGGTAGCGAGGGCAAAGTGATACAGGCTCCTCGATGCCGATTTGAGTTGAAGTACAGTTCAGCAAGAAGTCCGCTCCACGCCCGTTGACACGCGCCGTAGACGATGCACCAGCGCGGACGAGCGGAGTCTGGTCGTCATCGCAACTCAAATCAGCGAAAGAGTTTGAAGAGAGAAAAAAAAGTTTGAGTATGCAATGATGACTTGCAAGATTAACTGACTCCGATGAACTACCTTAGACGGCCAAACGGCCATACGTCCGGCCGTCTGATTCAGGAACCAGAATGAGCTAAAGAAGAAGGATGTAGACCCCAGACCCCACAAAGGTTAAACTCCAGGATGAAACCTCCAGTCCACCATTGGAGGACGAGGTAATGACAGTGAGAGCGCCAGACAACCAATCGGAACCCTATACCAGAAGAGAAGTATGACAAGATGATGAAGAAGAAGAACAAGGAGAGAAAAAGTAGCTCACAGAGAGCAACATATCCAGGCCACTGGATCCAAGACCCCAAACAATACACCTACAGTTCTGCTCCCAAACACATGAAACAAAATCAAAGATTCTTCACCGTTAAACGCCCATCATCTTCTTCCTCTGCTTCTCAGCCCACTCTCGACTCGCAATGCGGCCACGCTCCGCAGCTTCCGCTCGCGCTCTCTTCGCAGCTTCCTCCTTCTCTCTCCGCTCACGCTCACGAGCCTCTTTCTCTATGCGGTCGCGGTTGAACACCTCCCTACCCTTCACCTTCTGCTGTGCGGCATCGACAGGCGTGACGATAGCTTTGGGCACAATGACACTACTGCGGTTCGCCGAGGAAGTAGATGTGGAGCGTGATTGAGAGAGTGGTTGCGACAGAGACATGCTGCTTCGTTTGCTGGTCAAAGAGATTGAGCGTTGCTGAGTCTGTGGCTGGGTTGGGGCCTGTGGGGGAGCAATGGTGACACCTGGCGTTTGCCTAATAGGCACCGTGACTGGTTTTCGGACGGGTGCTTGTCGGGGTTTGAGGGCAGCTTCCTTCTTCGCTGCCTCGGCTTCTTCCATGCGCTTCAGACGTTCTTCTTTCTTGATCCGGAGTTTCTCGGCCACGGCTGAGCCGGGCAACTCGAAACTTGCCTTTGTAGGTGCCTTTGTCGATTTCGCCAAAGGGGCCATGCTGATGCTGACGGGACGTTGGGTGGGTGCCGACGGTTGAGGAGCTTCAGCTTCTCTCTTCAATCGCTCTTCTTTCTGTGCTTTGAGCTTCTCCGCGATCCTCTCTCCCGGTAGTTGGAAAGCGGGTTTCGTGAGCGGCTTAGTTGACTTTGGCGGTGGAGGCATACTGATCGGTCGCGCCTTTGGTGCTGTGCCTTCTGCTTCGCGCTTCAGACGCTCTTCTTTCTGCGCCTTTAGCTTTGCGACTGTGTCATTGCTTGAGAGCTGGAATGTTGGTTTGGTGGGTGCGCGTCCCTTTGGTGGTGGGGGAGGAGTTGGAAAAGACACGCTGACTGGTCGTCGCTTGGAAGCGAGGTAATCTGCCGCCTCTACTGGAGCTTTCTTGACTTCCTTGCCAGATGTAACACGAACGCTGGATGCGCGGGCTATTGACGACTTCATCGGCTTCATGCTCTTGGGCGCAGCAACACTTGGAGTTCTGGATACCTTTGCTGCAGCATTTGTTGCTTCTGTAGGTGCTTTGGAGCGTACGGCGAGTGGAGCTGCAGTATTGGTGGGCGCCTTTCTCTCGGGCGGCTTCTCGTCTGATCTGTCGATTCTGGCAACTGACGTGACGTTCTCCAGAGCCTCCTCAAGCGCATCAATGGCTTCAAAAGATTCCTCAAGGCGTATTGGCGATTTTGAAGGGCTGCGTGATGCTCGTCGACTTGAAGTATGGCTCCTGAGGGGGGTCATGACATCTTCACTAGGCTTTTCAGTTACAAGTGTCTTCGGCTCTGGCTCTGAACTGATTTTGACTGAGGGCGCCGGGAGATCAGCTTCAGCTTCAGGCGTTTGGGTCACTGTCGCCTCAATGGCTGGCTCCTCTATCTGCGACATCACTGGCGCGACCTCCTTTAGTTCCTCTACCCCAGCAACCTCTTGAGGCACTTCAGGCTCTGTTGTGAGCTCGTCTTGCGCCTCTTCAGCAGTTGTCTCTGGTTGCACGACAGGCTCTTCTTGCACGTGTTCAACTTGGGCTTCTTGCACATTTGCGTCTGCATCATCGTTGGATGTATCTTCTACCAGGTTCGCCTCTGCAATCTCTTCAGTTGCTTCTGGCGCTTCTTTTGTGGCCTCAGGCACATCTACCACTGGCTCTTGGACCTCGGGCACTGGCTCTTGCGGTTCTGGCTCTTGAGGTGGGGGTGCAGCGCGTTGCGATTGTCTCATCTCCTCTTCCTGCATAGCCAATTGACGTCGCGTGAGCCGTACAGGCTTAGGTGGTGGGGTAAAGGGTCGTTCAACCTTCGCGGAGATCTCTGCGGCTCCTGGCGTCACATCGTCAGCCGACGCTCTAGGAGGCGTAGTCGACATAGTCTCATCCTGACCTTGTGAGGGGGCTTCCGATTCATTTTCGCCAGCTGCAGTGCTTGCGGGCACTTCAGGCGCTTCAGGCTCTGTCTGCTCATCCTCAGGTGCGGCTCCGATCTGCTCCTCCTCTTCTTCCTCAGCCGCTTTGCCTTTTTTTCCTTTCTTTCCACGACCTTTTCCTTTCCCCTTCTTCGCAGGGGTCTTCGCAGGAGTCTTGGCGGGTGTTTTCGCTGGCAATTGTTCGTCGTGGTGGGCTTGTTCGGGAGGCGCATTTGAGGTGATTTCGTTCAAAGGCGCACGCTCGGTCGCGTCGATGGCTTCCTCGGTGCCCTGCTGGGCGCGCGCACGAGTTACACGCATGACTGATGTCCAATTTCAACCAAGGGCTATCGTATAGGTATGTAGGGTTGTTTATGCAGCGATAGAATGCATCCGGCAACGAATTGGTATGCTGATGATGGTCCAATGTTGATGCTGCACAAAGGTGGAGCCGCAACACAACAAATATCCCTGCCGAGTAAAGCGCGTCCGCACGCGCCAGCGGTTCTGCACGTGACTCGGGCTGTTTCACTCGGACGCGCGACCGACTCGCGGCACCCCACGATTCGTTATGTCCGCATTGTCCGGGTCCGGGTCCGCATCCGTGCATGAAGTCGTTCCGGTCTGTTTCGATTTTTTTTCGAGGCGACAGCAGGGCAGACCCCTTAATAGTCAATCGCACATCTCCAAATCGCATCAACACTCGTCGTTCGGTGTTAATATATAACTACCCTGGTCTGACTCGTTAGCATCCCCTGAGCATCGCAAACTGACCGTGTCTCATCGCGATTGCCACGTTGTAACACCGTTCGTGTTCATCTCAGCGCATCCCATATCTGGGGATCTTCATCGCACGTCTCCGAGTACCGGATGTTTGCAGCCCCGCGCTTGCGACTTCTTGCCGTGAACAGCCGTCTGCAACCCCGCCCAAGCATGTCGTCACCTCGTTCTCGGGCGGGCTCCCGCCTCACTCAGATCTCCAAGCATTTAGATGCAAAGCCATTCCTCGAATTGAACACTCCCTTCTCCACCGAACGTACCGCACGCATCGAAGACGAACAAGGCAACCGCATATTACCCAAGAAAGTAGAAGAGGTAAAGGCCGAAGTCAAAGAAGTCAAGAAGGAAATCAAAGAGATTAAGAAGAACGTACCGGAACTACCAAGGAAGATGTCGAGCCAACCTCCACATGCTGCGCTGCTCATTCCTGGGCCCATTGAGTTTGATGATGCCGTCCTCAATTCTATGAGCCATTACAGGTATGCGCTACTTACATGTTCATGAGAGTCCTATACTAAATATATCTAGTGAATCGCATGTCGGCCAGCCCTTTGTAAACACCTTCAGCGAGGTCCTCGGAAACTTGCGCAGGCTCTTCATATCTACCGACCCTGCCGCGCAACCCTTCGTCATTTCGGGCTCTGGTACACTTGGATGGGATCAGGTTGCAGCCAACTTGGTAGAGCCCGGCGATGAAGCGCTTGTCCTACATACCGGCTACTTTGCCGACTCGTTTGCCGACTGCTTCGAGACGTACGGCGTCAAGGCGACACAACTGAAAGCACCCATTGGCGACCGACCACAACTTGATGAGGTCGAGGCAGCGCTAAAGGAGAAGGATTACAAGATCCTGACCGTCACACACGTCGACACCTCAACTGGTGTACTGAGTGATATTAAGGCATTGAGCGAACTCGTTCACAGAGTAAGCCCCGAGACTCTGGTCGTAGTAGACGGCGTCTGCAGTGTTGGCTCTGAAGAGATCCGCTTCGACGAGTGGAAGCTTGACGCTGTTCTCACTGCTTCGCAAAAGGGTATCGGCTGCCCAGCTGGTCTAAGCATCATGATGGTGTCTGGTCGCGCGATCGAGAGGTTCAAGGCGAGGAAGACGCGACCAACTTCGTACTTTGGCTCATGGAAGAACTGGTTACCAAGTATGTGACTGCCATCGACTCAACTCTGGGGCGCTGAACTAACATGGGTATAGTCATGCAAAACTACGAAGCCAAGAAGCCCTCGTACTTCGCGACTCCATCCCCGCAACTCATCCACGCTCTTGACACCGCCCTCAAGCAAATCTTGTCGCGGCCCGTTGAGGATTACTGGGCCGCACACAAGACCGCCTCACAAAAGGTTAAGAAGGCTGTCGCAGATCTTGGTCTCAAGCAACTTGCTTCCAAGCCAGAGAACCAGGCTACTGGCATGACCGCTATCTACCTCCCCGAGGGCATGACACCTCCTCAAGTCCTCCCCAACCTACTAAAGAAGGGTGTCATCTTCGCCGGTGGACTGCACAAGGAGATTGCGACCAAGTACATTCGATTCGGACACATGGGCGTTAGTGTAACAGACCAGAACCGCCCAGACATCACCAAGGCGATTGATAGCTTGAAAGAGGGTCTAGCGGAAGCCGGATACAAGGCGTAAGTGAAGACGTCGGCCAATTGGATACTACTTGTATATACAGGAACGGGAGGGAAAGACAAGAATAGAAACCTAGATTCAACACTACATTGATTGCAGTAGCTTGATGATGAGTTTCGTGGCTATGTTGAATCCTTCCGCATCCCATCAAAACTTGCAACTCTCCACCAACAGCAACAACACACCACTGCAGACTCGTTATGCACACCGTAGACATCAAACGCCGAGTCATTGATTCCGAGCACACTAGCCTCCGCAAGGCTAGCTTGCCAAGTTCGCCCAGGAACGGTGACCTATGAGAAGAATTGCTGGTCCTATTCTCGCTCGATCGCCACAAAAGTGAAATCATCGAAACTTGTAAACCAAGACGCGGTAAGTGGGCCCTGATGAGGCTGTGTTCCTGACGGGAAGGACGGCATGCCATGCAGTGATGATGATTGATTACTTTACGAGGGGAGGGCGATTCATTATGATTTCCGCGAGGTAGTGCCGAAAGAAGGATTTTGGGAAGCTTTCTCCGGTTCTTTCTACTTGCTCGTCTCCTGTCTGGAATACCTTGTGAGCTCTCTCTACGCGTTGTACAATTCTCTTGTTGCTATCTTTTCGTTCCACCAGTCGCTCGCTACGTTTCCCCAAGCATCGCCAATTGAGCGATCAACAACGACACGATTCCGCGCGGAGTCGAATGCGCACGCACGCGCTTTCTTGCTTAGAGTTGCTCAAGTAAAACGATGACGTCCACTTCGCGAAGCCTACAACACAGCTGGGATACAGCCTGGGCGACTGCGCCACCAGCATCGTGTTCTACGCTGCGCAACCTCGATAACGACGTATCATGGGGCGAAACCTGTGTCTTTGCTGAAGAAGATGGCGACCCCCTGCCCTTTAGCATAAACACAGCCTGCATGCCATGGGTTACATCGAACTCATACCCTTCTTCCTCCGCGTTCTACTCCCCCGCCACCGCATGCCCGGATTCTTGGTCCGCTGTCGCCACCCAAGTAGCCGAGGACGGAGAGGGCAGCGATGACAGATGGATCGATGGGGAGGTCGGATTGCAGTGCTGTCCAGAGGGTTTTCAGGCTGATGGCAAGAGGAGTTGTAAACCTGGTGGGAGTGGCAGTTGGCCAGTTGTCGAATGCGGAGAGGCGGACGAGGACGAGAATGAACTCAGAACATACGCTGCGATGAGTTGGCCTTCATCGGCGAAGCCATCCGTCACAGCGCTGATGTTGAGATATCAACCCAGTGATTTGGGAAGTGCGGGGATGACGGCTTCGCAGGCGAGCGAAACGGGGTCTAGTGCTACTGGTGGAAGTGGAAGCGGAAATGGTGGAAGTGACGATGGAGGTCTATCAACAGGTGCCACAGCAGCAATCGCTACCATCATCCCACTTGTCTTGATCATCGGCGCCATCGCCGGCTTCTTCCTCTGGCGACGCAAAAAGAACCGCAACGCCGCCGCTCTCGCAGCCCAAAACGCAGGCAACGAGAAAGCAGGCCAACCCTCTGCTTCCGTCGCCGCTGTCTCACCATCTACTTACCATTCCATCTCCAAAGGCACTGCTGCCGCCTACGTTGCGGGTAATTCTCAGACTCCACATGAAACACCGGAATGGAACGTTGAAATGGATGCTACGGAAGCTGAACGCCAGAAACTCGTTAACCCCTTTGAATCACAATCAGCGGTGGGCAATGAGGGAAGGGGCGAAGCGGTAGAGTTGGCGGGCATGGTGCGCGTGCCCAGGAAACCAATTGCGCCTGTCGAGCTTGATGGGACGCCTGCTGTGGCTGAAGTGGGGGATGCGTATATTCCATATCGACCTGGTGCTGAGGAGAGGTAGTTAGTTAGTAGAGGTGGGAGTTTAGTATGATACCCGAACACATTTACATTTTTTTCTCGTCATTGGAGTTTCTTGTTGATCTTGCGCTACCATCTTGCTTTGCTCACTTTGCATACCTTTCCGTGTTTCAACCGGCAGCGATTTCGGGCTCGCCGGAGCCTCATTCTGCCTTGAGGTTCGCCGCGCGAGGCAGCCTGGTTTGGAAACACATCTTTTCTCAGCCTTTCTGCTCTCACAATACTGCCTCACAGCTTTTTGCACTGGTTTGTGTGCAGACTGAAGGACCTCGTGAGCGCGATTTATGCACATGCGAGATGCGTTGGTATTGCCACATTCACTCGTCTTTGGACACGTTTTCAATCGTGCGGTCCTGCAAGCTGGTATGGTGAGATTATAACCTGAGGCCGAAGCAGCAATTCCGTCTTGTTGGCCAACTGCAATGTTCAGGCGTCTTTTCAGGCATAAATTCCGATGTTGTGCAGGCTGAGCAGGAGGCTGTGTGGCTGTTTTCCGTACCGGCCAGAGGCTTAGCTGCATACTTGGAGGCGAAGGACACTGTAAGAGCGTGATCATACGCCGGTGGCTGCCGCTATAGGGCAATTTTCTTGTTTCGGCCTGCGCGTATGCATACGATTGTTGGGCACTTCGCTTTTCTGCTGTTCTACAGAGCCGCATCATGAACCTGCGTTACGCTTGCATAAATACCCAGCGAGTGTCCCCTCAATGTGAAGTTTCTCAATGAATAATTTCCTTCGTGTTTACCGCTGTGATAGGAAAATACTTAAACAACATGGACTCCCACGTCACATCATGCCATTTTCTCCAGCCAATCCTGCCTCATCAGGGCGTGATTTCAATCTCATCCGTGTCCATTCTTCCTGACTGCAGTACTACATTTTCTGTTGTACTTAGTGTTATTGCATTACATACGTTCGGCTCGCTTTGTACGACCTGAACTCACCCACTTCGTCCGGACTGGTTCTACCCGCATCATCTGTCTTGAGCCTGATATGTCCACTACACATAGCTCCACTGAGCTTGGTCTACAAATCTGCTTCGGTGTTTCTCGAGTGCTAAGCACCATAGCCACAATAGCTTCCCTCCACCGTCATGATTCGCTCGGCTGTGTGTTGCTCCGGCGAATAACTCGAGCTCGTATTACCCGTATGTTCAGTCGCCCAACCTCGCTGTGTTCCTTATGGCGCTAACTCAGTCGAAGATGACCAAGCTTATGACGATGAGACCTCCCTCCGTAGCCTGACGGACATCGAGGACGCTACGGTCCAGGCTACTCCGTGTGAGTGAAGATCGACTCTGCCACCTTTCTACGAACAGTTGTCCGAAGACTCCGAAAACGATAACTGTAGCCACACCTTTCAGAATGCTGCTGGGCCGAAGTAGCTAGGGATGTGAAAGCTCCCCATAGTCTAACACGGCCGGCTGGGTGAAATGACCTGTATATACATACGTTTCTACCTGATATCCTGGCACTGCGCTAAAAAAAACAACCCCCTAGGTATATCTTATACTACTGCGCGAGATCGGAACTAAGAAAGACACTGAGCAAAGGAACGGGGGCCTGACGGCGACAATGTTCGAGAGTAGTTGTGTCAGCAGTGAATAGTCTTGTAACTAGGGCGCAATTGTGTAGTCATTGGGATGATTCTGGTTGGGTAGGTGGTCGGTGGTAGAACACTGAGCATCAAATGCATGGGCCGGCGTCAGAGGCACCGGGCTTGTAGACTTTATACACTTCGTCAATTAACCTTTCATCATCCTTTCTAATGTCTGTAGTTTCGTCCGACTCTCTGGTGTGGTAAGATGCTCTGTGGCATGTACTTCAAGCGGTCCCTGATGGCCGACTACCTGTAGCATTGCCATCATTGGATTTGTGTACATCAGCAATTATTTGCGATGCGGATTCATGGAATCGCTGTATTGGAGGGCTCACAACTTTGGAAGTATAGAGCCACATGCTGTGGTGCATAGAACCCTTTGCATCACTAGTAGGAACTCCGAAGTATTTCACGCCGCAGATGCACTCCTCAAGCATTACCGTAAGAGCCATCCTGACCTTGTTAACGCCTATCTCAGCTCACTATATGTGGCTCAGCCAATCAAAATCATTCCAGCACTTTTTTGGTTCGCGGAATGTGGCTTGGCCCCAAATCTGCTGAGCGGCAAGTGCTGCCTGGGACTGCCCATCGTCCTCCAGGACCACAGACTGCGCGCGGAGTCTTGGCGATGTAAATGCCTTTCGCGCTGCTCAAGACATATCACGGTTTGATATAGCTTCTCAACTCTATAGGCCATTACCAGCACAAGGTCGAGTGAGCCACGGCGATGGAATGCCATGTGCTCGTCATCAGCGGAGACGTGGCGTGATGTCATGCCAAACCCAAAGCAAACAACGGAGACCAGTCGCCCAAAGAACCAAACACTCCCTCATCTCAGAGCCTCTGGTGATGAAAACTGGCCGTCGCCACAGTAATGAGATCAAGTCTCTCGTTGTACTAGTTACCCATAATTGTTGAGCAAGTTCGCAACTGCGAAAGTAAGGATTCTTTGCCTTAGCAATGATGGACCATGGTTTCCGTCGCCACGTCACTCATAATCGTATTCCGCAGGAAGCCGCTGTGCTCCTCGAATATGAGTTCTCAAAGGCATTCGTTGTACGAAGCCCATTCGTGCTTTAGTCTGAGATCACCTTGGATCTGAGCGATGGACAGGAATCACGCTTCCGATAACATCCCCACTGATAAAGGACTGTGTTGGTAGAGCGGCACTTCAATCACGCGTTGCAATTTCGTATAGAGGTTCACAACCCAAGCCATATTTCAGTGGTCGTTGTAGATCGACCGCGCCAAACGTGCATAGCATTCAAAAGCCATGCGATACAGTTCAATATAGAAGCAGAAGGCATACCAGTCGCGAGAAGATAAAAAAAAACAAGGACATAAATCAGAACATTGCAATCATGATTTTGCAGGCTCGTGCTGTAACCAAAAAATGACGCAAAACAAACGAATGAAGCGCGCCTAACCCACCAGCAAGATGATGTACTTCGACTAATGCGTAAAAAAGAAAACGTATGAAAACAGTCTCCGATCGACTGGGGAAACATAGCATCGTTAAAATGTATGAGGAAAGCGTGTTGGGCAGGATGCGCCGGTTGTTCTTTTAGCACGCCACGCGTGGCTGCGAGAAAGAAGGCGGTGTAAGGAATGCGAAGAGAATAAGTCGACAGGTGTAGAGGCGGACTACAGGAGCAGGTCATTCAACATCGTCTTGAATAGCGTGACAATAGTCACCATTTACTTCTTGGTCTGATCATGCCATAGTATTCCGCGTCCTTCCTCCCCAGTACAGCATCATATGGAGGATCGTATGTTGTTGTGACTAGAAATCGTGTATTGTACCATGCGTCCGTACGATTTTCCCAGCACCAGTCTAAGTCGATGTATCCATCGATGTGCTCGCCATACAGCTGCCTGGGAATGGACATGGTGTCGTCTCTCCCAATTTGATGATATTTCTCTCCTAGGACGTTGGTGACGAGTCGGTGCGATATGACATTTGAGTCTGAAGCAGTATCGCACGATAAAATGGCTTTTCGCGATGTGTTCAAGTCGTCGATAGTGCGTGCGCGTACGTGAATGGGGATGGGTGCTTGGAGATTGCGACGTTTCTAGAGACTGTGATAAGCAGCAGACGCATGGACGAGTTGCGACGTGTTGAGAGACAAACCTTTCTGTGAGAACGGAAGACGTTGGTGAAATTACATGTGGGCATAGCGTTGATGGTTCATAGGCAGCGTAGACTTAACGTTGGCTCGGATCGGCTGGGAGGACTCGGTGAGGAGGGGTGGGTATCAGCGAGGCAGACTCACCTGCCAGAAGGCACAGCACTGCCCTAAGGCGTGGCACACCCCCTAGGTTCCTGGCCGAAGGACTACCCAAAGGCACTTTGCGCCTACATCTTCTGCAAAACGCTTCTCGGCCAAAACAACCAGGCAACTCGCGTCTCGCCTTTTATGAGACGACTCTAGAATGATAAAATGGCTCTCTAGAAGCGTGTTAATTGTTCGCACCTTAATGCAAGTGTACGTCGTGTTGTGCTGTTTCGTCCCATCCAAAGTCCCTCTCTTGGCGCCCCTCACCATTCTTCGAAACCGGACAATGCCCCCTGTCAGCCGTCGACAAGACAAGCGAAGCCACCTTTCTTAATTAGGCAAATGAGGAGGTGGATATGGGGCCACCATCGTCCTCCACCTGAGTACATCTAATCATGCCCGATCAAAAAACGTAACAATAGACGCATGTATTGATCAGCGAGTATCCCTAATCTGCGACGCTATCAATCAGCCGACAAGCGCCGGATCCCGAGCAATCCTTATGGGCCTTCGATTACCATTACATTCATCACTCGCTGCTGCCTCTGAGTTACTCCAAGCTTTCTATATATAACGCGTCTTCGATGTCTTCCGCTTCTTCTGTATAGTTGGGAGTATCGTCGCCGGTATTATGGGTCCTCATTGGGTTGACTTGGTGTTGCTTTTGCGCCAGCCTCCTTCAACCACAACCAAAGAAATACGCAGCCTAATAGTAGGACTCGCAACGACAGATTAGTCGCACTGCATGTCCAGGCCACTCACGGAGCTTTGCAAGGCAACTCGAGTAGGCAGATACTTAGGTTTACTCAGTCTTCACCGGTGATTGTGTAAACAGGAATCCAGCGCGTCAAAGGTCTAGCATCATGTAGATTTGTGCAATCTGTCTTCCATCGCTCTAATGTGCAGTGTGCCTGTATGCGCGAGGGCCTTATCGTTCGAGATGTCGTTTTGGTGTGGGAGAGGGGGGGGGGGGGGGGTAACGACACGCATTCTCGGTTAGATGCAGA
This sequence comes from Stemphylium beticola, assembly GCA_029100535.1. Lineage (NCBI taxonomy): Eukaryota > Fungi > Ascomycota > Dothideomycetes > Pleosporales > Pleosporaceae > Stemphylium > Stemphylium beticola. The sequence continues at coordinate 159,592 of JARBXR010000018.1, read as the reverse complement.
CGCAGCCTCATGCGGTCCGCAGCAATGCCAACTGATCAATGTACGAAGTTCCACCCGAGTGAGGGGTATCCTACTGTCAAATCAGCATTTTCACGCCCTGTCTGACCGGTGGGCACAGTGCCGACCTTTGGAGTAATCATATACTGCTCGCCCTCTCGACGAGGGCGAACGATTCCATACCAACCTGACGCATACCATCAGAAGGATGGCCTCTATTGACCCTTTCCATGAATATGTCATCGGCTACCCGAAATTAGCAGCCAAGATTGCAGTCCAACCTGAAGCCGCCATATACCGCAGATTCGGTGCGCTGAACGCACAAAACCTCCTGTATTACCAGGCTGAGCTCGCAGATCTAGAGGGGAAGCTTAGGGAACAACAATTACGGGATAGCAAGGAAAACAATCAAGGCAAGATTCAGTACGCAAAGAACTGGTTCTTCTTGAAGGATTCCGAATTCGACGGCGACACGGAACAGTTGGACCTTGTGTTGAAGATACGCGCCACCCTTAAAGAATATAGTATGTCATTTGTTGGCGTGTGTGGAACGTGCTCCATGTCACTGAACTGGTCTAGATCATGCTCTCATACAGCAATCGCTCATCCTGAGCTATTCTGAGCCCGGGAAATTTGACCTTCATCAAATGCAAGACTATCTTCAGACGAAAGAGATGGGCCCGTTGGCTTTGACAGGCCATGATGCTAATATATGGGGCTCCATGTGCGACCGCAAGTCTCACGCTCCTGACCTCATAGCTTTAAAATCTCGAGCCAAGAAGGACGCTTTCTCGGTTTGGGCTGCAGAGAATACCATATTCGGCCTTCTGAGATGTGGATGCATGCGCTTTATTAAGCCTTCTCCGATTCATGGCGTGGCCGGGTATGAGGACAGTACCATCTATCGCATCACTTATTGGATTACCAGCATCTTGGCGTCTTTGATTCCAATTGCCTCGATTACGGTCCTCTATTGTCTGAAATCAATGCCCGCGAGACTTGCTACGATCGCAGCATTCAATGTGCTGGTCTCCATCTGCTTAATGGGCCTCGCCAACGCAAAGCGAGCTGAAGTTTTCGCCATTACTGCCGCGTAAGTTTGACGACTCATGGTGCTTCGGGATGAATACTGACAGCACTAGATTCGCTGCAGTACAAGTTGTATTTGTTGGCCAGGACAAAGTCACGTCGAGCTAAATCAATGGCAGAGAACGTAAGGCGAGGAATACTAGGTGGCGACTGTATTGCCGCAGTACAACCCAAATTTAGTTTGTTGACATTACTCGTGCCTGTCGTGAATTATCATGCTCCATGCTTCCCGATAACATAAAACAGACATCTATCATGATCTTTTCCGCTCGCTGAACCGCATAATTAAGAAATATAGACACCAATTGATGCACAACGCCGCGCAATTGCTGAAGCAAAGTTTTCAGCCCGGTACTACGTGGAGACCGAGCACACGACGAGGAGTTTGACACCCTCACGTGGGAATAAAAAATGAAAAATCGGATACAAGAATTTGGATGTGGCGGATATTGGACTGAAGGACGCCATCGGAAGTCGAAGAAAAAGACTCGGAGAGAAACATGAAATGGGGAATCGTAGGCCCACGCAGAACGCCGCTAGACAAATGAAGGCAGCTTGCCCTGCCTTTACATAGAAGAAGTAGAATAGATATGTCAGGTCAACAAGCTGACTTTCTCAAGATGTGCATGCCTGACACTGACCAAAATGGACAATGAAATGGCGAAGAAATGGAAGAATAGTTGGATACATCGTCTAAGCGTGACGATTGAATCACATTTGGCGCACGGTGGGCTCCAGAAAAGCCGTTGGAGCAAGCACCGTAGGATATGGTGTAGATGAGAGCTTTTTGTGTGGACTCGATCGGTTGGTCGAGCGTCGCTGACAAGCAAATAAAAAGAAATGGCGCGTATGAGTCGTGGTGGTCGTTAAATACCCGTTATCGTTCTTGCGGGCCGTTGCCACTATCCCGAGGAGGCGCGGCGTTATTTCTTCGGAAGTTTTTCTTTCTCTTTTCTGGCAATTTCACGTTGCCGTTGAAGACTGTGCACTTGATCACGCTCGGATGTTGCCGTCTGTTGGGTTTGTTGGGCGTTCTTAACTGTGAGTACATGATTAGCGCTATTTAATAGACCCCAAGGATCTGACATACCATCTGGAGCGGGTGGAACACCCCGGAACGCTGCGATGATGTCGTTGTTGACTGTGTAAAGGTCCAACCTATCGATAGTCTCTCTTCCGATGATGAGTTCAAACTTATCGGATTCTACAACATGGCAAGTTGATGGCTCGTAACGAAGCCGGAATTGAGGCCCAGTCCTTTTCTTTTTTCCGTGCCATCTTATCTCCTGCGTTCCTAGGCTTAGATATTCTTCGCGACCAGTGATGCTGGTCCCAAGGCGCTGCTGTCCTGGCGTCGTGTCGTATTCGATGGTGGGGAACGTCTTTTGGAGACAGGCAGTAGAGACGATGTCTACGCGACACTGAGGATCGAAGATAGTGAAGACCGTGCGGGTTATCTCTTCGTTTCCAACAACGATGCATACATTCAAATGACGTTCGAATTTGCTATTACCACATTCGTCTTGCTCGCGACGAGAGCCCCGATTCATAGGATCTCGTATGAACTGCCAGACACTCTGAAGCATCACACGTAGGTTTTGCGATCTTCGCCTTGTGTTATCATGGGGCGCTTGCGAAGGCGCGGCGAGGGCGGGTTGAGACGGAGATTCACTGGGTGTGGTAAGGCCGAGCTGCGGGTTGGATTGGGAGGCGCCGTTGGACTGAACTGTCCATGAGTCAGCAGATGCACTTCTTCAATTGCGACTATCTGAAGTCTATTACTCTTCACGCATGAAGACTTACATGTTGCATCTCGGTTTGACTCGGCATGGCGCGGGGGCGTGGGCCCTACCATGGCGACGGTGTCGAAGACCCCTGTGACAAGGGCGGCGGACCTGGATTGTGGCCGATTACGTGCTGATTATGACCGAGCCAATGCTGGTAGACAGGCGGCTTTTCTGTGGGCTGTAGGCGTGGAGAATGGAGAGGTGCCAGGACAGCGCCGTTCCGTCTATTGATTCGGATATGGCTCTGCAAATGGCGCTGGCGCAGTCGAGTACAGCACGTGTAGTGATAAGGGAAACGAGTGGAGAACAGTAGAGCGAGGGCGAGAACGAGATTCGAGAAGGTGTCGGGAAGCGTACGTCTGGGCGGTGGTGAGGTTGTCTGTGTCGCGTCGTCGATAAGACGAAAGTAGGAGAGGGAGGTGAATGTTGGTTGACGCACGCCGGCGGCCGCATTCCCTGGGCGGCGGTCCTGAGTGGCCTGGATGGCAGTCGCAACCAACCCTGGAGGACCGGTTCCACCATGACACGTGCCCCCGCTGCCCCCCCAAACCCATTCAAAAGTGCAGATGCCATATAGATTGCAGCTCCAAACAGAGAGTGCATCCTGAATAGAGCAATACATCTTGTCAAAAGAAAGTACTCTTGGACTAGTCGACGATTTGGTGACGTAGAGCCAATGCGTGTGTGTGCCCGAGGAATTTGACCTCGCAGCCCATGTAATCCATATCGATAACAACTCCAAGCCAGGGTTACAGGACCAGTGAGCATGCGCGATGCTCCAGCATTACTCAAGTAGAGGCTGAACACGTGCAGCACCGTCCCTTGATCAACAGGGCAGATGCTGGAGAAGACGACATTGCCATGCGTGACATCGTAGCCGTAGCCGGAGGTACCTGAAGATCATTCGTGGGCGACAGAGACGCGTTCCTGTGGGGTCCGTAAATCGGAGTGTTCGCGTCGCGCTAGCACGTGTGTAATTGGCCGATTGCCGCGAAGGTAGCTAGAAGTCTCCGAAAAAGCCAAGGATTAACGCTATTTTCTGGTCAACGGGTGCCATCAGGATGGACTTCTGTAGAGATGAGGTCTTTTGACGTTGGACATGTGAAACCAACCCGGAGAGAAGTATTTCCGACACCAATACAGACGGTAGCCTACCGAATAAGGGAACCTGCAGATCCGCACGTGTGACTGCGACTGTCACAGACCCGAGCGCGTTTGAGACAGACACAGACGACACTACTGGCGGACACTACCAGACTTGCTATCAGTCAGTTGGATCTACAGATTGAAAACCTAATGAGGCTAGTTTCCGTCCGGGATTTCCTATTGAGGTTTTCAGTCTGCAGATCCAACTGACTGATAGCAAGTCTGGACACTACTGCAAAGCCGTTCCATAGTTCATGTTATGTCCGCGTTTTTCTAAGGTCGATCGTACAAGGTCAATCTTGCGGCAAGAATGCTGCTCCATCCATACAGCTTACAGGGCGTCTCACTGTATAGGCTACTTCTCCTTCATAATTTTCACCATGTCATGACGAAGATGGGAAAAGCAGTGAGCCTTGCCACTTTGCAAATGATTACATGGGAAGCAAAATCCAAAATGCATCTAAGTCTACAAGATTTCTGATCTCGTCTCGCTGAACATAGACTTTCTGGGGTTATGAATGTCGTACGAAAGGCAAGTCAGTTTCATTTACTATGATTCTTTTGAACTTAGTAGCGCTGTTCACCCCTCGCGATAAACATCATGGACAAGAACTTGAGTAATTTGCCCATTAGTGGGCAACATTTCCTATCAATCTCCAACCAATACATGTACTACGCCCAAACACCTTCCCACAACTCGGAGTTTCAGTACAAGAAAAAGATTCCTGACATGGCCGTCTTTCATCTCGCATGCATGACCTCTTCCCAAACCGGCCAGTAGCCTTCCACGCCTGGCTCATCCATCTGCCAGATCAAACTTGGGTTCTGTCTCATAATACCTTCATGCTCCCATTTCAAGCCAACTAATCTCTCACTCAGCACCTTCATCTCGTTCACCACCAATCTCAGCCCCCTGCCCCTCACGGTAGAAGGTGATATTTCGCCTTTGAGGTCGGACAGCGGCCCGACGAGCCGCCTGAGCGTAGGCGGCAGGTTGTATCGGAAGGAAGCCTCGACCCAAGCTGTGACCGCAAGCCGCGAGGATAAGAAAGCGCTGAGAGCGGGGAGATAAGCGAACGTGTCCGCTGGAGAGGTAGGGGAATGATGAGACGTCAAGGATAGAGCGCGGCTTAGGTGTATCGGCCAGCAAAGTGCTGCATATCGCAGAAACGGGAAATGTGTATCGAAAGGTACGGTATGTATGCTGTTTGCCCGTGAGCCATTTCGCGAAGTAGGCATGTTCGGCACCACAGGATGATTGTTGTCGCCATCTGATGAGGACAATGACTTGTAACCGCTGTCGACAGAAGCACTTGTACGCTGGCTCGCGCCGCTGCTAGTTGGCATGCCCGGTAGCATGATTGGAGTAGGCGGCTGCAGGGCCCCAAGTGGGCGATTCGGTACGTCGTGAACGAGGTAAGAGAGGCAGCGCGCTGCGAGATGTGCGTGCACACTACTCTCTTCGCATAGGCTGAACTCGGAATCTTGAGACATAGGCGACTGGAGAAAGTCGCGGATCGATTCGTGGGCGAAGGATATCCTGTCATCTGTGAATACAAGCAGACCGCAGGTGAGCTCATCCAATGCGCTCACAACATCTGCCGTGTGTGTGATTTCGTCTGTATCTGCACCATTCAAACACAGGACAGCTCGTAGTGCGGCAGAATCCATGTGATGAATCTCGTGGGATAGCCAACGGAGGCTATCGGTGATGACACGCTTCTCAAGCTGCGAGCGACGCGCCAGCGCGTTGAGTATAGTATGGTAAAGCGATGCCAAACCCCTCAAGGATTGAACGTTTTGCAAGATCGCAAGTCGTTCTTCTGAGGAGAGCACCGGCGATTGGATGAATCTCAACAACATGCTGGCCCACAGGAATTCTCCATTTGCTGCTTGTGCAAACTGGGGAATGAGGACCCGGTCCATAGATATCCCAAAGAATCCCTGGTCGGCTAGTCGATTCAACTCTGGCGCGACATGCTTCTCGATAGCGGCGGCGTTATGTTGGCTCGCGAGAGAAAGAATATGAGGAGCGTCAGATGCCCACTTCTGGTATTCCAAGGGTATCTTCAAGCCTGGTCTGCTGAAAAAAATCACTCGTGCATCGGAATGACGGCATAATTTTGCCAGAGACGCGAGGAAGCTTTCCATGTCGTCGCACTCATCAATGCCGTCGATCACAATGTAGGTGGGGTGCTGTCGTAGTAATAGAGTAAGGACGTCTATCACCTCATCGGTAGTTGCGTGTTCTCGAAATGAAGTCTTTCGTAATATTAGACATACAGTATCGAGCGTTGAATGATCGTGGTGGTGCGCCTGGAGTATCTGACATGCCATGGCGCGAAAGGCATCGTCTGGGTGGTTGGTTTCGGGACGGAGGCGACTGAAATGGTAGCGTGCAACTGTGGGTGGCTCATCACAGAGTTCCGGGTCTTCAGCCTCAGCTGCTAGGTTCTCAATGACCGAGTGCGATATGAACGTTTTGCCAAAACCAACGCTTGCTGCACTTTGTTAGTATTCGGCGGGTTTGCATGGGGTAAAAGGACCAACTGACCCTGAACAAATAGAACTCGATGTTGCCAATTAGCCATCAAGACACTCTCGTCATTGGCCATGCCCTTTTCGAATACTTGATCTCTCCATTTGAAGTATGCAGGAGTCTGCAAGAACCATGCGCACGACTCTCCGTTGTATGGTTCATGGTGGCGATCGATTTGTCGTGACTCAGGCGAGCTGCAAAGCCATTTTCGCACTTTCCCCACTCTCCTCCATCTCCTCGAATTACTTTGTCCCTCTTGATCCATGTTACTGCTGCTACTGGCTTGCTCTTGATTGTGCAGGAATTCAAGATAATTGTTTCGATGATGCGAGATATCTGCATAGTGCTGGACATGGTTCTCTGTCTCCTTCTCCAACCATCTCCTGTGCTCGCTCAACCGGACTTCGAATCGCGAAAGGCGTGAGTCGAGTGGCCGCCACGAAATTGTATGAGCTGTACCATAGTTAGCTAACCTGACGACAATCCGAATCGTGTTGTTCTAGCTGTCCATTGATATTTGAGATCATTGAGATAAAAAGTAGCGTGTATGGTAGTGCCACGAAAACCAACGACGGATGATCTAGTACTCGGTCCAATACATATGCAAGCAAGGGCCGCTGGTGATTTCTGATGCACTATTGGTCGGGGTCACGAATGGCCGAGTTTATCGGTATGATCCAAGTGTACAAAAGGTCTGCAACGTACCTTGAGTTCCCCGACAGAAGATGCGGTATATTCCCAACAGTAACTGAATAGAGTCGAAGTATACATAAGACATCAGTGTTGTTAGGTGAAAGTCGTCCCCTTCCAGGTGAGGATCAGATGTGCGTCGGTTGCAAACTTCGTATATTTGCTGATACAGTGGCAAGGTATGTGCAATGGCCTCAAACACGTCGGCGACTCTTTCGAAGAGAAGCATGTAATCGCTACTTATCTACCTCTGAATTAGCACAGTTTGGGGACGATGGGCATAGAAACAATACCTTTATGACTAGGCGTACTGTGCCCCAAAACCAGCCAGCCCATTCTGGCTGAAGTTTCACGCATGTACCAAGGACATCAAAGTATGGCGCAAAGTTCCGGATGAATAGCGTGATCTTTCGGCTGCAGGCAGCTATCCTCTGATCTGCGGAGCCGCCGCGGACGGATATCCGACGCAATTCATCCAGTAACAGCGATGCAGTGGCATCGTTGTGGGAATGAAGGTGATGCTCGTGCAAGACAGTATTCTGTATGAATTTCATTGCCTCATCAAACAAAGGTGTATCTGCACTGTGTATTGTTAGGTTCACTTTTCAGATTTCATCATGGACGCAAAAGAACTTACTGCGATTCAACCATTGCTATGTCTGTGGTTTCAGTCTGTGGTGCCATTTCTTGGGTGTATTCGAAACCGAGCGCAGCTGTCTTTTTAATGGTGGATGCATTGGCACAAAATGTTCAGAATACACCTTTGATGACTTGGAGCGACAATGACATTGTAAGGACATGGTGCCGACAGGGGCCGCGGCATATGGGTGTATTAAGCATTTAACTCGCTCATATGAACGGGCCCGAATATAGAGCAATGGCTGCGTTGTATGGAGCCACGGGAGAAGAAACGGGCGTCGTGGGGCTGAATGGGGACGGGAAGATAAGCGGGATGTGTAAGAGCATGGTGAGAGTCCCTGTAGGCGGGATTGTCATGCCCCGGACACAACAGAATTGGCAGGCGTGGGGGACCGTGCTCGGGAACGTGGGCGAAACGACAGGCCCATGCGACAATTTGCATGTGGCAGGTCGGAGGCTTTGACCGATGTGCGGGGAATTCCTTGTTCGCCATGAGTAAAAGAAATTCAAAAGAGGCGTTGCACGACGCGAGACGGGCAAAGCAATGCGAACGAGTAAACATCTTGGGTATCTCCTCAACAAGCTACATAGCCAACTGCTCGGCGTAGTCAACGGATCTATGGTACAAAAAGTATTAGAAGGCTAGATACTAAAGCGAATGCCACTAAAATTGTGGCTACCTGATTACGCGGACGCAGGCATGCCGAGCCGGAGCGCAAGCAATGCACGCACGTCGGTGACATATTGCAAGCCCTCGAGCAGTGGGATGAGATGCAGTAGATCATGGTCTGTTGGGTCGCTAATCCAGCCTTCGATGGGAATGGCATTGTCTAGTTTTGCGGTCAGCACGCTGCAGCGTTCGGGGCGTCCGCGCTGAGGGTCATCTTACCTGGATGGAAGACGTAGCTCAAGGGGCTGTTATCAAGTATCATGACCTTGCTAAGATCCGGCTCGACCTGTGCAAGATCCTTGATGTAAGCCCCGTTGCGAACAGTGCAGTGCTGTCTGTAGTATCTTCCTGCGAAATACTTGCGCTCTACTTCCAGCCAGTCGATGACTGGGTCGGCGTACTCTTGGACCGAAGCGGTAAAAATGATCAGGTTGTACCATTTACTGACCTAATTGGCTTGTCAGATACACGCTGTTGGGATTCGGCTGTTCTCTTTACCTTTTTCAGAAAATCGTCACAGTAAGGCCGCTTGTGAACATAGTACAGGAGCGGCACTTGAGGACCGATGACCTGCCCACCGGCGCCGACGGATGCCTGCAGCTTTACCTCTACCATGTGGCCAGTCTGGAAGCGGCCGCCATTCACGATGCTGTGGATCAATGTTTCATCAAGATCGATGATCAGCGTTTTCTGGTGTGGGCCGACGGCTGATGTACCTTTCGCGGAATAAGACGGCTGGCGCCGTGGGACTAATGGACGCGGGGGTTGAGGCGCTCGTGGGAATTTGGTCAACTGTTTGGACGCCACGGTTGCCGGACCGGTAGGAGATTTGAGGGAAGCTGCGGTCTCGGACGAGACGGAATTACTTTTGGACGATTGAGCCTTCTTCGCTGCCTTGCGCTGCCTCAATGCGTCTTCGTTATGGTGAAGTGTGATTCGGATCGACCTCTTTGCAGGGGCGATCTCGTCTGCCCGCGATGGTGTGCTTGACTTGGATCGGGTGTGTCGCGCAGGGCTATCAAAGTCTCCGTCGCGTGTGCCAGATCTCTCGCTCTCCGAGTCGGACGTCATGGCGGTCGAGGTGGATGCGATGGATAGCGATCGCCGCGTGGGCTGCTTAATGGTGGGCTGGGCAACGCTGGAACTGCGACTGTTGCGCGTAGCCTTCTCGCTATTGTCTGGGGTGTCTGAGGCTCGCGCTGCGTGTGCGCTCACCTTCTTCCGACGTCCGCGTGTAAAAGTGCGCGAGATATGATACACAGGGGCTAAAAAGGAAAAGTGGCCGTCGTCCTCGTAGTAGAAGCAGGCCACCAAGCACTGGCTCGTATAGACAAAGGGGCTGGCCAAAACGCCCACGACAGCAAGAAGGCCGTCAGATATGCGCTGCGGATACAGCCATCTCCTTCGCCGCGTGGTATCTTCGTACGGTCCTTTCTGAGGTTGTTGGAGCAGTGGGGATTTCTCGTCGTATCCGGATGCGACCGCCTCCGTGTTCGAGGAGCCGGAGCCGTTACTCCTGTCGGCGCCCATCTTGCGCGTCTCGCTTGGTGCAGCTATTGCATTCGCATCGTCAGTCTGGGCGGAAGGAGAGGGCCGAGGTTCGAGAATGGTAAAGGGTGTGTGGGGTAGCGTGATTACGGGGGCCTGCTGCTTGTGGTTTATATGCTGCCGGGCAGCAATGCCGTTGCGACGGAAGAGCGGTTGAGAGAAGGTAAAAAGTTGCAGTCCGGTGAATCTGCTCTTCCGAACGACTGCGGGACTAGCGATAAAGCCGAAGCGTGGGCGGCGGCGATGTTGCAGAAGGGCTAAACAGAAGGTTGGGGATGATGCCAATGACGAACAACTGGAGAACGGCCGTGCCCAATCGGAACACCGAAAGCTCAATTTAGTTACGACTCATACTTTGGGTTCACGCATGCTCGAACAAGCAATATTCACCCACACGACTCGAATACGCGATACGGATGCCCGTACTGATTTGAACGCTCCAGCACTCTACTGATCAACTTGATTTTTTCTTCTAAAATTACAAACGCTGGGAGAGTCATCAAAGAACAACCCCACCACCCCCCACATACGCGCCATATACAAATCGAAATCTTGGAGAATCGGAACGAATAATCCTACGAGAGATCCCAAGATGCAGGGCGCGACAATACAGGCGCCAGGCCTCTCCACTTACCTCAAATCACTAAAGAGCACACCAGTAGACGCCTCGGTCGAGCACTTCATCTCGTGAGTATCACGATTGCACAGTGTGCAACAGCAGCTGATCAGCATGCCATAGACTCCTCAAACGACGACAGATTCGAAACTCGAGACCATGCGCCATCGCGACGACAGCCCTACTTCTGCGCGTAGTGGGCGAATTCAAAGGGAGGGATGCCGCAAAACTCATCGAGCGCATTAAGCAGGTCGGCAGGCGGTTGACATCGGCGCAACCGCGAGAGGTCGTGGTCGGAAATATTGTACGGCGTGTACTCGGACTCGTCCGTGAGGTGGTCGACGAGCATGCCGAGGGACAGACACCTACTGGGAGCGAACCAGGCCACTCGACACCACACGCCCACCCGCAGCACGACTCGCTTCACAGGCCAGCACTCAATTCGAGCATATCCACATTCAGTCCTCTACGACATACCGTTGCAGAGCCCATGCCCACGGGTGGATTCACAGACAACGCATCCGACGTTAGCGAACCCTCGAGACGGCCCCCGCTACTCACTTCTCACACGTCGTATGCGCCCGCCTCCTCCGCACCCCTCGTACATTCGCTATTCGGCCTATTCTCCCAGCCAAACGACACGCCCTCGGCCACAAGCACTCCAACCGCACCGGCATCGCCAAATGGCAAGAGCACGCTTACCGCCCTCAACCTGGAGCGACTTGCGGGTATGGAAAGGAGCCAGAATCTTGACCTCAAGGGCGAGGTCATGGAAGGCATACGAGAGCTGCAAGATGAGCTGGAAACATCAGACAAGCAGATTGCCGAAGTCGCGCTCGAGCACATTCACGCGAACGAGATCATTCTCACACACACCGCATCTACAACAGTCCAGAAATTCCTCCTATTCGCCGCACGAAAACGAAAGTTTACTGTTGTACACGCCGAGACATATCCTCACGATCATACCGCTACTCATGGCATCCTACTGACTGGCAAGAAGCGAGAGGCCAACCCAGACGATGATGCCGACGACGACAAGTGGAAGCCCCTCACTGACGCCGGCATCCAAGTCTACGTCATCCCAGACTCACATGTTTTCGCAATAATGTCTCGCGTCAACAAGGTTATATTGGCTACACACACTGTGCTCGCCAATGGCGGTCTCGTTGCAGCAGCCGGGGCGCACATGATCGCGAAGGCGGCCAAGGAGCACCAAACACCTGTGGTAGTACTCAGTGGTGTCTACAAACTCAGCCCCGTCTACCCATTCGATATCGACGAGCTGATCGAGCACGGTGATGCTGGAAGTGTCGTACCGTACGACGACGGCGAGTTCGTCGATAAGGTGGATGTTGAGAATCCTCTGTACGACTATGTTCCCGCAGATCTTGTGGATCTCTACATTACCAACCTGTAAGTTATACCCTCATAACCCAAAGGGATCGAAGATTAATTATTGCAGTGGCGGACACGCACCATCATACCTCTACCGCATCGTAGCAGACCACTACCGCTCCGAAGACATCACTCTATAGTTTACAACAATGACGGCGTTACCATACCACGCAGCTGGCAAGGAAGCAAGTCTCGAATTGCGAGGGCGCAATTGATAGAGTATGGGCGCCTAGAGCCAAACGAATAAAATGCGTTCGATGAATCAATCTGCGTTCGAACCTCATCTACCAAAGACCTAATTCGTGCCCTCCATGTGCCCCTTCGTGCTCCTACGCCCTGCGCAAACTAACATCATCCACACATCCCTCAACCCGATTGGTCGCCCTTTTGTGCCCCTTCTGCACCCACCCGTATCCCGCATCTTGCCATCCGCACCATTGGTCACGCGTGCCCTAGCAGCGTGCCCTTCGGCCCTGGGGAATCGACGCTTTTTGATATGATTACCACTTCAGGTAGTTTGAAAGCTTGGGGTAGTGGGTCGGTAGGGCACAAAGGGGTACAGTGGCGTTCCCCGGGGCGTGCGGCCGACGGCAATGCAATATAATTGCTTTTTTTGTCTTTGCCGGCCTGCGTGGCCTACGGCGCAGAGGGCACCCGGGATGACATGCTGGAATTGGTTGCATGGAGTTAGTAGTGTAATGTTGTGTTGTTCTTGGGGTGCTCTAGCTTCTGGGTCGGAGGAAGGAGGGGTCGGTATCACGATGTTTGACCCCTCTCCTCCAACTCGGACACTCTGAACTTTGAACTCAACCCATGGCGCTGAGCATTACGTGAGAATACTCCTCACCTCCCGGCGCGGAGATATACAACGTGCTTTGTAGCTTCGCCGTTGGCCGTCTTGGGAAGCTGCACTCGTTGATAACGTAGGGCTTATCGTGCGTCGCCCAGCTGTTCATACATTACGTATGCGAACAAGTGGGCGCTTGATACGATAGATCGTCGGATGTAGCATACAAGGCATCTTTCAAGTTCGAAGTAACAAGATAGACATTCGCTCGAGGTATACAATGTCGTTTCTCCAGCTTGAAGGGTTGCATGTTTTTGTTACAGGTGCTGCGGGGGGTATTGGAAGCGCAATTGTGGACGAATTCTTAGGTATGTGATATGAGCTTTGCATCTTCCTGCAGTATGCGACGAGCAATCTTCGCTAGACAGAACGTCATAGTAGAGGTAGTATCCCGTGCGCATTACCAGGCAGGGAAGGCACTTTTTGACGCACCACCACCATCAAGCACCAGCTTCGGACCGATAGCTGAATTCTGAAGCCATCTTGTTTTGCTTCACTACTAACAGCTACACAGCACAGGGCTGCAAAGTCACCGCGCATGACGTCCGTTCAAATCCACTCGCCTCGACTAATCCCAACCTCTACTGCCTCCAGGGCGACATTAGCTCTGAATCATCCATCCAAGATTCAATCGCTGAAGCCATTGCGCATTTTTTCCAACCCATCAGCATACTCTGCGCGAATGCTGGCATCACCGATGAATCCGCCAGCTATTCCATCTGGGACATGCCCAGCGACTTGTGGGATCGAACCTACGCTGTAAATGTCCGCGGCACCTTCCTAACCATTAAGCACTTTCTTAAATCCGTCGAAAGGTCTCAGACTGAATCTGGTAAAGAAGTGGAGAACGTGAGTGTTATAGTTACGGGATCTGAGTGTGGAGTTTTCGGCCAGGCAGGGCATGTCGAATATGCGAGTGGAAAAGCGGGGCTTCAGTATGGCCTTGTGAAGACGGTGAAGAATGAGATTGTGAGGCTGAATAGGAAGGCGAGGATCAATGCCGTGGCGCCGGGGTGGGTTGATACGAAATTGATCGAAGGGAGACTGGATGATCCGAAAGAGATGTGGAGGGAGGCAGAGGCTACGTACGTGCCCACATTTAGACGGCGAAGCTGTCTCGATTGAAAGTCTAAGCTAACATAGCCAGCGTCCCATTGCGGAAGATCGCACAACCCACAGATATCGCAAGGGCAGCTGCTTTTCTAGCTAGCCATCGCGCGGCAGGCCATATCTCAGGCCAATGCATCTCAGTGGACGGTGGTATGGAAGGTCGCATTGTCTGGTCTGAAGATGAAGTGCGCAAGTCTCATCCTACTGCTATCGAGCCTGAAACGCCATCTGTAAATGCTACAGATGAGGTTTTTGGCACTGCCACCCAAGGCGTATCTCTAGCCAGCAGAGGTCCTTCAGCCATGACAGTCCCGACAATCTCATCTCTCAATGCACCTCAGCCCACGGCGAAGCCAAAAATCAAGATTCTCCTCTCAGTCGACTTCGACGCCGTATCCGGCTGGCTAGGAACCGGCCAGCACCCCTCCAACAGCCTCGCAGACTACAGTTCGGGTTTCTTCAGCGCCTACGTCGGCGTCCCACGCCTACTCAAACTCTTCGCCAAACACGGCATCGCCAACAAAACAACATGGTTCGTACCCATGCACAGCGCCGAAAGCTTTCCCAAAGAGTTCTTAGCGATAAAAGAGAGCGGCGCCGAAATCGGACTCCACGGCTACTGCCACGAAGGCGCGCCCCAACTGACGCCCGCGCAAGAACGCGAAGTCCTCGAACATTGTATAAGCCTGTACCAAGAGCTTCTCGGCAAGCGACCGCTTGGCTACCGCGCCCCTCTGTACCAACTCCGCGAGAGCACGATCGAGTTGCTGGAGGAGTACTCTTTCCTCTACGATTCTAGTCTCTCGCACCACGATAGTAAACCGTACTACCTCCCCAACATCCCGCCTATCAAAGCACCGGAATACAACGAGGCTGCTTCGGCGAAGGATTGGATGAAACCTCTCCCGGCACCCTCATCCCCGACGGCGAAAACGCTCGTTGAGATACCTGCGAATTGGTACACGGAGGATATGACGCCGCTTCAGTTCTACCCCAATACGCCGAACTCGCAGGGCTATGTTGATGTGCGTGTCATAGAAAATATGTGGAAGGATAAGTTTGAGTGGGTTAGGAGTGAACTGGAAGAAGAAGGTTTGGAAGAGAAGGATTCGGTAGTCTTCCCGTTGGTTTTGCATCCTGATACTAGTGGTATGGCGCATGTGATTGGGATGATTGAGAGGGTGGTTAAGTGGCTGAAGGTATTGGAGAGGGAGGGTGTGGTGGAGTGGTGTACATATGCAGAGATTGCGGGGGAATGGAAGGAAAGGAATGCTGTGTGAAGAATTAATGTAAGGGAAAGAAAGAGTTCGGTCATCATTGTATTCTTTTGCGATTATATCGCATGCATGCATCCAGCCTCTACTCATCGTAGTTGCCTCATCGCATGTTCACAGCATACGAGCCTTACAGCCTCATCTACTACCTCTCTACACATCACCAACCTCGTCACCAGCCTTTTCATACACCTTGGCGAACTTTCCCTTCTTTCTGGTCTGTGTATCTTCAGTAGTCTTCCTCTTCTTCCTCACTTTCTCCTTCTTCTCCTCAGCGAACACAACGCGAAACAGATTGGGAACACGATCTTCGAACTGCGCCATCCTACCCCTCAACCTCTTCACCATGTTCTTCAGGCCCATATCTTTGAGGCGGTTAACGAGAAGTCTAAGTTCCTCCTTTGTATCAGTACAATCCCCGCTGTTCGAGTCGCGAACCAAGGTCCTGGGGCCTCGATAATCCAACTAGTAGTCCTCCAACGAAAGCGGAGGTTGAGAAACCGGTTCCACTTGATTAATGGCATGCTCAATGACGGTCCCGCAGAGACTTGACACCACGATATCCGATTTCCAGGTCTCCATACCTTTGATCTTGGCGAGCAGTTTGAGTAGGTAAGGCGCGTTCTCCGCTGTATCGCCTAGTAATGGGGAAAGCGCGATCCAGATATCCTCGGGGAAGCTCTGAGCGATGAAAACGGAGATATCAACAATTTCGTCGAATTCCCGGAAAAAATGGGCTTTCTGCGTGGGAGCTTGGAGGATTTGAAGGCAATATTCCCCGATAGCGGGCTCGGACGTGAGAGACGTGTGTTCTAATAGGAGCTGGCGCACAGAGTAGAGATCTTTCAGCGTACATTGCTTGATCGCTCTAGTGCTTGAGGTGAGAACGATGTTGCAATATCGCTGGATCGTGTCTTCGGCGAGTTTGTCTTTGAGCCCGGTCATCTGTGTCATGAAATTCTTTACGTCGGAGGTGCTGGCCTGTTTCGCGACACGTTCGAGAGCTTCTTGGACGACAGTATCGTTCTGCAGCTTTTGGCCGTAGATGACGATGTCCCTACTATGCTTAACCTCGAGCAAGCGGCTGTGTGAAAGCTTCTTGTGGATTGTAGATGAGCTCCACTTTGCTAGTGCGGCCGATGCTGGAGACGGATCTGAAGTACTGCCAAACACATTAGTTTGCTACGAATCATATTAGTGTAGGTGGCTGTAACTCACAGATACTCGCCCCGGGCTTTCTCTTATGCTGCTTGGATGCTGTCGATCATACATATCTGTTCTCCGAAATTCTCGCAGCGTCTGACAAGATCGGTACATTTCTCTAAGTAGCTCTCCCTCTGGGTCTGCCACAACATGCGACCTATGGCTTCCACCGTCACTTCGGCGTTGGTAGCCCTTTTTGCCTCCGAATATTCTCACGAAAAGGTAAAGGGGAACATGTGGAAACCGCCGATGGCTTTGTGCCTTGCATCTGCTGATCCCTACTCGGCACATACTGCAGCAAGGTAGTCCATCGCCTCTCTAGATAAGTATGGAAAGCGCGCGGGCTTCAGTCTCGATTCCATCCGACTACCGTTTGCTATGCCGTAGCTGAGGACCAGACCGCAGATGTCTTGCAGCTGCCGAAGTTGCTTAGGATCAGCTCCAGGTTCTCGCACTTTCTTTGTCGCTTTACGTAGCAAATCAATGACGAGTTCTGGCGCTGCTGTGCACGTGATGTCGAGATTGGAAAGTACTGCTTGCGGCCCATCTGCTCGGGGTATGCGAAACATTGCCGGATGGATAGGATGGGAAGGCTGTTCTCGAGAACAATGACGAGGGCTGTCCGGCGATGTGTACGCAACCTTGTTAGAATCGCAATCCTCAATCATGCGATTCCGTACTTACTGGTGCCAAAGGTTGTAGTCTACGCAAAACTCCTTGTCCGAAACACCCTCCTCTGTGACGATACGAGCATTCTGGTGGGTAAACGGCTCTTCCTGTACTATTTCGATATTTCTCAAGGCTAGCCGCTTCCTACACACACGTCCGTCTTCTTGGAGCAGACTATCTAGCATCAGCTGATCGATCATAAAGCATTCTGATCCTTCCGGATCAATGTTGGGACGACTTTTCCTCTACTTCCGGCCCTCGCTTCTGTCCAATATGACAATGCAGCCAAGTAACTTCTTCACAGACGCGAACAGAAGCGTGCAGTTCAGCCTATGGCAGACCTTTTGCAGGATTTTGTAGTCGGACCTGTCGTTGTTTTTCAGGGTTCTAGGCAGTCCGGTGATATTGTACGTATGGTGAAGGACGTGGACGAGGAGGTGCGGAAAGTCGGAGGAAGACTCCAAGTTTTCTTCATCTTTCCAGCTCTTGATCACGACGGTGAGCGCTGCTTCCTTTTCCTCGGGAGTGTCCGCAGACAGCGCCGAGAGAATTGCATTATGAGTCGCGCGGTCCGGAGGCTCGCTCGCTGTTGACATGGTCGCTTCTGCCCCGTGTATTGTTGGATACGGCGAGCTCGTGCTGGGGAAGCAAAAAAATACTTGAATCGCTGAGACTGCAATCTTTTATAGCGACTGAAGCGGTTGTGTTCCTTGGCCTGAGTACACGTTGAGTGGGAAAGTCTGAGTCAAACTGCAGGGTAGATTAAGAGGTCTCAGTCTAGGTGGCGTAGAAAGAAAGCCGGGGGAGCTTGGATGGTGAAAATAGCATAGAGTGAAGGGCCCATGTCAGACAGGGAAAACTTAGGTGCTGTCTTGGACGCAAACTTTGTGCAAACGGGCGAAAGTTAGCATTCACTGTAGACCAGATAGTCAGAAACAAAGGCAACGATTCCCTGGGCCAGGCCGTAAGCGGTATTAACGACTTGATCATGGAGAGCAGCGGAGGCCAAAGCCGGGGCGAGCGCGGCGATGAAGTTGGATTTCATGTTGAACGAGAAATGCGATGAGGAAAAGACTGTTGGTGATGAATGTGAGTCAACCCTGGCCGGACAGGACTAATTATTTATTTCCACCAAGCTTTGAAAAGGTTCTATTGCTCGATGCCGTCAAACCTCCTGGCGACAACATGTCGTAATCCTTCGAATAATGACTTCGCGCATAGGAAGGGGGTGTATTGCTCCCAATCGAGGTCTTGACCGAAAGCATCAAAGGAAACGTTGGGGGTGGAATAACGCGCGGTCGGCTTCGGAGGTGCAGGGTTCCTATTTTAGCAAGGTGCGAGCAACATCATTCAGATATGACCAAGATCACCTGTTCAAGGATTCGCCTACCGCAATTTCCGACGCATCACTGTGTGATGCGTCCAAAACGGGTGTCGTTGCCCGTGTAGGTAACTACAACTAGCAATAAGCCACTCGTCACTAGCGTACCCAGGATAAACCCTTACCCGCAGCATTTACATCGCTTTTGACCACCACACCTGTCCTAGTTTCGCGCAAACCGAACAACGATCGCTGATACGTTAGGCTTTACATCGAGTTTTGACCACCTTCAATGTATAATGAATATCTTCTTGTAGAGATCTTCCCCGGCTTCGCACGTCAGGGCTTCGTCCGCACATACGTGTTCGTCCATGTCCAGTATCTAAAAAGGAAGCGCATTTTTCACGATGATCCTCTCCGACACTGTATATAAGCCGGCTCATGCAGCCTCTAGTTGCAGAAAGCACTCTCGTCCGCATTATCTAGGCACCTACACGATCCTGTTCATTTCCACTATCTCGAACCTCAATTACCATCAGCAACGTCATCGTGTTCCAATCCGGCATCGTCCACTCGAAATTTTTGACAGCTATGACTAGTGTTTTAGTCCTTGCGCATCCTCAGTTGTTTCCACGCGAGGGTATGATGTCCAACCCAACGCCACGGCCGAGAGTACTGTCCTAATATGGTATCGCTAGAATGTGACAGCTACTCGGTTCTCAGCACCACCTACCCCACCATCGCCTCGACATATACCGTCAAGGAAAATGACACCATGGCTTCTATTCCTACCAACCTGGGAATTAGTATCTGCGACATCGCGCGTGCGAACCGTATGGCTGATGCGATACTCGTCTACGTTGGCGAACAGCTTTCAATTCCCAGCTAGCACTTGTCCCGAAGATGATTCCTATTTGATAACCGACAGCACCAATGCGACTGCCACTTGTGTTATGGGTGGTCCACACGTTTATACTACGTTTGACGGGGATACCCTCCGAACAATCACCGAACAAAAGTTCAACATCTCACTCTCTGCCCTTCAATCAACTGCCATGGGGCCCGGTGTTGGTGGTGATACAGAAACCAATATTGGTGCTGGTCAAACCCTGAAGCTTTCTCTTTGCGAGGAGAGCCAATGTCAAATGTTACCAAATTCAGTACGGGACGTACGCCGACATCGCCCGCTTCTACGGTTCCATGGTTGTTCAGACTATGGCTGTCAATCCTACGTATAACAAGAGTACTGGCGCTGCTGGAGATGGACCTGTTGTTGCTATTCTAGCAAACTGTTCCTGACCACAAACGGAACGCCCGTGGTTATCTCCTAGATGGACTTTTATAGACTAAGCACTGTTCTTCTTCCAATCCGCTAGAGTGCATAAGACCCATGGAATATCAAGTCCCTTAAAACTCGCTCATCGAATCGTCGCTTTTAGCCGAATGTAAACGCAGTAGTCAATGCCCCAAATAATCTTTTTGCAGCAATACCCTTATGCCTTGCTACTCAGTCATCCAAGACAATAACCTCCCTCTTGCGCTTCTTCTGTGTTCCGCACAAAGCGCCATCGTTGGCTGACTCACGTTTGACGCGCGCTCGGTTACCAATCTCTCTATTGACAGCGGGGTCTTCCACATCCATTCCCTGCGTTGTTTTAGCATGAAGCGATTCCAGCTCTTAATGATTTTTACCTCGTAATATTTGAGCAGCGTCATAAGACTCTTGCGGCTCTGTCCCTCTAAGCCTTTGTTGTGACCTCTGTAGCCGGTTATCATGACGATGATCTCTCCGATGGTGAGGCCGTGCTGGTCATTCGTAGCACTAGCTGTCAAGTTTTCTTGGGACGGGGGAGAGGAAGCACTCAACGGGCTACCATGTCTAGCTCCGTACGAGGTCGGCGCTCGTGAAAGTATGGGCAGCTGGGGAGAAGCGGAGTTTGGAGGTTCGATGCGACCTGGCTGAGGAAGTGCGGGCGGGTCAGAAAGGCGAGGCAGTAATCCCATCGAAGTGAGCATAGCTATGTATCAAGTCAATATAATGGTTGCAGTTGGATGTATCATGCTTACCACGTGAACGGTACTTGAAGTTGAACACAGCGAATGCGTGCTCGTCGCCCTTGCTATCGACATTGTTATAACACAACATGGTGGAACTGCTCGCTCGCTTCTTCGGCTCAGCAACACTTTGAAAACGTTAACATTTGCGTCAATGGATTGACACTTTAAATTACCTTCCATAGTGTGATATAACAAAGCCTTGAACGCTTTTCTCAGGGACGGCCCCAAACGATGATAGGCCATGGGAAACGTTCGCCTGCTCTAGGCCCCTCCTTGATGCCCGCGCCCATCGTATATTCTTTACTCGATGAAATAGGACGGTGATAGTTCCGGTCTGTCTGAGGCGCTCATTGGTGGTCTTGTCGAGCTTCTCTGCGCTATCCTCATCTGCCAAATTTGTCAGCAATAGCCGCCTCGCTTCAGGTCACAGTTGACTTACTGATAGCAAACAGAGAAAAGACCAAGTTAGATTGGTACCATCGGCCGTTGATATTCGATTGAACACCAATGGTCCGATACCCACCCGCCTTTTCATGGTTTTCATGCGCAGTAGATACGAGTTGATCATGTTGCCATCGAGCCGCGCCTCGACGCTAGCACCGTATGTAGCAACGAAAGCCTCAGAGAACTGCGTTAGCACTTCGAAATTGCTGTGCCCAATCACTTCGACGTAGTTGTTCACAGTGCTTGGGGTATCTTCCGCCGCTTCATCGGGGAATTCGCGAAGCGGGGTATCGTTCACTCTGACTTCGACTGTCAAACCGGGAGAGCTGGCTATGATGGCCATATCTGAGTGGTATGTTGTATTCGTAAGGTGGTGGTGCTTTGAGGTGGGTGAGGTTATTTCTGAGAAGGTAGCAGAAGTTGTAGGTTACAATGGCTTGGCAGGGTCAACACGTCAGCGGGGTGATGGTGATGGTAAAGTTGGTGAACTAGATCTCAACATTGCGGGGTAAGATAACACCTGTGAGTAGTGAGACCATGCTAAAACGTAGCGGTGATTGGCTTGACGAGGAAGATGCGAGGCGTCAGTGCAAGAGTTTCTATATTTGAGGTGAGTTCTATGCCATGGTACGCAGCTGATCAATGCTTTTCCAAGGGTGATCGAACATAGACTAAGGATTGCTTGTTGATCCAATTATGGATAATAACAGCAGAAGCTTCTCGCTCGACGATGTCCGCCTGTCAGCTGATGGGGCTCGCATGACCGTTCTCAGAGGACGACACACTTAGAGTGGCAATCCACACATCATATCCTGCGTGTCCATAGCTAGAATTAGTGGGTCATCTTAGCCAAGCACGATAACTTCGCCGTCTGGGATACGGCGACGCTTCCGACTCCTAGGCTCCAGAACCACGACTTCTTTATCATCGTCTGACTTAACAGGCTCTTCGTTCCGCCTACGCTTGGCGGCATTCTCCCTCTTGACTTTGAGCGTAGCCACATCTCGTTCCTCGAGTACATTAGTATTGGTTACCGACTCGGTCACGACTTCTCACATACCTTGAGCTGCTTAACAAGTTGGCGGAGTTCGTCGGGGCTAAGGTCTTCCTCAGGTCGCTCTTCTAATGGTACCGGAGATGGCTGGCGAGGAACGATATGCAGAGTTCGAAGGGCGTCTAGGTTTGTTATTTGAGTAACAGCTGAGAAGACAAGCGGATGATCAGGGCCTACCCATAGAACGGTACTTGAAGTTGAAGGTAGTGAAAGGAGCCTCTTTGCCTATCTCATAGGTGTAGCATGGAGTAGATGGGGTAGGTACGGGTTTGCTCACTCTGGGGATTATAAGCAAATCCTTTTGGCAGAAAATGGAAAATTGTTTCACGTACCCGACTCTGTGGGATTTGGTTGATCCTTTCATTGCCTTTTCGGGTACGTCGATGGAATCGATGCTCTTTACGATAGTCCTGCATCTAGCGACTTGCAAGTTTCGAACGTATCTTAATTTGATAGTAATGATGCCTATCGATTGTATCTTCTTCATTATACCGTCATCTGCTGCTAGCATGCTTTTCTCAACTGCGTTGTGTCAATCAAAGGCGTTGAGATTGTTGCGCTGACATACCCAAGTTGATATTGGCAAACCGGAGCTTTTGAATTACGTGGCCGTCCGACGTTTGTGCGTATCGGCCTCGCAATACATGTCCCGCAGCGTTGAAGATTCTGTTGGCAACTATAATTAAGGTGTCGAAATATTCTCCGTCAAGATAAATAGCCGCCATAACGTCCCCTGCTGGATAGGGAAACTGCTTCGAGAAAGTAACTCTGATAGAGAAGTTTATGTCAGAGCGAGCCTCGACGTACTTTGCTACTCGGTTCCCATGTGGAGAGCTGTCGTCAAGATCATCATACTCGGGTAGTGCGGCATCGTAGACAAGTACCTCGACTGTAACGCCGGGAAGTGAAGGAAGAATAGCCACCTTTGTGCCTGGTCGAAAGGCCGTGTATGCAGAAGAGAGATGTTGAAGAGTAGAGAAGAAAAGCAATGAGAAGGTAGTTCTAAATCACTAGGTATCGACTAACAGTAGGGCGCTGGAAGAGAGCGAGAGAGAGAGGTGGGCCACCACGTGGTCTAGACCAGCTCTAGAGAAGGTAAAGGCAAAACGCAAAAGATAGCCGCTGGTTCACTTGCACACGTCGGTAGAATAGTAAAGTTCGAATAGATATCTCTTGAGCTGGTTACAGAGCCTGTGGAGACCATGGTATCAATATGCCAACAACTGGCCGCCTCGTCAAACAGAAAAATACATGAAAATATGAGGCTCTGGAAATGGAATTGGTATCTGACCGTGAACTGAATTTCTGTAACACATCAATCTATCACGATGATCTCCGGATCGACCCGCGGACGCTTACGAGTGCGCGTCTCCACGATCGTAACTTCATCTTCGTCGTCCGCAGCAAGTTCCCCTTTAATATGGGGTTTGCTTTCTATCTTTGGCGTTCTGACATTGCCTTGGGCCTTTCGTTACCAACGAGTCAGTACACACTTACCCGCCGCATGCATCGTAACAACTCCCTCATCTCCGCTGGGCTGAGCTCTTCTTCAGGTCTATCCTCTAGCGGGACTGGTCTTGTGTCGTTGACTATGATAATCCGAAGAGCTTTCAAGCTCGCTTTGATGAAGCTTCCTTAGTAGTTACGTTGAGATTGAGGTATGGTCATAACTCACCCAGAGATCGATATTTGAAGTGGAAGGTTGCAAATGGCCCGTCGCCAATAAGATCGTACGAGGTGCGGTTTTGCGGAAAGGGTTTCCTTCGCGATTTCCGGGGCTTTGATAAGCTGTGAGATCTGATAGCTCTACAAAGTGTTGTTTCTAGATGAGTCTACGAATACTGCTTGGTGCGATAGCGCCTCTCCTTTGACTGCCTTTTCCGGAATTTCTTTCAAAGCTGTCAATTCATGATCCATTGTTTTCCGTATTCGAAAGTCTCCGACTTTTTGGATATTCGTAATGAACTGGAATGACAGGGTAATGCAACCCTTACTACTGAGGGCGTGTCTTAAGAATGCAACGTTGGGGGCTGGCCCACGAGCCTCTTTCACTACAGGGACGTGTGAACAGACAGCGATAAATACGCTATTTTAGAAATCACCTATTTCCAGCTTGGAGAAGCAGAACTTCTGCTTCATCAACTCTCCATGCTGTTGCGAACGAACAACGTCTATTTTCTGGACCCTGTCGTAGAGCTCGCCCCGGGGGCAATACCATTTAACAATGCGCTTTCCGTCGATGACAAGACGCATCAAGACATCACAAAGGGTGGGGAATGGGGGCTTGAACTGAGCCGTCAAGGCAAAACTGGTCCCCGTTTTAGCTTCGACGTATTTAGTGGTAGTGGTAAGCGCAGGGTCCTCGTCGCTATCATCATCGTACTCTTGCAAGGGCCGGCCATGGACCAGAACTGCAGCTTCCAAGCCAGGATGATTAGTAGAGACAACCATTATGTCTTTGATAGATCAACGAATGGATGGATGCTGTCGTACTGGTCGTTGGCTATAGGTCTTGCTGTGCAACAAGGCTGAGAGATTGTCAAGTGTGATGGTTGGCGCGACCAGCTTAGCGTTGAGTTTCAATGAGTACAGGGTTTCCGAAGTATGTGGCTGATCGACAGAAGGCGGGAGATCTCGCGAGTGCTTGCGCAGAGTGACGATAGTAACGGGAGGCAGAGGAAGGAAGGCGGATACTGCTCAGCTAGGAGCGGGGCCGCCCGGACTCCACGGCTGTGCCGCAACCTTCCGCCATTCCGGACATGGAAAGGCGGCGCGCTCTGGAATGAACGCTACGACCTCGCGAGAGCAACGCGTCGCTGTCACGACTCAAGAACACTTCCAGGAACATTTGGAACCACTTCCCTTGACATGTGACGCGATAATCTACAGTCGTTGAATGACCGTCTCCAGGATTGATCTGACATACAGTATGCAGCTTGATTACCCGGGCATGTTTCTACGACTTTGCCACCCCGTAAGCCCACTGCAGTGCGCGATAGCATAGGTAGTAATCGCATGGGGCATAAATTAATCCTCGAGGAGCATGCATCGCCCTCTCCTCCTTCCTAATCTTACTCGCAACAACGACGATGAAGACTGCCGGTTCACATCAGTGCGACAGTCTACTCAACGCAGGGCTTCAAAGCCTGATTTTACTACCAGAGTCCGACGCCTACGTTAAGCGGGAGGCTTCGTATTGGGCGGCCAACACCCCGCTACACCCCAGATGCATCCTTCAGCCGCGCACATCGGAGGACGTCTCGCAAGTTGTGAAGGTGCTCGCCAACGTCGACGGCCTTGTCGCTGTTCGGAGCGGCGGCCATACTCAGTGGGCGGGGTCCAACGATGTTGACCAGGGTGTCACGATTGACCTTGGTCGGATGACCGACGTGGCCTACGATGCACAGTCGAAGCTGGCCTCACTCCAGCCCGGTTCACGTTGGGGCGATGTCTATGAGAAGCTTTTGTCTCACTCTGTCTGCGTCACTGGTGGTCGCGACGGCAACGTAGGCATAGGCGGCTTCTTGACCGGTGGAGGCAACTCATACTACGCAGGACTATACGGACTGGCTTGCGACAATGTTGCAAACTTTGAGATTGTCCTTGCCAGCGGTGACATCGTCAATGCAAATGCCGAATCGCACTCGGATCTCTGGGCCGCTCTCAAGGGTGGCTCTGGAAATTTTGGCGTCGTAACTCGTTTCGACATGTGCACGTTTCCAGCGCAAGATCTCTGGGGCGGTATCCGAGCTGCGAGCCGAAGTGAGGGTGACCAGCTCGCGCAATACATGGTGGACTTTACGGACAACAACGAGAAGAACCCGGGGGATGCGTACATCATCAGCTACACCTTCAGTTCCAGCGCTCCCGATGTCCTCGTCGCTCACGTCATTGTTAATACCAACGGCATGATCAATGCATCAGCATTTAAGGAGATCCAAGGGATACCTGTCGTCATGGATGACATCCAAACTAGGAGTATGGCAAACATGGCCAACAGCTACCTACTCCCAAGCGGCCAGCAGTGAGTTTGTTCGCCCCGTTTCTGCTCTGCTAATTGAAATAGGCAAGTCTGGTTCTCTCGAACCTTCAAGAATGATGTTGAGATCATTAAGAAGGCATCTGTCATGCACGATGAGCTAGTGAAAGAGCTCAAGAGCTTGATTCCAGATGGGAACTTCACAACCCAGTGCCTCTTCCAGCCCATGCCGACCCTCTTCGCTCAACATTCCGTTGATCGTGGAGGCAATGTATTGGGTCTTGACAAAGTCAAGGAAAATGCGCTTTTATGGCTCATTACAGGTTCCTCAGAGACGCCTGAGCATCATTCGATTGTGCATGAGAAGTTAGCAAGCTTCTTGGCCGCGCTCATTGATTTTGGCGAAGCTAGGAATAGCAACATCGATTGGCAGTATCTGAACTATGTCGACCAGACGCAGAACCCGCTCAAAAGCTACGGAAAGCAAAACGTCGACTTCATACGCAAGGTAGCGGCCAAGTATGATCCCTCTGGTATGTTCCAGAAGAAGGTGGTGTCGGGGTGGAAGATTTCAAAGCTTGATGCATAATTCAGCCACGGTTTCATCATCTGTAGGCTCATGTTTGGAGATATGATGATTGGTTCTGCATACCTTTGTGTGTTATGTCTCAGCGTCAGAGCCTTATCCTCTCTTCGTCGCACAGGATGTGTCTTTGAGAAGGGCTAGTTCAAGTCTCAACAGCATAACGTGAGACCTGATACATCGTGGTGACCAAAGCGAGGTTGACCGCCAATATCAGTGGCATAAGAATCTCAATCATCGTTGAATCATGAAGATAAACCTTGTGAAGTTTGCATGACAACTTGGCCGTCCATGGGTCCTAATATCCTTCACAGTGCGCTAACCGTATGCGGTTCGACAAGGATGCAACGGCCGCTAGGAGATAATCCCCTCGCTCTCAACACACTCAGATCCATGCAGTGCTGCACCCGTACGTTTTCCTTCCCTTTCGATTTCTAAACGATATGCTATTCTTATACGAAAATCTGTGCTGATCTCATCAGCCCTGCACACCGCGCCATCGCTTCACTCGTCAATTAACTATCGCGACAGAGCATGGATCCGCCACCGCGCCTAGCTTGCCAGCAATGCAAGTCCCGGAAGATCAAATGCGATAAAGGCGCCCCATGTTCTGCCTGCAGAAGCGCAAGCCTCAGTTGCCATTCCGTGCAGCGGGCGCGGCTTCCCCGCGGCAAAACGGCGAAGACAAAGCCCCAGAACAAGGGCCTGGAAGCTCGCGTCGTACGAATTGAAAGCCTACTAGAACAACAAACTGCGACAGCAAGAGTATCAGATGCTGTTCCCAAAACATTGGGGGCGGATCTTGTGGGCTCGAAAGACAAAGAGGCAAACAAAGCTTCCCCGAAGAACATGAGCGGCCTTGTAGCACCGGACTTCTGGAGCGCGCTCTCGAGTGAGGTTTACGGACTGCGAGGAGCACTGGAAGACGACGATGAAGAAGCTCAGGATGGTGCAAAGGGGGCAGAACCTGTAGGCGAATCAATTAGCGACGCGTTTGTCACAAGGGCCATGCTGTTTGCCAGAAGTACCAATGGTGATTCCACCCATGTTCGTCCTCCATCGCCAGTACGAACAACATTGCTACGCCTCTATAAAGAGAGAGTCGACAGCGTATACAAGATATTGCACTGGTCGACAGTACTCACTATGATCGAAACCAATCATGCGCGGACGCAGGATGGTCCGCTCTCAGTCTCGGAGCAAACACTGGAGTATGCTATATACTTTATGTCGCTCTGAAGCATTCCCGACACTGAGGCGGAGAGCATGGGGCTAGGTGCTAGGATTGACCTGCTCCAGCAGTATAGAACCTCCGTGGAGGGTCTTTTCGCTCAGTCAAATTTGCTACATAATCCCGATCTGATTGTGCTCCAAGCGTTCGTCATATATCTCGTATGTTCAAAATGGCGGGACGTCTGTCTGTTCTGGCGGACATTATTAACGAATTGTTATAGATAGGCCTACGAACATGCTTAAGCGACGCTTATACCTGGACGCTCATAGCTGTGGCTGTACGAGCTGCCACCGCGCTGAGACTTGATGATAAAGACACACAGCTTTTCGCCGTTCGAGGTCCAACTCTACCGGCGCTTGTTTTTCGCAATTGGAATTCTAGATACCCACTCAGCTCTGGATCGCGGCACAATATCTATCTTGCCTTCAACAGCCTTCCAAATGCCACCGTTGAACATCAACGATGATGAGATGTCGTCACCAAATGATGTACCAGCGGTCTCGTCTCCAGGCTCAACCGACATGTCGTATACCGCTATGATCTACGAAGCAATGATTTGCCAACGAAGACTATACGAAATGTCCAACAGCATTGAGACCGGTTGGGAGCAATGGTCAAACAAGATTGGACTGCTTGCTGATTTCGAGAGATCGGTGATGAGCGGGCATGTATATTCGAATAGCTCTGCTGAGCCAATACACACCCTCCAGAGAATTTCAGCGAAGAAGATCGTAGTAAGCATGAAACTATTGGCTCGAAGGCCGCCCTACCGACAACCTCGCGATGTCGTCCCGCCATGGGACGATTTTGACGTAATAAAAGCGGCGACAGAAGTTCTGGAACAACATTTGCAACCTATGCCCACTGAGCTGCGCCTTTGGGCCTGGAAGAACTGGGTGCAATGGCATAAACTCGCCGTTGTTCTTGCCGAACTGATGGTACGGCCACAGAACGGATTTTCAGAGCGCGCATACTCGATTGCGAGGCGGAGTTTTGACCACTATGCGCAACTGGTAGCAGACTCGGAAACTGGTCTTCTTTGGAACCCGATTGCGAAGCTTATGCGGCGAGTTCAGCGGATGAAGCAGGTTTCACATCCCGAAGCGATGCAGGCTGAGTTCAATTGCGCTGGCTCAATCGACAGTTCGTTGATGGCGGCAGAGCGCATAAGCTCCACAGTGCAGGACGCTGACCAGTTCTTCGATGGCTCCAATTGGGAAATGAATATTGATGCCTTGGATACGTCGTTTCTCAGCATTGAGGATACCTCTCAACCGTACATTTCGATAGAATCTGGCAACGATACGCCATGGCTTGCATGGGATACCTTTGTTCAAGATCTCAACTACCTATCAACATGACCGCGACACGCCACCAAGATATTGCAATCATATCCATAAAGTCTTCGTCCCAGACACAGCTTCATCAGCGAATAAACCCAGCAACCTCAGGAGCCACCTTCTCGATCCTCATCATCAAATCCCTCCACACTTTCTCCTTGACCCTCTCTCCCCTCTCACTTCGTACAAACTGCGACTCGCTCTTCACCCGACACCCGGACAAATACCTGCCATGGCTCTCCTCGCCAGCCGCCCACGCATGAAGATAAGCGCGACTCCCCTTCTCCGCCGTCCAGCCCATGAGTACAAATGCCACACGCTCCCCGAGCGGATGCGGCTTCGCGCGCGAAAGCTCCGTACCGCACCACCCTGGGTTAACCAAATTAACCACAACACGCAAGTAATCTGTGCGACTATCTTTCAGCGCGGCAAAGAGCCCATGGAAGCAGAGATGGTCCAGCAGTTTACTGAGTGCATACTGCCACACGATACCCGTGCTCGCGGGCCTGCTGAGCGCATCGAAGAGATCCGTGTCTGAGGCTAGACCGGCGTCGAACTCTTCACCAGGACCGAAGATGTGATACATGGAGCCGCAAAACGTCAAGGTAGTTTGTACGCCGTACGTGGTACAGGTTTCGTGGAGTTTGGGCAGGACGGCCATGGCGGACAGAAAAGTAGAGACTACGTTGACGGTAAGATGCATCTCGAGCTGCTCTGCGACCCAGTATTCTTGTAGCTCCATTTCGGCGTTTGCGATGAAGGCGTCTAGACGCGCGATTTGGGTGCGCACGCGCGTGTTGAAGGCAAGCACTGAGGTGTAGTCTGTGAGGTCTAGGGCCCACACTTGGATGGTGCATGTGCTGGGATCGCACTTGGTGTTGCGGAAAATGGCTTCCACGGCGCTTTCACCTTTGGAAGTGTTACGGCATGCGAGTATGATGTTGGATGCGTTCTTTCGGGCCCTGCGGGGGTTCAATCACTCGTGGTTAGTTGGAGAAGGGGGTGGGAGTGGAGTGCGGTCTGGCTTACAGGTGCTTCGCACACTCTAAGCCAAGACCTGTGTTCGCTCCTGTGACGATTATTGTCTTCCCATTCAGGTCGATATCCGGAACCCATGTTTTACCAAAGGCCTAGTCGATCAGCATATCCACGACTTCGCTGAGTGATGCCATGGCGTAGACAAAGAGACTTTGTAATATCGCAGTGATAATGGTATTCTGCCAAAGCTTCTCATTGTATTTATACGATGTGGATGAATGTGTTGTTCATTGATAGCCTGAACCCGCAAAGGGCGCAGAAGCCGATGCTTTGAATTCAACCCCTTTTGAGCATGTCTTCGCCATCTCTCATCGCGCCATTGTACCTACTGTAGTCATCAGGAAGAAAACAGTATAAATCGCCTCTTCAGCTGCATGCTCACAATCAGCACGACACTCTATATGATCGTCAAACTCAGCTTCAAGTGAGGTTTTGTGCCAGTAAAGAAACGTCAGTGGCGAGCGTTCATTCATAGCGCATTAAAATCCAAAAAGATATCCTGTCCCTCAATTTTCCTACCTATGCTCAGTTTGCAAGCAATGCTAAAAACGACTTAGGGGACAGTTCAAGGAAATGGCCCCCAAGCTGACATGCCTGCCATGTGGAGCCCGACTACTGATACAAAGATTAGCGAGGAGGCAAGATCTGTCGAGACGACGCGCAAACGGCTGATGCGCACGTGCACTCCCGCCGTGGAACCTATGTTGGAACTGTCGGGTGGTTGCCTGATTGATCGCAAGCTAACTGCTTACTACCGTCAGCCTCGCAAGATGCTCGTAAAGCATACTAGCCTGCTGCATAGAAACCATGTTCGTATAAGACTATTGTAATCCGTACACGCAATCGTATACGTTCGTATTTTTTCCGGTCGGCGTGATGCCAATGCCGCAAGGCCCGGCCGCCATATCCAAGATTTGTGCAATATACGACGCTGACAATAGTATGAGTAAGGCCCTTGTCGGTGTTAACTTGGGTCCGAAAGTGTTGGGCGCGTTTGGTTCGGCGCAATGTCGCTCGAAAACACTGCCGGGGTGGTGCCACCGGGCCCATGAAACGGCAAAATTGAAAAAAAAAAGTACTTTGAAATGTTGAGGACCAACAAGCGCGGAGATGTATAGTCAGCGCTGACAATAAGATCAGGGTCGTCTGATCCCCAGTCTAGCTGCTAGAGTGGCTTGGAAAAGTCCGGAGCAACTCCGCATCTTAGCACTGGCGTCGCAAGAACCCACTGAATTGAGTTGCACATCATGGCAGCAAAAGAAATCAAACGTGTCCATAGTGCGACACTGTGGAAAAGCGTTTGTAATGCGCGCATAGGTCTATGACGTTGTGGTCATGTTCCAAAGTGCCATGGGAACCGAAACGGGATTGGGCAGCCGGAGCAGTGTTACATTTCTGAAGCCCTCCCAAGCCCAAGCATGCAATCACAGTGTTGGGTGGCAGAACCTCGGGTTGACGTGTACCCTGCATGCGGTGGCTGAAAGCTTGTCCGACAGCAGGAAAGGGCTGCATTGGTTGATAAGAAAAGAAGACGGGAATAGTCAAACATGTCAAGAAAATGTCAATCTGGCAAGTTGTGTGCAGTATATTGACCGGGTATGTCACGGCTGCGACATGAGTGGATAAAGTCAAAAACACGCGATCCGTCGTCATGATCGGCGGACAAGCAGCTGTTCAGAGCAGGTGGAGCGGCAGAAACTTCGACAGAATCAAGTCGATGCAGGGTCTTCATCATCCCGCGATCGCGGATTGGCGGGCAGATAAGC
The DNA here is from genome assembly GCA_029100535.1 of Stemphylium beticola. Taxonomy (NCBI): domain Eukaryota; kingdom Fungi; phylum Ascomycota; class Dothideomycetes; order Pleosporales; family Pleosporaceae; genus Stemphylium; species Stemphylium beticola. The sequence continues at coordinate 127,553 of JARBXR010000018.1, read as the reverse complement.
TAAGGGTGATGGCGCCCGTACAACCGTTGACGATCGATGACTGCATTAAGACGGCTTCGAGAAGTGATGTGCACATTTATGCCCAGGCAGGATATTGGCTTTGTGGCCAAAGGAAAAGATGTTCATTTGCAAAGTATCGCTCCGCAAAAATAGAAGCGTGCAAGCAAAAAGGACTTTACGGCAGTTGTGCTGGCCGAGTTGCGGGCGAATCTTGGGAGCGGAAGGTGAGGAAACCTCGGAGATGATGTCATGGCTTGTCGGAAGCTAGGGACTAGCGTTTATCCGGTACAACGGACGAGTAGGCGAGGTAAGAGCAAGTGTAAGCGCACGATTAACTCCATTCTGTGTAAAAGTGTAAGACATGAAGAAGACGTGTATTCGGTCTAACATACCCGACGACTACAACGAGCCTCGGGTGGCCGTGCATCTGCTTAGAAATGTGGCTAGTGTCTTCCATCGGCGAATGAACAGTCCAGAGCTTCGGAGAAGCCGGGGCTGAGACGCGTCCGTGCGTACGGTAGGGCTGCACTGCCACATGGAAGTGCACTGGACCCTGCATAACCCTATCGATCTTACCCGTTCTGGTCCGCCGATGCGATGCCACGTTGGCACAGGGCTGCTATGCAACTCCACAGAAGGGCTTGCAGCACGTTGCAATTATCTTCTTTCAGCGCGCACAGTGCAAGGAAAGTTTCAGTGAAGAGTTTTCCTTGTGTAATGCTAGTTGGGCCAGACCGATACGCTTGTCACGCCGGCGATGCCGCGGTAGACCAAGGATGCTGCAACGGCCATGGCGGAAGTACAGGTTCCACCTGCGAGTTAGATGGGATCTTCTAGAGTATAGTTGGCATGTGCATGACCCGGTTTACTGGTTCATCGTTGCTGGTTGGATCTCCGGTTTCAGCATCGCATCTGGGCGATGTGCGTCCGAGTTGCCAACAGCGTGGTGCGGGAGCCGTTTGGCCACCAGATCTCGCTATCAATAGTACAGGGTAGAGTATGGGGTAGGCTATTGACGGATCTCTGTCTACATGAGACCACATGGTCCCTGTAGTCTTGCGTGGCCTGATATCCCAAGAGCTGAAATCCGTGTGCCATTCAATAGCCGAATATTGAAACGACAGGCGTGACTCACGCGTCTGTGCATGTGACCTGTCGATGCCGGCGAGAGCTGTGGCTGAAGCATTCGCGCACTCCAGTCTGGGCATCGTAAAGTTCAATCCCAAAGTGGAGTGTCGCGCGTATACCGTACATGAAGACGAGGCTGCTCAGCCCATCTGGGGACCGCGTACTCATCCGTCACGAGGTAGGGCAACTAGTTGTTAGACCATTTACGGTTGTATTACCACAGTAGCGGCCCTAGCAATGGTCGGTCGCACAATGCCCTACACACACAACAGCCGACAGCTCACCAAGTCGACGGTCAGCGCGATGGCTAACGACGGTTCGGTTCGCATGTGTAGTCTCAAGCGCAGTAGGATGCCTGCAAAGATCGCTCGGATGAGTGCAAGCGATTGCTCGGTATTTTGGGAGCAGCCCGCAGGTGTTGGACGAAGCTATCTCGGCTGCCATCCGAACCCACCTTGAAAATTTCGTATGGTCGAGAGTCCAGTACCAGGTTTTGCACAGCCTTTCGGCCAGATAGGGCCCGGAGACGGTATGCAGGGTGTAAGGTGTGGGTGCTGTCGATCGCGCCGCTTCTTGCATGCTGGCGTCGGCTAGCGCGACGACCCCTGCAAGCCCTCGTCGATAGTTGCGTCATAGGGTGAGGTATGAAAGGAAAGCGTCTCCGCGCACTCAAGATTCCCAAGCCGTTTAAACTGTCGCTCAGCAATTAACAATCACTGACGACTACTCTCAAATACCCTTAATTCCGACATTCCGAGCACAGCCGGTCCAGAACACAAGATTCCACAGCCTTCCACCGACCGCTGCCCCTAGATCACCTCATCAAGTGGTCTTTCATCCAAATCGGCGAGGCCTTCCCGAGTCATCGGCCAGAAGCCCACTAGTATAAAGCAACTTGCCACCTGCGCTGGTCCCTTACTTTTCCCTCCCGACCATTATGTTAGCGCTACCCACACGACGTCAGCACCTTCCAACCATACCGTCACCACCATCTTCACAATACTCCTATCAACACCTGCCCCAGCAATTCGCCGCGCAGCCCTTCTTTGACCAGAAGCTTCTCAACGACTACCTAGAGAGCCAGCAACAGTCCTACGGCACTCCTACCAGCAGTGCACCCAACTCGTACATGACGAGCGCTTATACCGACTTCGCGAACCCGGCCATCCGAATCCAGCAGTCGACACCCACACCGCAGCTTCCTCAGACGTTTGCTCAACCGCCCATGCTATCAGCCGGCAACGCCAACAACGCCAACACTGGACTTGAGTCCTGGAACAACTATGGTAACGTGCAGGGCCAATCACTCCAGACACCCTTGCAACGCCAGAACCGCGGTCACCAGCGCGCCTCTTCTTCGTCTTCCGTAGGCTCAAGTACGTCGCAGTACCAGCCAGTCGGCCAGGCGACAGCTTACCAGTACGTCGCTCTCTCCGAGAATCTGCCCTCGCATCCGCCAGCTGCGTCGGCTGACTCATTGAACTTGGCTAATGGACATCCCAGGTCGTTCCAGAACCATCTTCCTACACCAACACATACACCCACCCAAGACTCCTTCATGAACGGCACCAGCTTCAACAACTACACCTCCAACACCGCCGGCATGGACCAAACCATGTCTGCACACATGTCGATGAAGCAGGCGCTCATGGACCAAGGTGATGACGTACCAGACTTTGCACACTCAGCAAGACAATCCGTCTCAAGTTACGGCCACGACTCTCCTGCCACGCCACACACGGCACAGGACGACATGGACTTCAAGATGTCTGCAAATGGTGAGCCACTTCGCAGGATAGAATCCTGGCTCTTCGATGAGTTCTGTACTTACAACGACGCAGACATGCGCCCTGTGCCCAAGTTTGAGAGGACGTATACCGACATCGCTGCCGACACAGGCTTCTACGAGCCCAGTGCTCCTGCTGCCTCAACCTCGCAACCAAAGCCAGCGCAATCCTCGTTGTTGTCGCCATATCGCAGCAACGCAAACGAGAACGTGCAGCGTGCGCTACAAGCCGCACAGTTTGCTCGCTCACAGTCGCCAAGCAGCACTGCCTCAAGGAGTGACTCACCCTTCCGCAGGAGCTCGCCCTATTGCCAGCCTAGCAACAATTTCAACTCGCCCATGGGCACTGCCGTTGCTGCACGTGAGCAAAACCGCCAGGCTGATGCGGCTTACGCAATGAAGCCTCAAATGGCTGGCAGCGAGGATGCTGAGCCCAAGACCATCTCACCCAAGGACGCTCTACTCGATTACAGAGAGACTGATGACGACTCAAAAATGCCACTGTTCCCTGATGGTGGCGCTAACGAGTACGACGGCCAATATAACGGTGGCGACCAATATAGGAACGCCACCCAATCCAATTTCGACACTCCATCATCACAGTCTTACCGTCGCGACAGCTGGGCCACTCCTCAGTTTTCACCAAACTTTTCATCTGCGACTGCCTCATCACTACAGCCGTCAAGCAGCTTCAACTTCGCCACACCCTCAATACAAGGAAACCTGCATGGCCTCCCCGTGAACGCAACGTCACAATATCGATCAACACCAAGCACCATGTCGTCGGCAGTTGATCACACACCAGAATTCCCAGCACACTTGACGTCTATGGAATCAAGTGCGAGTGAAGCGGAGCCGCCGAACAGCCAGAACAGCGTTCTTTCGGACCGCTACATGACCAAGCCTGCATCAACAACGGCCGAATCTGGCACATATTCGTGCACGTACCATGGCTGCTCGCAGCGTTTCGAAACTCCGCAGAAGCTCCAAAAGCATAAACGTGAGGGTCATCGAAGCGCAAATCTCAGCACCGCAATGACGTCGGCGGCTATTCTGGAACGTAACTCGCAAGCGGGACCCCACAAGTGTGAGCGCATCAACCCGACCACCGGCAAACCCTGCAACACCGTGTTCTCGCGGCCATATGACTTGACCCGTCACGAGGACACAATCCATAACGCGCGCAAGCAAAAGGTTCGCTGTGCACTTTGCGTCGAGGAAAAGACTTTCTCGCGCAATGATGCATTGACACGCCACATGCGCGTCGTGCATCCCGAGGTCGACTTTCCCGGAAAGCATCGGAGACGCGGAGGTAACCACGACTGAGCGCAGCCCGAGAGGTGCGCGGAGCTGGCCGCGCCCCGCGGAGACCCATCCCCTGCAGCATCCGGTCCGCATCTTCCAGAACAGCCGCGACCGTTCGGCTGCATACACCCCACCCACCCACCCACCGGGTGAGCGCGACGCAGGAATTTTTCCCTGGTCTTTTCGACTGCAAGAATTGTGCCATGCCCTGGCAGCAACTGAGCCGAGCCATGTGTCTATTTTCGCATTCCCTGCGTCTCAGCCAGGCGAGACCGCGGCAGCGTTGCTCCAGTCGAGCCGTTGCATCGCATTCAGTTGTCGCTGGTCGGAACTGAATCATCTGGCGTTCCGGCTTTTCACCTTCGATCGTACATTATTCCCTTGGTCATTTTCTTGTCTTTTGCTGCAAAATTTACGAGCATGATTTTTTCAACGACCAACGAGCGGGCGCATGGCACGATGATATGATGAAAGAGATGGCTTTTGTACATGAAACAAAAAGCGATGCGTTTATAGAGAGGATTGCTTGCTCCGTTGGATATCTGGTTATATGGGATTCGATTTCACCTTTTCCCTCCAAATACTTGCACCTTTGCGAGCCTTGTTAATATGTACAACACCTTTTTTATCTCTCAAGTTATTTCAAAGCCATCTACATCTTTTTTCCTGCAATCCTGTACCAACACTAGCCATAGCACAACAGCCGCTGTATCATATACAATGTAGCTAGCAAGATACCCCCCGAAAAAATAAGCATGTAATATCCGATATACTGGTAATCATTGGTGCCATACTTCTAGTCGTGATACCTCAATGTACCCAATCAACCACGAATGTATCACCCTCCCAGTCACCAAGCTCCCAAAGCCTAGTGCACTCTGTCGGCCACGCCGGATCTCAACTACGAATCTCTTCGCTCAACACACAAACCATGTGCAGCAATCGTACGAGTCCAGCCGAAGCACTCCCTAGCTTACACGGACATGGTAATTTTTTCCTTATTTTTCTTTCGCCCAGCAAGAATCTAGATTCAGCCCGTGTCCTTCTCTTCCTCCACTTGTTAGCACATTCGTACAACATGACACATGCCTTTTTGTTCGGAACCAGAAGAAGAAGGGAAGATGTACACGGAGATTTGGACTGTAGACTTGAGATGTCGGTCGCATGGATGGATAGAGTGATGGTGTCTTGGTTGTCTTGTCGCACGCACGCATACACTAGCGGGAGTGCAAAACAGCACAGCTTCGCTTTTCTTTCTTTCCATCGTTTATGCTTTTGGACCCTGAATGTAACGCTGATAACGAAGATGTCCGCTCATCCATGTGTTTTTTTGTTTTTTTGTTCTAGAAGGTCACGCACCCCTTACAGCACGCATCCTAACGCACAAGGATCCAGCATCAAGCATCAAGCATCAAGCATCAAGCAAGAAAAAGGGCAAAAAGAAGAAGAAAAAATTATCTTCTTCCGATAATCCACGCGAGCAAGTGAGGCGGGGGGGAGGCTTGAGACTCGGTGATGCGCGCGCGGTAAACCTGGGAAGGGCCGTTGGGGCACATGGGTTGCGTATACGGCGTGTAACATAAGGCTACACACTATGTGGAGCGGGTAGCTTACAACCAAGGGTTGAGGTGGAGATGTGTGTAGTAGATAATGGACAAGGAAAATTGCACAAGGAAAGGAATAGTGGGGAGAGCTCGTCTTCTTGCATTTTTGTTTGCATAAAACTTGGAGGATTAGTGGGGAAGATGGGTAGGTGTGTGGACTTGGATTGGGAGTGAGGTTGTTGTTGTAGAGAGTGTGCGTGCATGGATACTACATGTTTATGTTGCTTTCAAATGTTATATAGTATGTACATCCAACCAACGCTGTCTGTCTGTCTGTCTGTCTGTCTGTCTGTCTGTCTGTCTGTCTGTCTGTCTGTCTGCCTGTGAAGAAGGAGGATTATTCGCATCTGGTATAACTATCCTGTATACACACATACACATACATGCATGCATACAGAAACTTCTCTCCTCCCTTGCTTCGCATTGCATTGTGCTTCCGCTTCCTTTAGTCGACAGTTTCCCCGTCATACTACCGAACCCGTCTGCCGGCAAAGCCCACTCCAAGCCTCCCTCCCTGCTACTCCCTGCCCTACACGCTGAGACATGCATATGTAGAATGCAACACCACCACCGACCCCATCCACGCACTCGCGCCCCGAAGAACATCGGGCCCGGCTGTGACGGGGAGTGGGTGCATCACCGAACGTATCGGAGAGGGAGGGAGGGGTGGGTAAGCGGAAAGTGGGTTGTGGGTTGCATTGGGCGGGTAGTTAATTTTTCTCTTTCCTGGGATCAAGGTGGGGTGGGCGAGCGGGCAGAAGCCGCCGCTGCTGCGTTGGACGGGCACGGTTAGGCTGTCGGATAGCGAACGTCAGGAGATTGCTGTTGCGCCCAAGCAAGCAAGCCAAGTGCAAATGTGGGTGCGTGTTGCGTCATATAGGGCTGAGGAAAGAGGGTTGGAGATCGCGGCTTGCTTAGCTTAGGGGTCTTTTTGCATCAATATTGTGGGAGAACGGTTCAGACGGCATTATTATCCGTTTCTTCTTTCTTGAAAGCTTAAATTACCTCGCTATGATAGAAGAGGTTCGCTGTTCATCGCGAGGTTAGAGTTTACATGGGTGTATTTGGTCTTGGATTTGGTTTTTTCTTCGTCGCGAGAATCGGGTTCGCGGCGTGTTCCTGTAGCGGGTGAGTGGAGGACCTGGTTGATGTGACGTAGCCTCATCTCCCCCTAAACTATCTCGACTTGCTATCGAGGTTTCATCCACGTCAAGTGCGTAAATGACAAGAACCCGTGTTTCCACTCCCCCTTCCTTCGTGTGCACGCTTGGCATAATGACGAAATACCTTTGTCGACTGTATGCAATCCTGCCCGTTGGCGAAAGTTACATTACATTCGCCAAGCGTATCTGGCACGGCACTCTCCACCTCCTTCATTACGCTTCCAAAACGAAGTTCGTCCCAAATCAAGCTCGTCCAGACGATCAGGGTTCCCTTCAAACTGCCACGCCAGATGACGCGCACCCCATAAATACTGCTACGTCGTCTCAGCCAGCCAGCCGGTCATCCGCGGCGCGTGAAAATGCCTTTTCCAGTTAGACGCACGGTATGATCACCTCGACGCGAATTTAAGCGCGAATCTTGTGTTGCATAAGAAACTCGAAACGGGTGCATGGCATCATACGCGCGCAAGCTGAGGAAAACAAAAACTAATAGTGAAGTCACTATTGTGCCTAGAGGATTTGTGCTCGCGGCAGCGTCTGCTGATCATGATGCGTGGCTCGTTCAAGCGCGTCGATCGGGGTCGATTGGCGGAAATGTGTCCCAGTGGGGCTGCTGCTTGGCCGATCACTCCGCGGAACAAGCATGGTGTTCTGCGATGATGCTTGAAGTGCGGTGTGACATCTAGAGCAGCCGATCGTGACAGCATCGCAACGTGGTGTGGCTGGTGAGGTAGAGCAGTGACCCTGTGACGCAGTGAACGGACGAGATGGCGTCTTTCCTGCAGTTTTCTTGGAGGGCAACTGTTGCCGTGAGACTATTCACATTCGCATTGCCTTGTGTTTGGTATTGTATCCGTGTCCGATGCCACTGTGATGTCTTACTTCGGAACAAGAAGACAAAACTACCAATAAAGCAAAGCAAGTGGCACGAGAAGCATTTGATTCAATTCCGCTACTACAACCCCATCTCTCCAATCTTACTGTCTCTTCTCATCATCCTTTGGGATCTCTGCAGCCTGGAAGCACAGCCTAGTCGCTATCTTCTTGCTTGATCTTGACCTCGACCTCGACCGAATTCTCCCGCTTGACTTAGGCGTAGTCTCTCTCTTGACGTTGACAGGTTCTTTCTTGATAGCAGGTTTTGCAGTGTCGTCCCGTGGCAGGTTCTGAAGAGCATGGACTATGTCTGTAAGCTGAGTGAGTATTGACAATATACTATGAAACAAAGTAGCTTAGGGATTAAGCGATACTTGAAGCAGAATACAGCGAAGGGTTGATCGTCTATGGGCGTTGAGAAAGTACCCTGGTAATCCGGAACCTCTACAGCATCTGTGAAACTATCCAGATGTCGTCAGCACATTTGAGAGGAAATAGCTCTCTAGACATATGTATTCCACTTGGTGTGATTTGAAGTCTCCTTTCATAGCTTTCTCTCCCACAAGCTCAAGGCTTCGATTCTTAGGCCGATCCCGAAGTTGTGCCGTTGTATGGGATCTTCTTCGCGCCCAACAAAGCTCAACTTCTATGCTCCCGACGCGGCTTATGGTATTCACGAGTCATTTGCTGACGTCGAAATCGCCTTCCGCTACAGCTATCATATCAGTGATGCGCAATTCGAAGCAAATATGTGTACTCATCGATGTTGAGTTCCCCAAATTTGAAGATTTGTTGGTAGAACTTATCATCGCTTCTATAGCAATGAATTTGAATGATGCAGAAATTAGATCCATTTCTCATGGGGGGAGAAATCCATATAGTGGGCTCGTGCCGTCTAGGACGATACCGTATTGAATGCCGCAGTTTCGCTCGAACCCTTCCCCGAACTTGATCATGATGGAGAATTCCTATCATGTAGTCGTTGGGAGGCTGATTGTGCCAGGATAACCATGTACGATCGCTTACTTCCTTAGATGTTAAGACTACAAACAATGTATTCAGTAAAGAGTCAGCATTTGCTGTTAAACAATCAAATGCATAGTTTGCGATAGGGAAAACTACACCGAATCACGCGACGTACAACCATCTGTGATCCACGAGTTTGTATTTGTTATCTTGACAAGCGGGACAAGCACAAACCAAGCGAAGAGCGGCAAAGGCAACGTCTCGTATCGAACCAGCCTGTCATCCCAAGATCTAGGATCTTTCCAGCAGCTTTTACCAGATGTATACTGGCCAGCCTGACATCCCTGGAGGATCTGCAAAGGGGTGAGGGCTTGATGTCGACAGTATCGGAACCGTTACAGGAACAATGGGTAGTTGTGTAACCAGGGCGCAGTTTGTCCGGTGGCGTCTACTCCGCCGAGAGCCTACCCATGTTGTCCGGGTAGTCAAATTGAGGACTACGACCAAGTTCCCGAGCGCAATAACTGCACGTTAGTTTCTTCCGGTAACCCACGTACCAGAAATGGGTAGACGGCCCTACACATTGCTTTACACCATCTGGTACTTTCCTCGTTATGTAAATGCGATTGAATTCCCTGCTGAAATCTCCCCCCACCGCATATGAACCTCGAGAGGTGTGACTGTACTGTTGATTGAATGTAAGTTTGTTTCCTCTCTTTCTCCACGAGAGGACCATATGTTATTCATTTGAGTAATTACAAGAGTACGGACATTTCCGACTTTTGCTGCCCATTCTTCAGGCGGCACTTCATCGAACAGGGATTCGGCTGTGAAGCAGTCGCCTCGAGTGAAAGCATATCCATCGCCGCTCAAATTTACTTCTTCCACTTGAAGATCAAATCCCTTCTCACGGAAGCGAACAAGAAGCGGGGTCACTACTTCTAGCCAGCGACAGAACTGGATGCTAGCCCCATGGGCAGGAAGTCAACACCCCAGAGATCGCTCAAGCCATTTTTTGGAAGCTGTCTCTGCTTGCCTCTGCTGTTTACTAATGATGACTTAGCTTCTCCTAAGAACTGTTTAGGGATCCGTATTTACTTTGTTTCAGGATCGTGGAAGGAGACATCTCGCTGGCCACCGTAGGGCGCCTTTATATGTTCTTCTACACCTTGCTGGGGCGCATGCCACATCCATTCTGAAGAATGGCCAATCTCTAAGTTTGGAGCCGCATTTCGAATTTCTGGCATTATGAGACTGAATGAATGCAGGTGATGCGGGAACAATGTGATGGAGTGGTAAATCGGAAAGGGTTTGGAGAAGTAGCGTTGTTGACTGGTATGACGTCAGATAGGCAGTGAACAGGCATCAACTGCTCGCGCGATCGAAGTAGCCTTTTCATTTAGTTCCTTTGTCTTACAGGCTACACGGCGGATTTGCTGTATCAGCTTGAATGTTGAGAACAGAAGTGGTGTCTTAGGGCCCATATACGCGGTAAATGCCTGCCATTAGCCTACCATTTTCCAAAATTGCTTCTATGATCTAGTAAGGTGAAGGTAACAGTCTCCGTCAGGCCATGTATCGACATCTTTGATGAGTGTAGACCATTCTCATCTTCAAAAGCTGGAAAACAACGAGGAGATTATCGGTACGATAACTTACCTACACCGAACCCACCCGCCAAGATGCCCTCAATCATCCTCGCGCGTAATTATCGAGAATGGTGAAAGCATAGCATTTCATTCCCAGACTGTCGCCAACACGAAGCCTAAAAAATGATACTCCCACTCAGACTCTTGCACACCACAAGCTCAGCATGAAGACCATACTTTGAATTCAAAATATCCAACGCTATAACCCCAGCCATCCCATTTGATCAACGCCGTATGCCAGCCCGTACAATACAATCGTGTAATGGACGCGGTGTTGTATGCATTTCGATAATGTCCCTACCCTATACTGCGCATGCATACAAAAGTTCCGTCTCATATCTTCTTGCTTCTCGCCATGTGTCGTCTGGTATGGAAAGGGGGGTTTCAAGTAAGCTTCTGCTTGATGAAGAAGGCGCGCAGATGCGATAATTGCCAGACGCAAGTAACACCCAGGATGACGAGCTGAATGATTGTCCAGCGGACGACGCGGGAGTTTGTATGTTCAGACTGATCGCGGAATTCGGCCTCGCGCTCCTGTAAACACATGTTAGACGTACCATCCTCCGCATGGAGTAGTTCCGGGGTGATCAACATACTCTCTGGAAGACCTGTTCCCTTCTAACGTCCTGCAGCCGCGAGTTCAAGTCCTTGACCTTCTGCACCAGCGTCTCCACCTTGTCCTTGTCTGTGCTCTCAATCCTGCTCGTCTCTCCAATCGCCATGTCAAGGGTAAACCTGACGGTGCCGTGTACACCTGAGCTCAGCCAGCCGCCTCCACTCTGGACATTCTGAGGGGTAACGCAGATCCTGTGCTGACCGCTGTCGGCAGCGCTGAAGGTGAAGCGGCCCTCGGAAGAGCCTCTTTGGGCGACGATGCGGTGGTTGTTGTCGAATGTTTCTTCAACCGTGACGAAGACGCCCACGTCGGGCTTGGTCTGGTAGCTTTTGGTCGCGTCGTCCCAGGCTTCGGCATGGTAATGACCTGGTGGTAGTGGTGATGTTAGTCATGGCGTGAAGAGACCATAGAACAGAAAGGCTTGTCGTACCAACAACCAGCGTATCCTTGGGCAATTCCTCATAGAAGCACTTTTGGACCGCGCCGTCCATGAAGAAGTGTAGCGCTTGTGACGGGACGGCCAGCGCAGCCGCGAGCAATACCGTTGGTTTCCACATTTTCGACGAGTCGTGATTCCTCCCGCGGAGAATTGGACGTATGCGCAGAATTCGAGTGTTGGTGAGAACTGTGTACTTGAAGCTTGAGTCGACTTATTCGAGTTCAAGAAACTCCAGGTGTACGTTCCGAAAGCGGTTAGATGTCCGACACGTGCGTTGCTCCTGCTCTGGTCGCGTTGACCCCACCATTTCTACCATTTCTACCATTTCTACTTTTTCAGACTTTGACACTACTCATTGATAAACGTTGTAATCAAGAAAGCACGGCCGCTTGCGATTTTCGAGATTGTACTGCTACAATGGTTATTGCCGATACCGCCATGGCCACGGATGATCACACTGACCGTCCTTCAGACGAGGACTTGTCTTTACATTGTATACATCTCAGTTGGCGATGCCCCACGAGCATCTCAAAAGCGTAACATCCATCTAACATCCATCCTTCAAGTCAGCGGTAAGCCATACAGATACCGTGTTGAGAGAGCACCCCCGAGCTCGACCCCGCAACAACAACTTTAACCTAGGTAAAGAGAAAGCATTTCGAACGGCAGGCTCACAACAGCCGAAATCATGTAGACATCCGAATATCCCTTTCCCAACGTCTTCAAATTCCACACTACCCTCCACCTCTCAGTTTCTTCTCTTCTCCAACTCTCCAAATATGTCGCTCATCACCCCAACCGAATCCACCCTCCACACCCTCTCTTCCCACCCCAAAACCATCCTCATAACAGGCAGTTCATCCGGCATCGGTCTCGCAACCGCAACGCTCCTCTCGCGCCTCAACCCCTTGCACAACCTAATCCTGCTAGACAAGCAGCCCCCGCCGCCAACCTTTCCCCATTCGCCGGCCCACGTGCTCTTCCACAGCTGCGACATTACATCCTGGGGAGCGCAACGGGGCGGATTCGCAGCAGGGTACGCGCGCTTCGGCGGCATCGATGCGGTTTTCGTGAACGCAGGGATTGCAGAGTATGAAGATCAGTTCTTTACGGATGCGCTTGACGAGCAGGGTGGGCTCGCGGAGCCAGATCGTCGAACGATAAAAGTCGATGTTGATGCTGCGGCTGATACTGTGAAACTTGGTATTCACTATCTGCGCAAAAACAACAACGACAGTGGAAAAAGAGGGGGAGGTGCTGCTGCAGCAGCAGGTGGTGGCTCCATAATCCTAACCGCAAGCCTAGCAGGCTACCTCGCCTCCGCAGGCGCGCCCTTGTATTCGGCCGCCAAACACGCAATCGTCGGCCTCATGCGCGCACTCAAGCAAGAATGCATCAAACTCGACATTGCAATTTCCGTCGTTGCACCCGGCATCACGGTTACGCCTATCCTCATCCAAAACACTACTACCACAAACACTACTACCACAAACACTACCACAAACACTACCACAAACACTACCACTTCTACACCATCATCTCACGCAACCGCCCTCGCCAAAGCAGGCGTCCCCATCAACAAACCCGAATCCGTCGCCTTGGCTGTATGCTGGCTCCTCGACCAGGGCGTCAAAGCGAATGGAATGGGTATCCTGGTCCAAGGAGATTTGTTTGTGGATGTAGAAGCTGGGTTGGCGCGGAGTAGGGGGGTGTGGATGGGCAGGGAGATGGTGGATTTGTTTCGTGGGGGGAGGGGGGCGGGCGTGTTTAAACGGTTAGAGGAAGGAGGAGTCAAGGCGAAGATTTGAGGGCGCGGGGGATTAGGATCAGAATGCTAGGAAAAAGAAGAAGGATATTCACATACCACTCCAAGCAAGAGAGATGAGGCCAGGGTACAGAAGATATCATCGTAGTGATATATACATATCATGTATTTTCTACATTTCCATACTCCGTTTGCTTATCCGTGTAGCCTTTGCCTTGTAAGTGAGTAGATAAGATTGATAATACATGTTCCGAGAAGGATGTTCAATATCCCATACCAGTATACCACAAGTTAAACCCCCAATCTTTCCCTTTGGATAATCCCAGTCCAGCCTAATCCTTAAAACGCCAACGCTATGCAATACCAGACAAACAACAATAACAGCAACAACAACGACGACAACCTACTTCCTCGCCCGCTTACTACTACTCATCTCACTCCCCTGCGAAAACACACTCGCACTCCTCTTATGCCCGTGGCCCTGGCTCTGACCTGAAGCACCCTGACTAGTAGCTCTAGACTGATGTTTACTGCTTTCGTCCTCGCCTTCTGCATCTACGTCGCCATCGCCATCGCCATCGCCATCGCCATCATCAGCGTCGACGTCTTCGCCGTTGAAGCCACCGCGATCATTCTCCTCATCGTCGTCATCGTCTTCATCTTCTTCGCCTTCAGCGTCGTCGTCGTCGGGATTGTTGCCTCGTTGATTGGCGTCTGTATCGTCGCCGTAGTTTTTATTCACGTCGTCTTCGTCATCGTCGTCATCCGCATCGGCGTCCGCGTCGGCACCAGGTGTTTCTTGGGAATCGGCGACTTCTTGCTTTGGTCGGGCTTCTCCTGCTGCTCCACTACCTCCACCACCACCACCACCACCACCTGATTCTCCTTCTTGACCACCGCCACCACTCCCATTTCGTCGCTCCTTCATAGCGAGCAGGACTTTACATTCTCCCTCCTCTTTCTCGCGTACTTTTCGCACGTCGAGTAATCTACTAACTTTGGTGACGAGGTTTTCAAACACTTCGCCTACCTTGCTGGTGGGTATACTAACAATGTCACTCACGCCCAGCGCAGCAAGCATCTGGCCAATCTTTTGCGTTTGCACGTTGCTCTTGGCTTGTCGCATCTTGAGCAACTTGTCGGAGCCAAAGGTGACACCAGATGTAAGTCGGTCGTGTGTGGATACGTTAAAGCGATGTTCTTGATGTGGGGAGAGGTGTTTGACGGGTGTTTGGGCCGGTGTTTGTTGGTTCTGTGCCATGCTTTGTCTGCGGTTCGCGGCGGATAACTGCTGCTGTGCTGAGCCGGGGGTATGTACCATGTCGTTTGCGGAGAGACTGAGGCGGCCAGGGCCGGATCCACCGCCTGCTGCGCGCTTCTTGCTGCGATCTTGCTGGAACAGCTGTTGGAAGAGGGCCTGTAATGCTTGCGAAGATGTAAAAGCTTGCAGTCCTGCAGAGGCTTGTTGGTTCTGTGGTGGCGCATCGAGTCTTGCTCGCAGTTCCTCGCGTTCGGCATCGAGACGGTTGGCAGCCATGTTGATGCGCTGGAGCTCCGTGAGCAAAAACTCCTCTTCCTTGACCTCGTCCATTGTCCGGTTGATAAGCGCGGTAGCCAGCATCTTGCGATTCCGTTCCATCACAGGGTCGAATTTGGTGAGCATCTCGTAGAGGCTGTATTGATCGGCGTCCATGGAGACTTCTGGTATGCGCTGCTTCATGAGCTTTGCAGAAATGTCGTAGAAGCGTGCCTTGAGGTCTTCCAGTGACCGCTTCTTGGATGGCGCAAAAGGCATGGTGGCGAGCGCCGCATCATCGCCTTGTGTGGATTCTGGCGCGCGTTGTTGCGACGGCTGATAGTCGTAGCGGTCCCATATCACAGGCCAGCGGTACGAGTAGTCCCTGACCACATCAAATAGGTAGTCTGTCTCTTCGCGGCTCCAGTCGTCGCTGCGCAGGAACTGGTCGTACTCCTCGTCGGTGAAGCCTGGCATGTCGACCTTGATGTCGTACTTTGCGTAGTCGGAGCATGATTCGAGATACGTGTCCGCGACGGCTTCGGCGCTGTCGGGCTCGCGCATGGTCGCGTCGTCGGCTTCTTGTACGGGGGGTGCAGTCGTGGGCTTGCGCCGCCAGTGCTTCAGCACGAGGCCGTCAGCGCGCGCTGGATTGGTAAAGGGCTGTTGTATCCTGCGCACTCGATTAGCCCATCCTCGCCCAGTGTCCTTGCTATTCGACATACCATTTCTTCGCAGGCCCCGTGCTCTGTCTCTTCGCCCGGTACGCCTTCTTCTCCTCGTAGACGGCGACGGGCGGCGGGCGTTCGCCATACAGCGCAGCAACCTCGCGCGCAACGCCCTCTGGTCGAATCAGAGTCAGTCTCGACCTTTTGACGATTTCCCAAGGAAAGACGTAAGAGTTGCCAAACGTACGTATCTTCCTGCTCCCTCCCGCAGGCTTTGAGCGCTTCTGTGTCTGCGCCGCCACTGCTGCTGAACCTACTGTCTTTGGCGCATCACCGCCGTGAGCAGGCAGCCCGAGCATATCGCGCACATCGCGTCCCGACGCCATCGCAACTATCGCAAGGCGCCGATTCGTCAATGAGCCGGTAAGAGGAGAGGGTACGGGTGATGGATTCGCAGACCCCCGAGCTCAGTGGACGAGCTTAATTTCGTTGTTGGGAAGTCGCGTTGGACCCTGCGGCGGGTACCTCACGTGTGAGAAATCAGAATGGCGAGGAAAATCGGGTTGGGGCTGGCAGCCGAATTTACAAGGAGCGCGCGAATGTATTCACTGAGTAGAAAGAAAAAAAAAGTTATGTCAAAGAAGGCGATCAGAGCTGTAGTCAAGTTTCTTTGCTGCGCTATAGGTAGGTACAGCTATGGAGTCATGGATTGCCGCTGTTAAGGCACCTTCCAATCATATACGCAAGAGGCCATAGCTCCCGCCCATCTGATCAAGAAACCCCTCCTAGCTCACTTGCAAGCCGTAGCATGATCCGATCGCTACCACCATCTCCCTGCTTCAACCCATTCAACCCACCGTGACAGTGCAATCTTTGCGTGTAGTGACTTCGTCTATTTGCCTCGAAACTACTCTACCTGAACTAAACCCCGGCCCCGTCTCTCCTCTCTGTCAAACCACTGCCTTCGCGCCCTCTCTGTACACAAAAATACAGTACTGCCATAGGACTGGAAAAGAGACTCCTTTACATGCTATATTTTCCTCGTGCCAGAAACAAAAAAATGAATAATGAAATTGAGATGTCACAAGTGCGAGCCTCCCCAAGCACACCAAAACGCCGCAAGCGCCCAATGGAAAGCACTCCCACACGTATTGCCAGCTGATGTGGACTTGCAACATGGGAGCGCGAATACAACGAGAAAAAAAAAGGGATGGTGATGATGTTTTTCGGCGCTGATGAGGAATCCAGGCTGGTGTGGGAGGCAGTTCGGTCGATCGGTCGTCGTAAGTATTACCATGGAAGGAGATTTTCGATCCCGTCTATCAATCATTACAAGATACCTATACAGGAAGAAAACGTGACCGAAGGAATACTATCGCTCAAAGAACGGACTCCAGGATGCAACGCAAAGGGAATAAAGCCAAGCTGGGGGCCGCGATTACTACTTGCTGGCGCCGCAGCACAGGGCATTCGCCAGTTTTTGCATGAAGCTGGGCTTCTCGGGGGCCTGCTGCCTTGGTTGTTGAGGGTTAGGGCTGCTGGCGGGAGCGGCGCGGTTGTTCTGTGACAGGTTGGGCTGGCTGTGCTGGAACTGCGCCTGGGTCGATGCGCCCTCGGGAGGTGCGAGCTCACCCATGCTCTTCCTCTTGATCTGCGAATCGCGGTTCATGTTCTCCCTTGGGCTTCTTCCGGGCTGGGCGCGAGTCGCTCCGGGCTTGGGAAGAGGCTCGTTTAAGCGGTGGTGGTCGATAGGGAGGTGCGTCTTCTGTTGCCTGTGCTGCTGGCCCTGGAGGTTCACAGCCATGGACGAGTTGGGGTTGACGTTGGAGTGATGCATCGCCTGCGCAGCCGAAGGGTGCGACTTCATCACCTCCCAGCCCTTGCCGTTGTTCAGCTTCATCCAATCGTACTCGCCGTCCTCAACCTCTCCCGTGCTCTTCAGGGCCTGGGTGAAGAGCTCGCGCAGGTAGTCGTAGTCAGGGGTGTCCTCGAAGCCGAGGTTGCGAACGTAGCTGAGGTACTTGTTGAACTCCTCTGTGATTTGTTAGCATAGTAATAGCATTGAGACTGCGCATCACGTACCAGGGAAGCCGTCGCAGAGGTCCTTGATGGGAGTAGTCTGCTTCTTCTCTCCAATCTTCTCGTACTTTTGCTTGTTGGTAGCAGCCTTGAGGCCCTGCCATGGCAGTCCACCTCGCAAAAAGTACATGAAGACGTGGCCGAGAGCCTCGAGATCGTCGCGACGCGACTGTTCGCGTCCAAGATGGGTATTGATACTCATGTAACGAGCGGTACCGGAGAGCGACTTGCGTTCCCTGTAGGGAATGTGCTGCTTGGTCTTGGGGTCACGGTACTGCTTTGCCATGCCAAAGTCGACAACGTGGATAACATTGGCGCTCTTGGAGCCGGGACGACCAATGAGGAAGTTGTCGGGCTTGATGTCCCGGTAGATGAGGTTCTTCTCGTGGATGGTTTGGACGCGCGAGAGCTAGGAGGGTAAGCAGGTAGTCGGAATGCGATGGCCTTGTGAACATACCATTTGCTTGGCTACCATAACAACGGTCTTGATGGAGAACTTCCTGTTGCAGTGGTCGAACAGGTCCTCCAAGCTCGGGCCGAGAAGGTCGATGACCAGGATGTTGTGGAGGCCTTCCTGGCCAAAGTAATAGACATTAGGGATCCCGGCTGGATGAGGTCAGTCATGTTCTTGGGATAGAGAAGCACGTATATATGGGTCCGTGTGTCCGATGCCGACAATGGTAAACAGGCAAACAATAAGTCTGGGGCGCCGACAACGACAACGACGGCATGTCAAAGGGCACGAGACGCGACATGCCATTACAGAAGACTGCGTGTATGTCTTGTGTGACCGAATATATGACAGACACATGTGCGTGGGCGAAGCTGCGACACAACAGGCGGTAAAGGTAAAGGGGGAAGAAAGTCAAGACTCACGGCAGCCCACAAGGATCTTGTAAGTGCGATACTCATCGCGCAATTGGGGAGCATCGCTCTTCCTTGGCTCGAACTTGATGGCGACCTGCTGCTGGTTGAGCAGGTTGGTGCCCTCGAAGATGACGCCAAAGCTGCCTTCACCAATCTTCTTCCCGACGCGGTAGTGCACGCCGACGACGTTTGAACTCGTGCTACCGCTGGCCATTGTACCGGGGGCTCTTGTTCACGTGGAGGTGTTGGACGGGGTGGAGAGAGGGAGAAGAGGAGAAAGTAAAAGGATGGCGGGCGTTGGCGTCGTCGTGGTTATGGCCGCAGCCGTTCTCCGGTAGTGAGGCTTGGGGCTATGCAACCGGGCGAACGCGACTCGGCGTCCTGATGGGCGAGGGCGGTAGAGTCGGTCGAATCTCTGGGGCGAGTCGAGAGCGACGAGGCTGCAGACGGCAGCGTGCGAGTTCACGGGGGAGGACTCTCTCTCAGAAGAATGGACGTGGGACGGGGTGTGGATAGTGAAGAAGAGCGGCCGACTCGAGGTGGAAAAGACGTGGAGAAGGGGCACATGGGAGCGACCAAGGGCCGTGCACCATGCCGCTTAACCTGTATCCGACCGACTAGATGAATTCACTCCGAGCACGGGACTGCCACCGACTGAGGTGCACACGAACTTGAGCTATTTCGAAGCGCCTGCATATCCACACCGACGCTGTCGGGAGAGGAAAGCTACATGCCAGGCCATGAAGCCATCTATCCCTCCATCTACCGCAGCATCATTGTTTTCCGCCCTCCAGTGCCACACACAGCCCCAGCGTGTCGTGGCCCACTGATACCGCTGTCACCTGCTTGTTGTACCTGCAGAACTGCGGACTGCCCACCCCCAAACTAGCCTTGCTCCGAGAAAAAAGTAGCTCTGGGATTGCTGTCCTCGGAAATTCGACATTGCTCCCTCTGCCGCAGCCACACAAACTCCCTCACACGCCATCACTCCCTCACTCACTCAACCAGAACGCGCGTGCGCAAAGACAGAAAGCCGCTCTCCCAAAACGAAAAGTCGCCATGCAAATCGACAACAGCGGGCCCTGTCTTCCTTTTCATTGCCCATCGGCCATCGACCGTCGTACATCACGAGGGGCCCAACTAGTCTAACATTGTGTGTGTGATGGTGATCTTTTACTGTTTGTTGACCTACCTTATTCGCGTCAGCCTCACACCGCTTGCTCCTACTGTGTGCGTGGTTGCTGGTGCACCTTTTCGCTGTTCATGCATGGATGGGCGCAGGCCGCCTCAAAACAATGGCCAGCCAACCAGCCACCGCATCTCGCGCGTCACGCCGCATCCGACAAAGCCTCACTTCACCGCGCTCTTTTGCTTTCCTTTCTCACTAACATGACTACAACTTCAATCCCCATTCCCCCAATAGCTCTCGTCTCATTTCTCCCCAATCCCAGCGATTTGCCCAAACAAGGTCATCCTTTCACAAAAATTCGGCGCACCCAAGCCCTTCCAACGGTCGGCAGGCCGTTCACTCACCTAGTCATGCCATTGGCGCGCGTCCAAATCCGCTGCCCAGGCTTCGCTCGCTCGCGCCACATTCCGGCCCCCCTGAGCCATTAGACTAAGATACTAAGCTCCACCCGCGCGAAATGAACGGGCTTGCAATCCACAGAACACAGAGTCGAGACCAAGCCTTGCCGATACGCGTGCTGCTGGGTTATGCAATCCTTTTCACTATTCATGTACTCTCTTCGTCTTTTACACCATGCATTATTACACTTTTCATGGCGTGCACGACCTTGTCCGCGTAAACTATAAACATCCTCCTGCTTCTTCATCATCAATGGAAACACTAGACTAGTCATGGAAGTGTGATAACGCCTGCACAAAGCGCCCCCACTCCACTCCCCGATGCTCCCCGTTCTTTACCGCTACAAATACAAGTTGGGGCCAAGAAAATCGAAATGGAAAACTAAAACACACACTGCCCTGCAAAGATGCAGGTACAGATTTTGAAACGCCATATTCCCCATGCTAGGATGCTTCGCTCGCTCGCCCGCCCGATGAAAACCCGAATACGACCCCCAACCAACTCAACAATTCACGATTCCATCATGTCAACGTCTTGCTCATGATCTAGAGCACTCTCGTCGTCTCCGTCAAACGTCTCGGAGTCGGCCGCTATCTGATCCATGTCCGATTCTGCATCTGGAGGTGCTCCATTGCTCATCGATTGGGACAGTGGAGATGCAGTTTGTGGTTTGCCTTCCAGTGCCATTTCCATGTCGTACATTCGCCTGCCGGCTTTCCACGCTGCCTTGAACCAGTCGTTGAGTCTGTTCTTCTCAAGGTGCTCCCGGACAATGTCGTCGTCAAGCAGATTGTCCCGGATGATGGGCTCGCGGAGATCTTCGGCTGCGAATCGTACACAAAGCTCGCCGTGCGTACCGCCGGCTCCTACAAGATCACCGAGGCTCTTGGGCCATACGATCCTTGCCAGTGTGTTCTCGGCTGGAGACATGTTAGTATCTAGGTAACTTGTCATGGTGTAGGTCGACTTACAGCACATCCTAAACAAGGCTCGGAAAGTCCATGCTAGAGCAGTGTCCTGCAACACGTCGTTGATTCTCGAGTCCGCGACATCCTTTGTGTTGTTGATCGCTGCCCAGTCATCCTTGATGGCCAAGCGCTTCCAGACAAGCTTGAGCAGACCATCGCGCGTCGTTCGGTGGATGTTGTGCCAGCTGACAACAAGGACCCTGAAGGCGTAGATGAACTCGTCGCCTCCTAGCAGAGTGGTAGCGTCTTCGCTGTCATCCGCATTCATCAGAGTCAAGATGTCAATCATGAGAGCTGGATCAATGACCTTGTGCTGAACGAGGTTCTCAAAGCCCTCTTTGAGGATTGCTTGATGCGCCGACCGATCCCTGAGGCGGCCTTGCCCAAACTCAGCCATCAAGAGCTCAACAGCTGAGTCCTCGTCAAGAGCACCGGTAATAATGGGTAGCAGCCGCTCGTAGACCTCCTCTTGGATTTTGGTGTACTCCAGCTGATGTTCGATGCTCTGGAACATGGCCTCGCGCACCTTCAGCGCCTTCGGCTTCTCCCTACGAGGATCACTTGGTAGCTGCTGGTTGTCGCCGTGTTTCGCCTCAGTCTTGCAGAGTAGCGCAAGCTTGGCCATGGAGAGCTCAACACGCTGGCACCACGCGTTGGTCTCTTGCTTGGAACCAGCCTCGAAAAGGACTTCGGCGGCGGCTTCATAGTCCTTCTCTCCGCATACTTCGTTGATCCAGGCGAGCCGAGCGCGCGAAGGCTCGGCACGCAAGAACTTGGTGAGAGCTGGTTGATTCAGATATTCTTTCATGAATAGCTGAGCCGCTTGATTCTCATTGATGTACTTGTTGTAGAATGCTCCGGCCCAGTCATCGCCGTAAATGTCAAAGTACCGGGCGATGCGCTCTTTGATCCGGTTGAGTTTGACGGTACTTTCGGCTTGCTCCATCTTGCTGCGTGTGTTCGCCTTTTCTGACTCGAGCCAATTCGACTCCTCCCAGATAAGGTTTACTAGTGTAGACATGTCGCGGTACTGTTCAGCGAGCTTCATTCCTTCTGTTGCAAGCCCGATTTCCATCAATCCCATAATGTGCGATGGGCGGACGTTGTTGTT
Organism: Stemphylium beticola; assembly: GCA_029100535.1. Lineage (NCBI taxonomy): Eukaryota > Fungi > Ascomycota > Dothideomycetes > Pleosporales > Pleosporaceae > Stemphylium > Stemphylium beticola. The sequence goes on along the minus strand of JARBXR010000018.1, from coordinate 105,459 downwards.
CCACTCGTCGCTCAGGCTGCGACCCATGGCTCTGGTCTTTTCGTCACTCTGCGCGAGCGCCCACTGGAACCGTTCGATGTGAGTCTGACACCCCAGCTTTACCAACCGAGGGTTGTCTTTGCCGATCTTTTGGGCGAGAATCTCTTGGTAGCCTTCCTCGTAGTTTTCTACTGCCAGGTTCCGGCCAACGTCGATCAGGCTGCGAATAGAACTGACAATGTTGTGCGACGAGGTCCAGAATTGGGGCAGCATGTCATAACCTTCTTCCGGCTTGAGGATGCCGTCGTCAAGGCAATCGGTTTCCAGGCCGTAGAGTTCAATGTTGGCTTGCCGAAATTCAAATGCCGTCTCCAACGCGACGAGCATCACATCGGTACCTTCGCTGAGCCTTTGCATGATTGACGGCTGTTCCTTTGCACCCTCCTTCATATAGAAAGTTCGCAGGTAAAACCAGCCCCATGGGATAAGGATATGGAGGGAATCAACATCCTTGATGAAAAATTGCCGGATGGTATCAGTCTCGCCGAGTTCAGGGTTGATAGCAGTCTTATAGCGTTCGTTCAAGGCCCTGACAATGTCACTCATCAAGATCTTCTCAGGGTATGCGTCTGGGTGGGCCTGTTGATCTTGCAGCTTATCTTGATACCAGTTCCACAGCTTGTGCGCAGCCGTCAGCTTCTCTGCATGCCACAACAGCCGCCACTTCGTTTGGAAAGACAGAGATGGGTATTCCGTCCGTAGCTGTGAAGCCAAGGTTTCCATGGCGCTGATACGTTGCTGGAACTGATCGTCCATGTTGGAGATGGTCTTCTCGAGGTAGTCGTAGGATGAACTGAGAATACCGGCACTTATGGCAAGCGCAGCCTGCGCGGTCTCCTCCTCGGCGAACGAAAAGCGTGTCTTGACCGAGAAATCGATAATGTTGCCGGGGATGGTGCTGAAGAACGTCGCCTGCTCAAGCTTACTGCGCGCAGTGACCTTTGTGCGTTCCATATCCTGTTCGTCTGTTGTTGGCGAGAGCGCGCTTATCTGTAAAAGTCCGAATTGTTGCACAAAAATGAGTGCAGTCGCTCGCCTGTCTTTCCGTAGTGCTATCTCTAGGGCATTTCCTGAAATGGTTACGTCTGGGCGGAAGTATACGGTATCCTGGAAAGGCAGGCTAGGACGGCCAGCATCTGCGAGCAGCTGTGCTTCAGGGCTCTCTTCTGGCTGAGCGAGAGATACAACGCAGACTGCGCCTGGGAATTGTACGTATGCGGTGTGTCCAGGCTGCGGGAGTAAGAGGGTGCCAGTGGGCTCTTTTGGTAGTTGGAGCTGGTGAAAGTTGCGAATCGGGAGCACCCTGGTGATTGTGCCTCCTGTCCTTGACAGACCCATTTCGAGGAGGAAGTAGTCCATGGATTCTCGACCGGATAAGGCTACCAAGACCAGGATCTCGACTTCATCCCGGCTCTGCTGTCGCTCCATGATGGCAAAGTCCAACACGTGCACATCCTGCTGGCTGCGTATCTCGGGTGCTGTGTCTGCCTGGATGGTCGACAGAATTGCGTCGTGTACGTCCACATCCCGCTGGTGGCTGTGCTGTCCGGACCAGCTCAAATCCCAAGTCTGAAAGAGACCACTTCTTGTCGCCGAAATAACGTCCATGTGGCCCTTTGCCTGCGATGTGCGGGCCTTGACAGAAGCAATACTCTTGCGGATGGATCCTCCTAAAAGTCCCTTGAGGCTGAAAAAGCTGCCTCCCGAGCCATTTGGTGCGCTTAGGACGGTGGTCGCAACATTTGGTCGGCCTTGCGAGTCGCGCAAGGTGAGCTGGGCTAGCCTGCCGCTGCTGAAGACGAGGACGTAGCCCGCGTGTTCGACATCTACCAGGTCGGTTATGGTCTCTCCAGAGTACAACTTGACGAAGCCCTCGACTCCTTGCTGGCGCTGGGGGTATAGGCTTCGAGTGTCGGCGCTGTCGATGTTCTCCCAAAAGCTGATCTTGCCCGTTGAAGGCGCGAGTGAGACGACGCCGAAGTCGTTTGTGGGGCCATTCCGAACGATGGCACCAAGTGGCAGAGGCTCAGACGGCCTCAGACCAAAGTTCAGGTTTAAGGAGAGGACCTTTGTTGGGCCGTTGGGGGCACTGTAGTCCCAGATGAGGGCTCGATCCGAGGTCAGGGCAAGCGCGAGGCCGGCGGATGGGAGTGCGGTCGCATGTATCGGGGCTGTTGATGTTTGTTAGCAGGCGCGCATCGCACAAAGTGAGGCTGAGGCGTACTGGAAGGGCGGAGAAGCGCTGACGGAAAGCCAGGCAGTTTTTTTACACTGTAGTTGGCGTTTTTCGTCTGAATAGTATATCGTTAGCCACGGCCACGGTATAAACAAGTGTTTACACTCACCAGGTACGAGCCCGTGTCCTCCTTGGGCGCGCGCTGCTTTGGGGCTGTCTTCTTCTCGCGCACCGGCATGTCGACGAGGACAACCGAGTTCTCGACGCTCTGGACAGCATGGCCGTTCATCAAGGCGCTTCCGTTCCCATTGATGTGCGCGTCGGTCGGGTCTTTGAAAGTCTCGTCGTTGAGCTTACTGCGCTTCCGGCTTCGTTGTTGCTGGGGGCCGTCCGAGTCCTTGCGCTGGCGTCGTCGAGGATTGCGCAGGGAGCTGCGCGCGCTCTGGATGGAAGCCTCTGGGGAGAACATGATGGGTGGTGTGGTGGGAGGTGATTTTGAACGCGAAAGAGCGCGCCGGTGATGGTGTTGGCTCTTCGCGGCGTTGTTGGTGATTGACAACTAAGAAAGCGTCTGTTTTGGAAGCTTTGGTGACAGGGATCCGATCGACGCTAGCACGCGGAGTTAACCAACGTGGTTTCACTGCAACACGGCCTCAACCACCCAAGTCCCACTTTATCAGGCACATTTCACCCAACTTGTGTATTTGCCTAGATTCTTGACAGTTCTAACATGCGCTCCATTTGATGCGTTTCTGACCAAATGTGATGGCTGCACCTTTCCTCCTGTACTGCCGCTGCACTAGAAGAGGCCTTGCGAATAGGCTGAAAGGCTGTTATCGGCACTCAGCGTCAACGTGTTGTCACGTAGGTCTCCATCCACCTCAGTCGCACTGCCTCTCATACAGGAGTCAAATAAAGACACATGTCTGCGGGTTAAACTCCTCCATCACATTGAATAAAGAAACGTGTTTGTAAATTCATGTCTCATTTCTCATACTCATTACAATTTGTGTCAATCATATTGACCGTAAACCTTTTCTCTCGCGGCAGTGAAAGTAGCAGACATAGTAGTGGCCCCCATTATACAGTTATTTGGTTTGGGTGCAGCGATGGCAATTGCAAGGCAATGACTTCCCACGAATTGACTAGCCAGTCAACCCGCAGCCATGCTGATGATGCCCTTGACTTGTGTGCGTTCCGTGGCTACAATTTCTTCTCGTGGTCCTCCTCAGCAATGCTGTTCTCCGTGGAAGTGGTGCTCTGCTTCTCAAGCTCCTCTCCCATGGGGCCATGGATCTCTTCTTCGAAGACGGGCTCTGCCTCGATTGTCTCGAACTTGGTCTTGAAGTCCTTCATATTGTGGGTCGACGAATTGCTTCGACGGCGGGCATAGGCCATGTTGGGCCTAATGTCTTCGACTTCATCACCAACAGCACCCCTACATATTCTGTCAGCGGGTCATCTGGAACATGTAGTTGTGATGCACGGAATGGTGCAAGACTTACCAGTTGCCCTTGCCGCTGCCTCCCTTCTTTGTCTTGGTCGGATCGCTATCGGCATGGCCGGATTTGGCAAAGTACTTGGGAAGTCTCGCTTCACGCTCAGCAGTGCCATCGGCAATGCCGGCGTGGTCGCGGTCAGTGAACTTGTGCGAACGAGTCACTGGCGTATGGTCAGCGTCTGGTATGCACCAAGATCGACTGAGGCATTGAGTATCCCGAGGTGAGTGGATGGGCTCAATGCTACTCAACCGACAATGCAAACAGAGCGGGCAAAAACATGTACTTACTGGTTGGTAGAGGGTATGTTGAGTCAAGTTTGGGTGTGATGGGAGGAGTCAACGTGGGGTGAAGTCGAGTTGAAGTAGTCAGGAACGGAGCTCGGAGCTACTCGAAGCGTGCTTCAAGGTACTCTGAAGCGGGTCAGTACATGGTCTCGTGATGGGAGCTTTGGCCCGATTGCGTCGTCTTGCGTGAAGCAGCACAGCCGGCGTACATACCTTGCAGATCGGATCTGAGATGATAAGAGTCACAGCAACGATGAGCACAGAAACGATGAGGTTGAGTGAAGAGAGGAAGGCCGACGTTGGTCTGATCAAGGAAGGCGCAGTGCATCTCACGCGTATCTCACAAAGCGGGGAAGCTGGCAGGAGCTCCCCCTTTATATCACGGCTGAGTTGGGACCCTGGAAACGCAATTGTCTAGAAGATTCGCCCTCAGCTGCCTAGCTCGGACTATTGCTGTTTTCATCACAACATGCTCAGGCCAATGTTTTGGTTATCGGTCAGATCTTCGGTTCCTGAGCTATGTGAGGAAGGAACGAGGGGGAGTGGGTACGTCACCGGTGCCTGAGCTGGATGCCGGTCGCGTGCCCAGCAAAACTATGTAAGATGCGCGCCTTTCCGCAACGCCGATGTAAAGGTTGCCAATTCCTTCAATCAAACCGCGCTGCCTTGCTCCCGCATCTCTATCCTATAAAGGGAATCCCGACCTGTGCAGTCTTTACAGACCACAGCTCCATGTCTTCAGCGACCTGCGTTCCCTACCCCAGATTCTGGATGTATCCCTTAAACGCTAATGCGCTGGACCCACTTGCACCGGCCAAAATCATGCGCCATTTGATCCCACTCTCGCCGGATCACGTGTTTGTCGGCTGGTCGGCAGCCTTGGCACCCTGGAAGTAGGCCTAAATCGTATGACCAATCGCCGCGGATTTGTTGATTGCATCAGCAGCGCTTTCTCCGCCTCCGAGGCCGCAGACTGTCTTCAGAAAAGTTTCCCGCGCGCGCTTTTGGTCATTTACACCTAATTTTCCTCACAAGCTTCTTTATCTTTTTCGCAGCACTGCTGACTCTCAAGTCTGACTTTGGGACACCTCTTTGCCCCTCCACACAACGCCCATTGTACCCCGCCATGGCCCCGCGATGCTTGCTAATCGGTACGCCGTCCATTGCGGCGCACCCTGAGCGATTGGATCAAGTCTACGAAATTCATGATCGCAACTCGACAGATTTGCAAATGCTTGACCGCATCGCCGCTGGTCTGGTCAACCTCCCCGCCTCTACATACGATGTCGTCCTTCTCCTCGCCGACGCCGACGGCACAACGCGCGAAAGCCACAAACTACTCGCACGCGATGTCATGAACAAAGTAGTCGGCGCATTAAAGGTTGGAGGAGTGCTCAAGAGCCAGGCTGGCGCTTTCGAGGGCACAGACAAAACAGAGGCTATCCTGGCAGGACTCACAGAGACGGCAGACGGCATGACAAAGCCTGAGCAAGAAGAGCCTGTATCAATACCACTAAAGCTTGGCAAGAAGAAGACAAACGGTGTGAACGGAACAAATGGTACCAACGGTGCAGCCAACCCAGATGGTTCGGTCCCGCTCAACCTCAATGGCAAGCGCGACCAGCCAGCGCCCGTGAAGCCAAACGGCGTAGGCTTTGTAGACTTTAGCGACGACCTTGACGATCCCGTAATCACCGGCGAGGATGATGATCTGATTGACGAGGATGAGCTCATTACCGAAGCAGACATGGCACGGCCTGTGATTCAACGTACGTCTCTCCCATCGCTTCACATCTGCTTCCTTCATACTGACATGTCCAAGCACTCGAATGCCAGCCAAAACCCGGAAAGCGACGTCGCGCCTGCAAAGACTGCACTTGCGGCATGAAGGAAAAGATCGAAGCCGAAGACGCTGCCAAACGCTCTGATGCCGACAAAGCTTTGAATTCGCTGAAGCTCGATGCCGATGATCTCGCCGAGGTCGACTTTACCGTACAAGGCAAGGTTGGCAGTTGTGGCAACTGTGCACTAGGCGATGCATTCAGATGCGATGGATGCCCATATATAGGCCTGCCTGCCTTTAAGCCTGGTGAGGAGGTGCGGTTGCTGAATAACGACATTCAGTTGTAGGGATCTGTTTGACAAAGGTTGCATTATATACATGGCGTACCGGTTCGCAAATTGAATGATTGGGGATAGATACGGCGCTACGTAGCAAGTGTTTACTGGGCATGGGAACTTGCCCGAATTATCGCAATGACGAATGAAGCATGATGACTGTACAAGCTGTTTGTTTCCTCTCGTCTCAAAGTGAACTACTCTACTCTGGTATAATGCATGATGATGTTATGTAGTCCACCACGACTTTGTTTCTCGTTGCTCTGCTAATTCTTTCCCTTTACATGCGCGAGTAACCCACTCTAATGATCCCTCCCTCCCTACATGCCCTCTACTCCGATCATCCTCAAAACAAAGAAGAAAGCCGTTGATTAAACAGTTTCTTCTTACTGCATTTCTTTTCTTTCCTTCCTCTCCATATGTACCGATAGATACAAGATCAGCCCTCGCAGATGAGATCAAAGTCCGGGAAATCAGGATCCGGTCCGATATTCGTGCTTGGAACAGCGCTGGTGAAATCCTTGACTTGGGCATTCTTCTGCGCATCGTTGCATTTCTCTTCGATATTCGTTAGTTCTTGTTCTCGTTCTTGTTTCCTTCCATCCCATCTGTAAAAGAAGAAGGCGGGAAGATAACTCACTCTTCTGCTCATCACAGTCATTAACGCTTAATACGCCATTCTGCCTCTTTCCATTCTTATCCCCACCCCTGTTATTGTTGTTGCCGTTGCCACCCCCATTCGCAGCATCACTACACCCCTTAAATTGCACATCACAGCTCCTCTGCGCCGCGGTATCGAAATCCGTAAACGTATCCCCCTGCACCTCAAACGGCCTTTCCGTATCCCCAGAGTTTGAAATCGCCGGCGCGGCCGCCGCTCCGCCTAGATTCTCCTCGAAACTCTGCAAGTTGGATAGTTGGCGCAGGAAGAGCGTGTGGCGCGGGACGAGCGACATGGCGTGGTCAGTTGATACTAGGGCTGGTTGCGGCGAGGCGTGGGAGAGGGCGGGGAGAGCAAGGTGTAGAAGGGCGAGGAGGCTGGTTGGGAGGAACATGGTTTCGCACTGAAGGTGTCGGTGGGTTGGTGGACGGGGTTTTAGTGTAGTATCGTCGTCGTCGTCGGTTTTGATATTTACCGTGTCCGTGGAAAGAAGGAAGATTGGTTCGTGTATCGCTGTATTAGATATGCCGTCGAGAAGCGCAATCAAACGTCTTTCTATATCGAAAATACCCGCAGTACTCAAGAAGAATAAGAACAAGCGCACAGCACTCATTCACACACTCCAGGGCTCTTTCTCACAAAAAAACACAAGAATCCGCACCTCGCAAAGGAATCAAAAAGTCAACCGTCAAACATGTGCGCGCAGAGCGAAACACCAACGACATTGAAGCACATCAACTCTGACGGAAAAAAAGGTTCACGCACGACGCGCGCATTGCATCTTTTGGCGCCGTGCGAGTATTCCCTGGTCGCAGATAAGCACACACGTGCATGGTTTGGGGGTTCGTTGTCGCTGCTGCCGCACAGCTGCGACCACACTGAAACGCGAACCGACCAGGCCCCATGGCATGTACCTGTCGTGGCACTATAGGGCTGGAACAAGGAAAAAAGAACGGCTGCACGCTTCGATGGTGGTGAAAGAGACCGCGTTTTTAGGAGCGCAGCAAAGCAGTTTTTGCAAAGCGCAATCGTACTGTGGTGGTCTAGAGGCTAGCGCGTGTTTGTGTTTGTGTGTGAACGAGGTCCCCGAGGTGCCGTCTGATGCGCCAAATGTTGCTGCTTCCAACGACACTACATCAAACACGGGTGTCATGACGCCTGACACACGCCGACGTGGATTGTGATGGTCTTCATACCCAATAGAATCCTTAGTGGCGCTCAGTACTTGCCCACCGACCGATGCTTACCGTCACTTACTAGCCCCCCAGTCGGACAATCTGCATGTGAATGCAGCAGATTATTTCCAGACGCTTACACATTGCACATGCATCGTACCTCACCTGAGCATGGTGTATACAAATCCTTCTTTGCATAGCCTCACAATTTATTACTCGTATTCCAGCACCCCTCATCGAGCGCTAGCCCGAAAGTGTGTATTGTTGCGCGATGGCAATATCGGATAGCATGATTGTTCAACTTCTCACTTGTTACATAGTGAAGGATCTAAGAAAGTGGCTGGGGAGGGTTTTTCTCATTCATAAGCAACGCTCATTACAAAATGTATACCGCAATTAAAAGGGTCCTTGGTTTTCACGCTATTGCTTCGGAGACGTTGAAGATCCACTAAGAGAAATTTGCCATGTATAAAAACACAGCACCTGTACAAAGCTAGGGAGTCAAGAATCACTGAGCTGGAGTTTCCGATGTCGCTCGAGCAATGTGTGTTGTCCATATGCAGCGGGCGTAGCTTCTGCCTAATACTCATGCATTGCCCAAACAATGACGAAAACGACCCAATTCTTTATTGCGGAAAACTCTACGTAAAGCATCCATGTTTGGAACAAGGCTGGCCCGCAACCAGCGATGTGGAGGACCTCGTAGCACCACATCAGTGGATGAAAGGTTGAGATGGCTTTGCGAAGTCATTTATGGTTGAGTATCATTTCCAGAAGGGCAGTGTTAAGCTAAAGCCTTCTTCATCAGCTTCCAGGTAACCGCCATAGTCTGCACTGTCACGTACTCAAAGGCGCCTGTAACAACATTCCACGGTAACGACACAGCCATGTCAGTCGCCCAATTCAAAGGCAGCAGCCGGTATACAGAATGCGCAAACACGAGTCCGAAGAAACGAGTCAACTGTAACGGTTTGATACAACATCCAAAGGAACGCCGGTACCTCCAAGAAACAGGAACGATATCCGATCCGCATGGGAAAGAAACAGAGCCTGTAAAAGCTGGACAGGGAGTGCTGCGATACCATCGCACCTTGCTTTTTCACATGTCACCGTCATCCCTTCTGTCCCTGACGAGTCTGCTTTCGCGCTGCGTCACAGTCAACATGATTATGGTTATCGTTCTTAGCTTAGCACTGGATATGCTGCACGATGCGAAACATTACGATATCGAAAGTACTCTCGACATCAACTACGACTCCTCCTCCTCAAACTCCGGAGAAGACAGCCAGCAAGAGTTCCTGCACAAACCCAAAGACCACCACGGCCAGGGCGGCACATTGGCCAGAATGGTTTCCTGGGCCAGAAAGCCTGTGGACGATTGCTTGCATCTCTTTGCTTCTGGAGGGTTTCGTAAGCCAAGGCGCCCGCGCTCGTGGCTGTCGTCAGTTTCTTTGGAAACATGGCAGTTAGCCAATGTGACGCACTTGCATCCCTTTGCGGTGTTTTGCTCGAACAGAAGGGGTGTACCAGAGCAGCCGCACGTCGACGTGTTGCTCAAGGCATGCTTTACATTGCGGCTGCCAGACCAGTGGGTAGCCACGTTTGCCATGGTGAAGACTTCAGGCCAGATTCTATATCCTCACTACACCTGTCTTGGATCGATGGTTCAGCCCACGAGTGCTTGCTCGGCGGCAGACCTTTGTGCAAAGGGCCATCTCTTCGCTGGCCCGGGCTACGGCTTGTTTAACAATCACCCCGCGACGTTTAATGGCTTCGTGGCTAGAGCGGGGGCCGTAACGGCTTGTCGCAGCTTACTTGAGATTTTTCGTCCGTCTGTCAAGCCATGTGAGTCCGTCGGCGATGCGCTTCTTCTCACTTGTGCCGATAGGCTTGGGCCTGCAAGCCGTCATCGTCTTCAGTATCATCGACGTGGTGCATTCGGTACAGTCCACCTTGGACATGAACTACCAGTCTAAAAAAGCAACCGTGGCTTTCGATATGACTCGTCGTACTGTGTATGTAGCACTGAGCCCGCACAAACAGGTTTCTCGATGTCGAGATTCATGGCCGTGGGTCTGATAACGCGGTTCGCGTTGCAAGGATGTTTTTGAACGCTTGAGCAGAGGGCATCGACGTCATTCCACCAGTGAACTTTGTGTTTGCCCGTGACACACCCACTCACTCGCTTACGGGGGAGGAAAAGAGAAAAAGAAAAGAAAGACAAGAGATGGATCATGTGCAGAGACGAAGATGTAGGTAAATGTGTATATGATTTCGCTATAACTAATATTTGGTACTAAGGGGGTATGAACAATGCTAACATGTAGAAGCAGAAATACATCAGCAAAAAAACAAAAAAAACACGCTACGCTGCCCATTACAAAATCATGTTTGAACTCAAGGTTGAAGAAAATAAAAGGCCAGGGTTTGCGAAGAACCATGCGAACAGAGATGGAGGAAGGTATATGAGTTGAGAAAACAACGGGAGAGAGATGGAGATGGAGAGAGAGAGAGAGAGAGAGAGAGAGAAAGAGGCGTTGATGTCTTTCTGTGGTTAGATATTTTGTGTTTTGGGTGTGGGCGAGAGGGTTAGTAAATACCCCTCGTCTTGCTCTCCCCCAAATGATAATGATGATGATGACAATGAACCCATGCCTACTCTTGAGCCAAAGATAACCCATCCTTCTCATATCTAATAAAACACACACACACACACAGAAATCGTTTCCTCCTTTCCTTCCGAAGAAAGAAGGGCAGAACCAAAAAAAAAGGATTAGAGCCGCTACGAATATTCTATGTACAAGCTCTTCCTCATCTCATCTGATCTTCCACCGCCACCACTACCACTCAACATGAGCATTTCCAACTCAGATAAACCCCGCAAATAGTCGTTGGTATCGTAACGGGACCCTTGGCAGGCCTATGTACTCTTTCTTGGATCTGCGCTTCGCTTAGAAGTTGGCAGCCGCATTGGGGCGTCCACCTGGGTTGTGGTACTGTTCGAGGTTTGACTGGAATGGCGAGGAGCCGGTTCCGTTCTGGGGCTTGTCGCCGAGAGCAGATCCGGTGCCGGCCATGAGGTCATCGTCGTCTTCGTGCACGCGTGCTTGGCGCTTCTTCATGCGCCAGAAGACGAGGGCAATACCACCGAGGAGGAGGGCGCCTCCTACACCACCGACAACACCGCCAATGACCTTTTTGTTGGAATCGCTCAGACCGCCGTCGTCGCTGTTGCTGTCGCCTTGCTGCTCCGTGGGCGCCTCCGTGTAGGTGGCCTGTCCGGTGGTGGCGACGGATGTGCTGGTACCGGTAGAGGTTTGGGTGACTTGCTGGCCAGCGCTCTCGGTCACGATGGTGGTGGTGAACTCGCGAAGGGTGGTGGAAAGCAGATCAGAAGTCCTCACGACGGGCGTTGTTCGAGCAGAAGAACTGGGGCCGGTAGTAGTCGCGGGCGCATCGCCTCCATTTCCAGATGTGCCTGCGGTTGCAGAGGGCGAATCGTTGTTACTGCTGCTGCTGCTGTCGTCGTTGTTATTGTTGCCGGCGTTGGAGGTGGGTGTTGCTGCGGGCGTCGTGTTGGCGGGAGGGTTAGATGTGGGAGCATTTTGCGTCGTAGATGGATCGTTGGCCGTGGTAGGGTCTGGTTCCGGTGTTGCGGAAGTTGCAGGAGGTGCCGACGATGCTGCGGGCGCCTCTGAAGACGCTGGTGGAGCAGCTGATGAAGTGGCGGGAGCGGCGGATGGCGTCGAGGCGCCGGTGCCTTCGGCGTCTTGTCGCTTGCCGTGGTGCAGGTACTGGTTGATGCCGTCGATGCGAATGTCATCAAGAATAAAGGCCGACGAGACAGCAGCCAGGGCGAAGACGGCGCCGGAAAACCACTTCTTTGGTAGCATGTTTGGTGGTTTGCAGATCGAAGACGGGAGCGAGCGGATGGGGGTGGGCGGTCTTAGTCTTTGAGCAGTCGAGGCTGACGCGTCTTACAAAAAGCGTTTGACTTGTGTATTAAAAGGGGGGGTAGTTGGGTGAATAGCAATTATGGGAGATTGTAGTAGCGTGCAAAGCAGCGTCGGGTGGAGAAACGAGGGCAGGAATATTAGAAACAAAAGGAGATGGAGCGAGTGTTGTCCGGATGACCGAGTGTGTGTGTGCTTGCTGAGTGATTAGGGTACGATGAGAAGTGGAGAGAGCGTGGCATCGTGTCCCTGTGACGGCGGCCAATTTTAGAGCGGCAGCGCCCCCAACCCTGCCACACGAATCGACCCGGACCAGACCCGACCCTGCATTTCCCTAGCCATCTGGGCAAAAAGAAGCCTCACCAGCCTGAAAATTTGCTGGCCCCAACAGAAGCAAAACACCGTCTTCATTTGCGCTGCAGACGCCAGACACAAAAGTAGTTACCCAAGTCCCCTTGACTTTTCCCTCACCGCATCCCCATCTGCTCGTTTGCATTGTCTATTGTCTATTGTCTATTGTCACTGTCACTGTTTGACGCGCCTCACGTGCCTCTGGAATGCGGCAAAAGTCCCATTCGTCAATTTTTCTCGACCTTCTATTTCCGTCCGCATCCGCCCATTGATTGGCCCACCGGCGCGCGGAACAGGCCCTCTTGAAGCCATACCCTCCGTCTGGTCCTGCGTCATCTTGTTAGAATTCCTGCAAGCCCTTGTACGAAGCTTTGAAGATCACTTGTTTCTAACTTGCCAATAGCCGTCGCCTCATTTGTCGTGACTGGCAAAGAACTATCGACAACGAACAAACGAACATGTTGGCTGCCGCCATGTCACACAGCAGCTTGCCGCTGACAACCAACGAAGCGCTTTCGGGCGTCTTCGGCTCAATCTCGCTGGCATCGTGGATCTTTCTACTGGTAAGTCGCTTCCCCGAGTGCTTCGGCATGGTATAGCTTCGTTGGCGGTGATGCAACTTGGATCATGGTGAAGCTCTACGGTGGTCCTTAATACACAAAACAACCTACAACCTGCAACCTGCACCCTGCTACATGCTATTCATAGAAGCACACCACCATGCCATTACTCACGTCCCCATCAAGTACCCCAGATTCTAACCTTGCAACCCGCAGGTACCGCAACTGATAGAAAACTACAAATCCGGCTCTGCCGATGGCATATCGCTCGCCTTCCTCGTCGTCTGGTTCATAGGCGACATCACGAACCTGGCCGGCGCCATCTGGGCGGACCTCGTGCCCACGGTAACGGCCCTCGCAATCTACTTTTGCTTCGCCGACCTCGTCCTCATCTCGCAATGCGTATACTACAACATGCGCAACGCGCGCCGCACTGGCGAGCGCAAGACGTCGACGCGCTCCACGGAAAGCGTCGAGCAGCCTCTGCTCGGCCGCCGCGATAGCAGCAACATTGGTCTCCCTGGCAGTCACAGGCGCGATTCGGCGGCCAGCCGCAGGCGCAGGGCGAGCTCGCTGCCTACGATCCCGGATGTTGGTGATGGCGCGAGCGAGTGGGTCAAGAACAGCTTGAGCATTGTTGGCGTTTGCGCCGTCGGTGCCGCGGGTTGGGCTATTGCGTGGAAGACGGGCGTCTGGGTTCCGCAGCCTACGCATGAGGACACCGGTAATAGCGCTGATAGCCCGCTTGGTGCGCAAATCTTGGGCTATGCAAGCGCTGTATGCTATCTTGGTGCGCGTATCCCGCAGATCATCAAGAATCAGCGCGAAAAGTCTTGCGAGGGTTTGTCGTTGCTCTTCTTCATGTTGAGCTTGCTGGGCAATGCTACCTATGGTGCTGGTGTAAGTTACCTCTCTCTTTCTCTCTATCAATCCGCATAAAGGGCACTCATAATCTAACACCTTCATCACAGATTATCTTCCACTCGCAGGAAAGAGACTACATCCTCACCAACCTCCCCTGGCTCATCGGCTCCCTGGGCACAATGGTCGAAGACATAACCATCTTCGTCCAATTCCGCGTCTTCGGCAACGGCGACGCCTCATCTGCTCTTGAAGCTTGATTTCGAAAAACAAAAATCGTCCCGGCTTTTTCTATCTGGCGCATTCTGCAATATCACGTCATCACATCATATCCAAACGAACGAACTTGTATATTCAGCTCTTATCGTCATCACCATACAAAAGTTTTTCAGAAGCAAAATCATCTTGGGTTTTGTAGGAGGCGTGTTTTTTGAGTAGTTGGTCTTTGATACCCGATTGAAACTAAAATAGAAAAGACAAGAGAGAGAAGGCAGGGGAGGCAAGAATCTAGAACGAGGGTTAATAGTGTAGTTGTATCATGAAGATAGGAGGAACGAAGAGCCCGTTGTATATACAGATAGATGTTTGTATGAACAACGAAAGTAGAAGAAAGAAAATCACCATGTTTCACTCTTTTATGTGTTGTAATGAAAAGTCGAAATGTGCAAAGATGGCGTGGTCTTACATTGGGCATATGGTAAATGAAACCCTTCAGTCGAAGCAATCTATAAAGGAGCAAAAGAAGTAGAACGTAAAAGTAAAAAATGATTTACCCTTTTTCCCTCCCCAATTCACTATTCAAGAGCATCTACTTCGCATGGGCGTACTTTTGCTCGTGAACACCGATAGCACTATTATCAAGTCAGTTTAGAGTCCAACACAACACCCACAACAGCAACATTTTGACTTACCGTCCAGAAGGATCCGTCTGGTTGCTCCAGGTAGGCGTCCATCGCATAACCGTGTCGGCACAGTAGCTAGGGAAGTGCTCGTCAAACATGCACCTATACCAGTACGCCTCCTTGCTATCAGGAATATCGTTGCCCCATTCCGGCTTGGGGTTCTTCATCATCTCGTCGGTGACATGCAGCTCGGCGTTGTCCTTGAGCGCGTCAATCCACCCGTAACCCACACCATCCGAGAATTGCTCCTTCTGCCTCCAGAGGATCTTCTCGGGCAGGTACGGCGCAGTCTCCGGCTCGTCGGTCGTGTCGAACGCCTTGCGGAGAATGTACTTTTCGATGCGGCCGGCATCGCGGTCGATGAGCTTGTCGGCAGGGTCAATGTTCATGGCCGTGTTGAGGAACTCCTTGTCCAAGAAGGGCACACGTGCTTCGACACCCCATGCCGACGTCGACTTGTTGGCGCGGAGGCAGTCGGCAAGATGCAGGTTCTTGACGCGACGGATGCATTCTTGGTGGAAGGCTGCCTTGTCTGGCGCGTTGTGGAAGTACAGGTATCCACCAAAGATCTCGTCGCTGCCTTCTCCTGAAAGCACCATCTTGACGCCCATGGCCTTGATCTTGCGGCTCAACAAAAACATGGGTGTTGAGGCGCGGATAGTCGTGACGTCGAAAGTCTCAAGAT
Organism: Stemphylium beticola; assembly: GCA_029100535.1. Taxonomy (NCBI): domain Eukaryota; kingdom Fungi; phylum Ascomycota; class Dothideomycetes; order Pleosporales; family Pleosporaceae; genus Stemphylium; species Stemphylium beticola. The sequence goes on along the minus strand of JARBXR010000018.1, from coordinate 90,192 downwards.
GGAAAATGACATCTGTGAGCGCGTTGAGACCGTCTTCAATGGTAAAGGTGAAGGTGTGGTGCTTTGTTCCCAGGAAGTTGGCCACTTCTTGCGCAGCAATGGCGTCTGGTGCGTTGGGCAGACCGATGGAGAAGGAGTTGAGCTGTCCTAGAAGAAGGTCGGTTTGAAGCTCGTTGGAGTCATCAATGCCCACGAGTTGGTTCTGCTGCTCACTGGCGTTTCCAGAGGACGCAGCAACCTTCTTTCTTGTTGCCTCGTTCAATCGCAGGGTTTCCCGCTGCGCGATGGAAGCTACAAGACTCGAGTCAAGACCACCGGAGAGGAGCACGCCAAATGGCACTTCGGCCATCATGCGTTTCCGGACTGACCGCTCGAACGAATGCCTCAACTCCTTGTAGTCGACAGGTGTGGAAGGGATATTTTCAGGCTCGACAAGCCACTTGGGATCGTAGTAGCGTGTGAGGGAGTCCGTCTTGGAGTCGTAGACGTGACCAGGGGGGAAGGAAATGATGTTGTCGCATACGGGGTGCAGGCACTTGAGCTCAGAGGCGAAGAAGACGGCACCAGGTGTTGTGCTCGATCGGCCCATGTAAAAGGTAGTGATACCAATGGGGTCGCGTGCCGCGATTACACGATCTTGGGTCTTGTCGTGGAGGACCCAAGAGAACATGCCGTCCAGCTTTCGGGGCGCGTCAATGTCATGCTCGAGGTACTGCTACATGTTAGCGCTTTGAATTACACCAAAGGGTCTGAGCCTACCAGAGGAATGATAACCTCGCAATCCGAGTGTGTCTTGAAGTTGTATGGCTTCTTGAGCGACTTGCGAAGGATGCGATGGTTGTAGATCTCGCCGTTGACGGCCAGAGAAACGGTTCCCTCATCGTTGACGAGCGGTTGAGCTCCAGATTCTGTCCAACGTAAGCTTCGACCGCGTCGTGTTCGTCGTGTGACTGCGTACCGACGCCGACAATGCTCAAGCGTTCGTGGACCAAGACTATAAAATGTCAGTATTTTTCATAACCACATGAATCTGACTCCTACTCACTAGTATCGTTCGCGATCCAGTTGCCACCTGTAAAGTTTCAGTTATCGTGTTCTTCGGCGCATTCAGAGACATGTTCACTGACTCCAATCGGGACCCCGATGTCGGACACTACGCGCAACAAGTCAATTGAGAGCTCTCGCAATCTGTCGCATACAAACTTACGCCTTGCCCATTTTCAGGGCGGTCGGCTTGAACTTTTGCACATCAGGATGCCTTTGGAGAAAGTTAGTAGACTATTCAGGGCGCATTGGAGGGGTAATGATGGGTGCAGGGCACTTCTGGCATACCGGTAGCAGGCGAAGATACCACACATGTTTGCAGTTGTGAAGGAGGGAAGAGGATGGAGGAGTCAGAGGGGAGGAAAGGGAGCGCTTTATCGCGGTTCGAAAAGTTGTTGCCAAACCACTGGAGTCATATTAGCCCTCCGGCGGACGGAGCCCCACCATGACCGCCAACCCACGCTCACTACGCGTCTGGCGGTGTCCACTATCATAGACATGCAAGGATATAGCGACTGGTGACACCGCGGCAAACCGGTGGAGTGTGGTATTTCTCGGTCCCAACTTGTACTTTCATGACGTTCCAACGCCACCCCACACTGGAGATTCGCATCCTCGCCTATTGGCTGACGCCCTCGCGAACATGTCGGGCGACGTGATCATGGTGCTCGGTGTTTGGCCTTCAAGAAATGGCCAAAATGTGTCCTTGCTTGCACTCTGTTCGATCGAGAGGGTGCATGTAGAATATACGTAGACATTAAGAGGTGTGAAACAATTTTAGGCGCTACAACTCCCGATTATGTAGTTACTGATACACCGATGCCCTCCATGCGCATATGCTCATGCTTTCCTTGTAGCTGCTACCCCGTATGCGTAACCAACTAGAGCCCTAGGTCCAAGCAAAGAAAGATACCCACAAGAAACAAACGCAATTAACCGTCCTCTCGTCCAGCGCCATCCCATACCGCCACCCTACTTCTTCATCCCTGCTTGTTGAAAGATAAAAATCGACTCCCCACTTGTCAATTAGTAGATCCGCGGCCGCTGCTGACGCGCCGTGTCCTACTGGCTGTCTTAGTACCGGGAGAGAGGCGTTCAGAAGAGGAAGTAAGCCAGCAGGAAGCTTATAAGGCACAGGAGAGCTGTAATCTGGACAGGAACACCACCCGCCGGAGCTTGTTGTGTGGTGGCAGTTGACATTTGTTGCTTTGAGTCTTGGGCGGATCCCGTCTTGCGCTGGCGGAGGCCGGCGGCTTCGCTGACCTGTTGTGTCAATCGTGCAATTTGGGCCTTGGCTTCAGCGAGCTGAGCCTCGACGTCTCCAGAGGAAGGCATGGCGTTTGAGAGGCTTGCGGCAGCCGAGTTGAAGGCAGAACTACCCGTCGCAGGGTTGAATGTTTCATTCTTGATTTCTCCCAGGTTCTTGCTGTCGCTCGGGCGGTCCTGCGGCACGGAGATGGGCCCAGAAGCGTCGGATACGCCGCGCTGGGGGGTGACGGCCTCGTGCGAGGGAGAGGGAGAAGGAGCCATGGAATCGCGGCTGAGACCGTTGGTCTTCGCAGGAGTCGCGTTCGGACCGGCGTCGTCGGGGGCGAGGAAAAGAACCCTGATCTTCTTCTCCTGGATCGAAGACTTGTTGGTCTGCTCAATATGCGACCACTACAATAATCGGTTAGGTATGGCTGCTTCTATAGTCCAAACTCGACATGCGTACCAAAGACCCGACATTGGTAAACTCCTTGTCGGCAGTGACCAGCACCGACTGCACGAGGAACTTGTCGCGGCACTTGGCGTCTGGCGGCGGGTCTTCCTTCATGGCCTGGAGGAGAACTGGGCGCACGTGTCAGTTTGCTGCAATTCTCCACTTGTTTGCGCGCGGTGTTAAATGCATACTCTGAACTTCTACATCCTTGCCGGGCTCGATGCGTCCGCTGTTCGGCCTAACGCAGTATCTATAGTGCCCTCGTCAGTTGTTGTGGGGAGGGAAGGGGCCGCGGAAGCCGTACTGCTTGGGAGCCGTGGTTTTGACCTTGTGTGCGTGTTAGTTGCGCGTCCAATATCAAGGGACACTGCAGGGGAAGCTCGAGGGGCTTGCTCACCTTGAAGGCAACGGGGTCAGAGTGCGGGTTCTTAAGGCGGAGCGTCTGCGACACCTCGTGCTGAAAGGGTCCTGGCCAGCTTAGTATCGCTGCATGGGTCCAATGCCACCGAGGGCAGCTTACGCTTGAAACCAAGCTCTACGGGATCGAGCTCGACAGACATGGTGGGCGGCGCGCACGTGGGTTGCGAATGTGCGGCAGTGGGTTGCGTGTTGTTGGTAATCAGGTACGGGTCCGCGGTTACCGTCTGCAGTCGCGCTCAACCTCGGGAATGATATACAAGCGGGGGTTCGTGTAATTGAAAGCGGGAATTACTCGCAGACGGAAGCGCTGAAGGTGAAGGCTGATTTGAGGCGGATGTAGGTAGTCGCAGGTAGCAGGGTGCGGATGGGGAGAGGGAGACGATGACGTTGCTTCAGGGCGGCCGTGGAAGCAGTCGCGCCAGTGACGCTTTTGGTTCTGGAAGCGCCTTTAGTGTCCACGACAGCTACAAGTATCACTACTCGCACAGACTAGACCATAGCCAAAACCGCCTGGAGTCTTGAAAAGCATCATAGCAAGTACCTCTTGTTTGTCTAAAAGTGTCAGCCCCAGCAGATCCGCGGTCCACCTTCTCCAGGGTTCCCTTCCATTCCCCGCTACCGCTGCACGACTTGTTATATAACATCGCCCCAGTGGAGCCTGTTACAATTACTACGACTTCAGCTAGCCTTTGATTCTCCATCAACTAAGAAACAAGCTCAAGTACTGCCTACTCCTTCCATCCAACTGTCATAATCTCCTCACCCACCACAACGCTACGTTCAAGATGGCTTCGGATCTAGATACCCTCGTCGACATGGGCTTCCCTCGCGATCGTGCAGAGCTCGCCATCAAAGCCTCTGGTGGTCTCCAACCCGCCATCGACTGGCTCGAGACTAACCAAGACAAGTCTATTGACGAGATCAAAGAAGCGCAAGCAAGCTCCGCAGCCGCCGCGTCAGAAGAGCCGCCCGCCCTACAGCCCGGAGAAGAGGCGAAATCACTCGTGTGCGATGAATGCGGCAAGAAGTTCCGATCCGTCAACCAGGCTCAGTTCCACGGCGAGAAGACCGGCCACGAGCAGTTCAGCGAGTCGACGGAAGAAATCGCGCCCCTCACAGAAGAAGAGAAGAAGCAGCGGCTGCAAGAGCTGCGAGAGAAGCTAGCAGCGAAGCGCGCCATGCAGTCTGAGCAGGACAAGGAGGACAAGAAGAAGAACGACCAGATCCGCATGAAGGCCACAAAGGAGTCTCAGGATATCAAGGAGGAGCTACAGAAGAAGGAGCGCTTGAAGGAGGCTGCGGCCAAGCGCGCAGAGAAGAAGGCAGACGAAGATGCAAGGAAGCGCGTGCTGGCCAAACTCGAGGCAGACAAGCAGGAACGCAAGCGCAAAGCCGAGGAAGAGAAGGCCAAGCGCGCTGGTCTCGCTCCTCCTCCTGCGCCGGCACAAGTGCCTCTCGCAACATCCTCTGGGCCTACCACGAGCAAGCCCGCGAGCGCATATACCGAGGCACGGCTGGCGCTACAGACACCTGGTGGAAGGGTTATGAAGACGTTCCCGGTCGAGACTACGCTCTTCGAGGTGGCACATGCCCTGGAGCAGGATGGCATGAGTGTCAACACCTTTACCGTCAACTTTCCCAAGAAAATATACGACAAGAGTGACTTTGGTATGACTCTCAAGGAGGCAGGTATGGTACCTAGTGCAGCCTTGATCGTTGGATAGGCTAGAGCACTGTATGTTTTTTTCTACGACTTATGACGGCGGGGAAACGAAAAGGCATAGAGGTGGCGTTGACGATGTGGGTTCGATGGTAGATACCCTGAGAGATGGATGAAATGGAATGACAAGAAACATCGGTGATAAGGCGCTAGATTGCTCCATGGTTATCATTCATGAAGTTATAACATATCTAGAGTTACCTCTGACGCCTTGAACCATGCAAGCGACAACGCGAGCAAATATTTCTACATGTACACCGACGCCAAAAACACCTCTAACACCAACATGATCGATCACTCATACTCATCGACATCGTACCTGCCCTCCGCCCTCTGCGTACTACACCACTCCTCACTCGCCAGCCCACTTTCCTTCCTCCTCACCAACGCCTCAGCATCCTTGCACCAATCGCAAGCAAAGTCGCAAGGCGTGGGTCCCTCATCAGCAAAGTACCTCGAAATAACCTTGTGCCGACACTTATCTGTAGCCTCACAGTACTCAACCAGGGCTTGCAGACTCTTCGCACGATTAACAAGTTGCTGCTGCTGTGCATCAGCGCCGGCACCGCTTTTCCCCGCCTGCCTCGACGCATCCCTCGCCATCATATTGGCCGCGCGATCACGGTCTTCACGCCCGTAATACAGGATACAAAGCGAGGCTTTTCCGTCCCGTCCCGCTCTTCCTGCTTCTTGGTAGAAGCCCTCGAAGGACTTGGGGATCTGCCAGTGTACGACGAAACGCACGTTTTCCTTGTCGATCCCCATGCCAAAGGCCGTAGTCGCGACAATGATGTCGTAGCCGGGTTTGTTGGCGATCCAGCCGGATAGCGCGTCGGCGCGCTCCGAGACGGAGAGACCGGCGTGGTAGGGTTTTGCGCCTATGCCGTCGGTGCGCAGACGCGAGGCTAGCGACTCGCAATCTTTGCGGAAGAGCGTGTAGATAATACCAGGGACGTTGTCTGTACGCTGGTTCTGCGAGGCGAGGTGCGACGCACGGGCGGGTTTGTCGGCGCGCCGGGCGTGGATTGCTTTGACGAGGGCGAGGAAGTCGTCGTAGTGGTCTTCGTCGTCGGATTTGAAACGGACTTCGTAGTGCAGATTCGGTCTGCTGCTGCTCATGCGGAACATCGTCAAGGTCTTGGGTTCCAGCGCTAGCGTCTTGATGATGTCGTCGCGCACCCGCGCTGTGGCTGTAGCGGTTAGGCAGATGACTGGTACGTCTGGGAATTCGGTCTTGAAGAATGAGAGCTGCTGGAATGAAGGCCTGAAATCATGGCCCCATTCGCTCACGCAGTGGGCTTCGTCGACGGCGATGCGGGCTAGTTCGCGCTGGGAATAGATGACTTGTAGGATTCTGCGAAAGTGATCGCCTTGACAGAATTCCGGGGTCACGTAGAGGAGACGAGTGAGGGGGTGGCCACATTGAAGGTCGGTTAGGATCCTATTCCTGTCTGCTGGCGGTGTCGTGCTGTTGATTGTTTCGACGCGAATATTGGCATTTCGCAGGGAAGCGACTTGGTTGTTCTAGGTTCCATGAGTTTGTGTCGAGGCAGACATGGGGTGACATACCATGAGTGCTAGCAGTGGCGAGATGACAATGGTAACTTGGATAATCAGTACTTGTGCTCGACACTAGGTTTGCTCACGCACTGCCAAAGTCGACAACTGCCGGTAGTTGATAACACAAACTCTTTCCGAATGAAGTGGCAGCCTGGACGAAGACATCTTGACCTTCCAACGTAGCCAGAACAATCTCGCGTTGTGGTGGCCTGAACGAAGATTAGCACTCACACTAAAAAGTGGTTTTGCATACTTGCCTGAATGCCGCTTTCTTGAAGACCCTTTTCAGAGTAAAGTCCAGATTGGAGTACGGGCGCTTCCTGGGGCCAGCCATAATTCCGCACACAAGCCTAGTCCGAGTTTAACTGGGTTGTCAGAACCCTGCGTGAAAGTTTGCTGAGTCACCGCCAGTTTTTAGATTTCAGTGGCGGCCTGAACAGTGGGCAGAGTTGCATATTGAGAACGCTCGGAGTGGGTTGGGAGAAGGCGACTTGCGATGTTGAGCGGTCGACGCGTTGGCCTAGAAGGTGCGACGCGCTAGCACGTGCGTTCCACTTTGGCCTCGAGAACTCGAAGTGGTTTGCACTCAGCAGTGACCTACATTTCATGTTGCATAGGGATTTAAAAAAAGACACATAATGTGCAGCACACAGTATCTTCCCAGCCATGGATATCTAAAAGAACACGCGGAAGACTGAACTTGCAAGTCCACAGCGCCAACTTCCGAGTCCAAGGCTGCTTGCTTGACTCACAATCGCTGGAAAGAGACATTGGGAGTAATCAAGCACACCATGTCAGGAACAATCCCAATAACCTCCGCACCCCCTGGCTTTATAATCAAAGACTTCTCATCGTACCCGCCAAAACAGCGCCCCGACATCGCCGACAAAGTAGCCAAGCTAGAGAAGAAAATATTCCCCGCCATCGAGCATTTCAACTACGACATCGAGCTGAAGAAGAAGAACACAGGGCTACTGCTCGTTTTCAAGGAAAATGACACGGAGCAGAAACCGATCGCATACCTCGTGTATCAGCGGATGAAGAGACTAGCCTGGCTGCACAAACTCTGTGTCGTTGAGCAGGAGAGGGAAAAGGGACTGGCGAAAGCACTCATCTACTCGCTGAGAAGACACATGGAGAGAGGAGGCTGCCACACCATCTTCCTATGGGTTGACGAGAGTCGCCAGCCAGCTCGGGCGTTGTATAAATCCTGCGGCTTCCAGCAAGCGGAGTGTCGGCCGGATTACTACGGTCCTGGACGGACGGCGTTGAAGCTGGAGCTGGGATTGGGGAGTGATTAATACGTTATTGGACGTGTATCACGCGGATGATTTTCTGTGTAATGCCCAACATCATGCTTCACATGGTGCTGGGGGCTCGCTAAGGTGGGGCTCTAACTGTCGGCAATAGAAGAGATGATGCATTCCTAAAAGACAATGTTTACTAGATGAGATGTAAATAAAGGCACTGATACCATCAACGCAACTTCTTTGAGTGAAAAAAGGAAGACGCTGCGCAATGCAAACTTCATGACGTATCCCAGTAAAAGTCTTCTTGACCGTGATCAACCTGATTGAGACAACAGAGATTCCGTTGAATCCGAGTTGTTATGATACTATTGATGAGAAGAGCCATCTGAACCCCATCATACAGATCCTCAACCCACCCACCACAAACTGCAAAATGAAGGTAATAACGGCAAAAAAGCATCTCGGGCGGGGCTCGAACCCGCAGCCTTTGGATTAACCGGTTTGGAAGAAAGAACTCCAGTTAGTAGAAGTCCAACGCGCTACCATTGCGCCACCGAGACCGTCGAGCGGAAATACAGACTTCTGGAAAATTTCAGTAATGCAAAATTATAATACAGAAACATAAAAATTCGATAGAACCTATCGTTGCAACGGGGGCATGGTTCGTGCCAGACAAAGAAGATTCGGCGTTGCAAAGTCTTGCACGTCACAAGGGCAAGCATGTGGGGTCGGAGGGGTAAAATGGAGCGGTTTTGCTTGGGAGGGACCACCGGTGGAATCTGCGTTGGAACGACAGCACTAAACCTGCTCGGCAAACACGAATGAGCCGCAGCAAAAAAATCTAGCACAAGATAAAGCCATGAATGCGATGAGCATCGCCTTATTTTCACGGGAATTAGTCCACATGCGGTACACCTTGTTGTTCATTACATGTACATTCGTCGTTGTTACATAGATGGAAGCCAGCCCCGCTAAAGGACGCTCGCAACCAAAAAAATAAAAAGCAACATGGTATTATACAGCGCGTATACCTGGCCTACCTCCCTGCTAAGATTCAAGGTACGATATATGCTTAGGGAGCCTGACCCTCAGCAGGAACAACCACACCCTTCTCCTCGAGCATCTTCGCCAGCGAACCGTCCTGGTGCATCGACATGAGGATATCGCAACCGCCCACAAACTCCTTGTCGACGTAGAGTTGCGGTATAGTCGGCCACTCGGAGTATTCCTTGATACCTAGAAAGTAATTTGTCAGCCGATGAATCAACCCCCCCTAGCGCAACGAAATCGCGGCCCCAACAAAGCCAGCATTTTTGCATGCAGAAAGAACATAGTCGTACCTTGTCTCAGCTCTTGGTCTTCCAGCACGTTGAAGGCGGTGAACTTGTCCGGATCTACGCCCTGCATGCCCAGGATCTGGATGCTGGCTCTTGAGAACCCGCATTGAGGCGTCTCTGGTGTGCCCTTCATGAACAAAACTACAGGCGATGATGCCACGGCCCGGTCGATCGCGGAGCGAACTTCATCGGATAGCAATCGTGCTTGGAACGGCGTGAGGAAGCGTGTGGTTGGGGCAAAGCGAGGTGCGCTTGCGCGGGTGGCGGCACGGAAGGCCTGGAGAATTGTTAGACTTATGCACGTTTGGGAATTTACATTCGAAATGCCACCTACCGAAGGAATTGCGCGTCTTGCAAACATTTTTTTTGGGAAGGGGGGGGGGGGGGGTGTTGTTGTTGTACTGGCGGTTTTGCGGTGATGGGCGAGCACCTCCGCTATTCGCCGCACCCGAAGTTTTGGATGAGGTCAGAATGCCAAGGCTGGGATATCACTAATGCATCTTTCTTATTCGCTGCTACCATCTCAGTCACTCTTCTCTACATTTACACATGCTCGCGTCATGAAGGCTACTTGGCCCCGATGTTGAAAGTCTTTTTTGTATGGGCGTTCCTTTGGAAATAAGGTAGAGACGAGTCATCTCTGTGGACGTTGCAGCGGAGTACAGCCTTCTAATCGTCTCTTCGCAGCTACATTCGAAACATATACATAAGATTGGCTTACAATAAAGTATCGCCTCTCATCTCAGGGCTTACATTAATGCAACCCCTCCCACGAGCGCCATGATTAGCCTTACAAATCGCCCTAAAACTACAGACATCTCATTACAACTCGCGAAGACCCCAGGCCACCTACCAAATTTATATATTATTGTAGGATTGGACTTGTATTAGTATCTGAGTTTCCTTCAACTGCGGTCTCTCACGCTTCCCTCTCGCTAATCTCTACATAAAAACCTTGTGTAGTCCTGTTCGGTGGAAACGTCCATCTGCAGGTAGTTTGTTCCCTTATCCTTGATGTCTACGACGAACGGTCGGAGGTATCTGAGTAATGTCTGGGGATATGAAGGAATGCACAAACGCATTCTGCTTACACGTATTTCCCCAGTATAGCTGACGTTGTATCGAACGCCGAAGGAAAGAGTTTAGTTTGAAAACTTAACTGTCTGACGACTACGACAAGTGCTGCTAATCCACGGGACTAGTAACCACTAATGTAGGGAGGTCGATACAACGATTTGCCCTTTGAAAGTGATTGTGTACCAGAGAAGGAAGGGGTGAATGGGAACGCTAGTTCATTACTATGGACTGACAATAGCGTTCGTCGTGAGTACATTACTAGGTTTAATAGTAGCGTTATTTTCTCACGGAGCGGACGTACTATGACTGTCTCAATTTCTTTAGATACATCTAATCAAGCGACACGATGAAAACATTGTCTGCAAGCACTGTGTATCCTGGCTAGAAGGGCTTACTAGAGCACACTTAGTATTTTACGATGTCGTCGATGGCAAAATGCTTGACATGAACTGTGGTGACTAGAATGTAAAATCTTCTTATTTCACCTCTTACCCTTGCAAGAGCTTGGCTTCTGATCTCCTGCACGTAGCGGTATGGGCTCATTAGGGTTTGAGGAAAAAGGCTCATATATGATGGACCGGGTATAGCAGCCCTCACCAATCAGTTCGGTAGTAGACGATAATTACTAGCCCCAAGTATTCTTTCCTGTGGTTGCGGTCTTGGGCAAGAATGACCATGCGCACAAGTCCGCTTACGTTGACTTACCAAGGAGCTAGATCAGTGCTCTTCTATGCCGGATGAAAGTGCCAGAATCTCTTACAGTGTTGGTGTTATGTGGCTGTTGTCGTTGCATGCGTGATGCAAAAGATAGCCACGAAAGCTGACACCGTAGACAAAGGATCACTTCGAACGTAGGCTATAGGTTTCGCTGATACGCTTGCCACTTTTCACCACCTATATTCATCAAGGGTGTGGTGCATTATTGCTGCCTTTCAGCGCTGTAGTTTCCTGCTTTTGATGACCGTATCGTCTAGGCCGCTGGTGTGCTTCCCGCTTGTGAAGTGCGACATCAGCTATCGAGGAAGCTGACCTTTGAAACGTCTCGAGATACAAAGGGCGTCTCGTTCGTAATGGGGCTTACTTGGGCGGTGTATTCCAAGTCTGTAACTAGTAAGCTGAGGTTGGCAAAGAAAGACGTTGGAAGACGGGAAGCGGAAGACGGCGAGAGGTCATGGCTCGTCGTATGTGTTGTAGCAAAGATCTCGCAGTGCAGTTTTTCGGGCAAGGACGCAACAGATCCAGCCTTTCCTATACCGTCATGTCCATGTTCCGGTCGAGATAAGCTGCAAGTTGCCGGATCCGCGGCCAAAGGGTGGAGCTGTACGAGATGTCTGGAAGCTTCGAAGCGACGGAGAATGTTGGACACGGAAGAATGACACTCTCTTGGCTGAAGTTCTGCAGTACGGATGATCAAGTAGCTTCTGGCGTTTCAACCTGCGTCATATTAATGCTGGCCTAATATCGCCTATATCCGACACAGTACTTTAGCCGTCTGGGAAACCAGGGAACGGGGTCTGCGCACCCCCAAAATCTGTAGCTACGGTCGAAAAACAACCAAACATTATTGTGAAGAGGAATGCAATACCCGAGAATCAGTTCCTCAAGGATTCTGTTGATACAGCACACAAAGTCTCGATGGCCTTAGAACGGGTGATGAGCTAGTTCAATGGTACCTACGATATTTACGCCATCTTCAAGTGGACCGACGTTACACTACAGTTGGTTTCGGAAAATCTCAAACCGACATTGATGACCCAAGATTGTGAAATCTTGTCGTCCGCGCCGCAGGGTTAACGGTTAAAGTGGAAGACGATGAAATGGACGAGGCTCAACAAACACCCAACTCAATGTTGGCTCAATCACAGAGATATTGCATGCCTCCTCTTTGCAGCCGACCGTTGAGCCGAGGATGATGGAAATTATGTCGATATTGGCAATGGCCCTTCAAAAAGGCCGTCAAGGTGTCGTCGTGCAGACGGATTTGTCATGTCTTCCCAGCTCTTTCAGAAAGGTGGGTTGGATTCGCCCACAGTCCCACCGGCTACTCATGATTCGAATTCTGCCCAACACGGCATGCCGCTCAATGGCAAAACCGATAGGGCTGATGAAAAGCGATACGACGCCGGCGTGGTGCGGGTGCAGCCTTGCGCAAATCTAGACACACACCTCTCAGCAGCGATGCACCTATGGAAAGTAACGATATACGCCTATCCGTATACCAAGATCGTATCTATGTGGTGTTGCATCTCGGCACTCAACGCCTCAAACATAGCAATGGTATTCAAATGTCGCCTCAGGCCCCAGGATGTCACTACGAGACACGCTACCCCCCATTCTCCACCAATCCCCACACAACAACGTCAGCAAAGCATGCCCGCAAAGGATGGCAATGGTCGTGATATACTTGGCGCCAGAATACATTGGGTGATGGCAAATCAAGTGATTGGTGCAAAATTGGGGGCCTTAGCGACCGTATGGGCAGCCGACGGATAAATTCTAACCCCAGCTATCGGCGAGCGTGCCACGGTGCCCGCCCTGGTCCGTACACTATCCTACAGCCCCGACTTAGTGCCCTTTCCAACGGCATATTCACCGTCCAGCCATAGGACGGCTTTAGAGCGAACAAACGCGCGGGTTTTACGGAAGCTTGGTGCTTCCATCTGCTCAGGACATGGTGCTATCTCACTATCTCCAAACCTCACACGCACTGCGATTAAATCAAGACGCAGCCCTGCATCCCACCACCCCACGGATGAATGTACAGCGCTCACTCTGAGACGCTTGTATTTCTCCAGACACAGCCCCACCGCCTCATTATCGTCGACGTTTCGGAGATGGTAGCGACGGTTGTTGGAGTTTGCCAGTTGTATACCGCCCGTCGCATCCTCGCCGAGATTCAGCATCGCATCAACGGCTTCAACACGTACGGCTAACAGACAGGAAAGAACAAGACCAAGACCACCACCACCACCCAACCCTAGTATCCCATGGCCACCATGGTGCAGACCGCCGAGGGCGTGACCAGCGCCCGCCTGAAGGAAGGCGCCGTCATTGATGTGCAAGAGATCCCGAGTGGCGCCCGGCCGGCGCTTTTGATCCTGCACAATGAGGGCGAAGAGGACATTGTGGGCATCATCGCGGATGTCCTGGGCCAGAAGTGGGAGTCGGCCTCGTCGGTGGAGGATGCGCTGGCCGGCCCCCAGGAAACGGTATATGGCTTGAGCAACCGGCTTGCGAAGCCACAACTGGACAGCTGGGATCGCTCCAGGCTCCTAATCAACACGCACCGTGTCGACGGAGGCCACGAGCTGGACGAGAGCATCACGGACTTATGCGACTACGAATACCTCTACACACGATCACCCTTCTTTCGCCGCGACGTGTCGCGATACCTTTCCTTCATATTGGGCCAGATCGGCCCCCACCGCGACCTGACCAAGAAGGCGCGCACGACATTAATCTCGACTACTTTCCCCGACGTGCATGCTGCGCTTCCGAATCTGGATATTCTGTCAGTCGGCGCAGATGCGATAGAAATAAGAGTGGACCTGCTCGAAGAGCCTCTGCCGAATGGGACGGTCAGCAAGATACCCAGCCTCAAGTATGTAGGGGAGCAGGTTATGGTGTTGCGCCAGCGCACGGAACTCCCCATCATCTTCACAACGAGGTGCACAAAGGAAAACGGCCGCTTTCCCATGGACGACCCCTCAATCTTTTACCGATACCTTGCGCGTGCGATACAATGGGGTTGCGAATACATTGATGTGGAACTGTGGCTGCCAGAGGAAATTAGAAGGAAGCTGGCGGAGAACAAGGCGTGCACCAAGATAATCTCGGCGTTCCACGACTTCTCGGGCACCTTTAAGTGGACCTCACCTGAAACACAGCGGCTGTTCGAGATGGGAGCCGTGTACGGCGACATTGTCAAGATGTATGCCCTGGTCAACTCGATGCAGGAGAATTATGAACTCGAGTACTTCCGTTCCACTATCCAAGCCAAGTATCCCCACCCTCCCTTTTCGGGTCTTAACATGGGACCTATGGGCCAACTATCCAGGACTCTCAACAAGATATTCACGCCGATTACGCACCCGCTGTTACCCATGATTGCAGCGCCCGGACAGTTGAGCGCAGCCGAGATCAATGCAGCGCTCCACACCATGGGCCAGATGCCGAAACAAGATATTTATGGCATCGGGAGTTTTCGGTCGACGTCTCAGGCCATGTTCTTCGAAAAGTGCTTCAACGAGCTCAGCCTGCCGCACTCTTTTAGTTTTGCAGAGAGGGCACCAAAGGCCTCGATTGAGCACATTCTTCGACGCAACAATTTCGGGGGAGCATACATCAACCCCCCCTTGGCAACGTCAGCACCATATTTACCTTCCCTGTCCAACGCTGCGCGGGCCATTGGGCAAGTTGATACAGTGCTAGTGCCGCCAGGGGCCAACAATGCATCATTCATCGGAGATAATACCAGGTGGAAGGGTATCCGGGCGACGCTGACACGCGACTTTGTGCCGTCGGCATACAGCGGGCAAGCAGCGTTGTTGCTTGCAAGTAACGAGGCGGATGCATCAGCATCCATCTTCGCATTGAAGAACCTAGGCATTGGGCCTATATATACCATTGGGTTCAAGTCACATGGACCGCTATCCACTGACGTGTCACCGGTGCGATCGATTGAAGACGTCAAGCGACTGCAGCAGCCATTTGTTATCATCTCGGCTCTGCCTGCAGAAAAGTCGCTTTTGGTGGTGCCCCTGCTGAAGCATTACAGGGTTGCGGGAAGGAATGGAAGCACCAACGGACATGGGGCGACAGGGACGACAGGGACGAAGGCTGCAGGCAAGGTGTTCGTTGACTTGGCCAGTGGGCCCCGAAAGGCCGACCCACTGACCATCGCAACGTCGGCGGGATGGACTGCATATGGCATCGCTGATGTCTCGGCATGGACAACCGTCGAGACGATTAGGAAGCTCGTTGGGCAGAACGTATGTTATGACTTTGTGCGTTTGGCATCTGGGAGGGGGCACTTTTAGATGTGCAATGTAGGCAACATAGGCAACAATACCACCATTTACCGTGATTGACTTGATGCGTGAAATGATATGCAGTGACAAGCCCTCCCCCTAAACGATGGTGAAATGACATGCGGCGTGACAACAGGCCACACGGTTTGTCGCCAATGGCTTGGTGAGCGGGCGGCAGGGATGGAGGCGCTCTCGTGGCAGAGCTGTAACCGTAACCGTAACCGGGGACGTCCACGGGTACAGGTGTCGGCTTGCAGTGGAGCTAGTAGGGAGCTACAAGGGCTGGCAGGCCTAGGGCTGGGGGTGTGATTGATTGGCCTCCGGGCGATACCCCAGATTTCCAGAACAAAAGCGACTCAGTCCGGCGCTACAGATGCAACCATGCCCGCTAGAGATAGCTGCGTGAGACGGAGGCAATCAAAGGCCCAAATTGCAGCAGATGCATGGGTCAGAACCGAGGCACGGTGCGCTGTCTGCAACCGTCTAGTATCATGTCTGCAGTCTGTCTGATTCCTGGACCGTCGGTTAGCCTCCTACCCCAGTGGCCTCATGATGGTCATGATTTTGCGCTCCCCTCTCCGCGCCTAGCAGCTCGTCGTCTCGGTCCAACGGTTCCAAGCCTAGCAGAGCTGCTCGACCCCGACGCTGCTCTACCGCGCGTGGCTAGATAGCCCGAGATCGTCATCACGCGTGCCCATCTCATTGTGCATCCCCCCCCCCCAGCGGTTCCATCGTTGCAGCTCGACTTCTCCCCTAGTCGACGCACCAACTGAGTCGCATGGGCGTGGGCGCGCGCTCCCGCTTCATCAAGCCTCGCCGTCCGCGCACCCCCTGCCCGTCCCCACTGCCAGAGGCCTTAATTTGAACTTACATCTTACGCCGTGTTTCTGGGGGTGCTTTCTTTTCCCTAACGTCCTGTTCACGTCACAACCGTCACAACCGTCACCTGCAGCCAGAGAATGCTTCTGGTCCGCCGTCCTGGAGCTTCGCCATGTCTACCGAAGTGTCGCAGTCACTGGCCGCCGCAATGGCCAGACCTCAGATTGGCATCGACCGACTACCCGCCCGCCGTGTTTCCAACGAACCCCGAGAAGCCATGAACTGCAAGAGTTGTCGGAAGCGAAAGGTGGTGCTCCCTTGTGTGCCTGCACCCGTGCATGTTGCAACCTCTGTACTGACAGACGACAAAGATCAAATGCAATCGCACGCGGCCGACGTGTGAAGCCTGCCAGGTCTTCAACTGCCCGTGTATATACGGTATGCTCCACTACCGGGCGCATCCACACGTGAGCTGACCGTGTGCCCTACAGATGCCGTGCCCAAGAAGAGGGGTCCCAAGACGGACGTTCTCGAGGCCCTCCTGAAGCGTGTTGATGGGCTGGAGAAGCGTCTGGTGTCTGAAGGCAAGAGCGATGACCCAGCCGAGGCCGACCCCACCTCGACCTCGACCCAGGAGAGCGCCGCCGTCGACAGGAAGCCAAACGATATCGCCAATTCTCAATCACCACACGAGGCCTCGCCTGCCCGCCCAAATTCTACGAACCATGCATCGCAGCTGATGTCGCCCATTGAGCCAAGGTACCTTGAGACGCCACTCAATTCTGGCCTCGGCGCATAGCTAATGGCCCCTAGTGTACAATCACCAACCCTAACTCCCGACCTACTTCTAGACACCTATTTCGCCAGAATCCACGGCAAGCCCTATTACATCCTGGATGAATCGACCACGAGACAGCGGCTACAGGCCAATCAGCTGCCCGGCCACTTAGCCTATGCCATTTACGCCGTGAGCGCCAGGTACGATTCGTCCCACGATCCCTGAGCATTCCAGAGCACCACTAATTTATTACCCCAGATATGCACCCCACTTCGGAGGTTACAGTTCAGCGGTGCGCATCGGGCAAGAATACGCCCGCCGCGCTCGCCTTGAGCTTGAGATTGATGAACCGTCTATCGAGACGTTGCAAACGCTCATGCTGCTTTCGCAAGCAAGTTTCCAGCTAGGCAAGGGCAAGAAGACCTTTATGCTGCTGAGTAGGCAAATCTCCACCCGCTCAAATCTCCAAAAAGCTAACATCAATTTCAAGACTCCGCCATCAGCATGGCCTTTGCACTGGATCTTCATCGCGAGCTACCGACTGGCATGAAGGTCACGCCTGCCGAAAGGGAAGGCCGACGACGACTCTTCTGGTCCTGCTACCTCATGGACCGTTTCGCTGCAGCTGGCTCCAAGCGACCCTCATTAATTGCGGATGAATCCATTGTGCTACGATTACCGAGCTGGCAGCTACACCCAGGCGCAATGCTAATAGAGGGAGACTACTTTCCCAACGGATGTAATTTGCAGTACATGGGCGGTACTGGAAAAGGCGGCCAAGGAAGCATGGGCATGCTGATCGGCATATCACGCATCCTAGGCATAACAAATCGCTACCTCGCGGCTGGAGGCGTCAAGGGCGACTCACACTTTCCTTGGCATTCATTATCCAACCTATCCAAGATCCGCCAAGAACTCGACATTTGGGCCTCAGAGACGCAGGACACATTCACGTCCATCGAAGCTCTCTTTGGTCAGCCTGACAGCACGATACTGGTACTTAGCAAGCTGGTATATCATCTCATACATTGCCTCATCTATCGACCCTTTCTCCCGATAGACCTGGCTGAGCTATCAGGCACATCGCAGCATCAACCCTGGCAGATTGAAGCAACCAATCTGTGCTTCCTCCACGCAAACGCCATTGCAGAGCTGGTCGAGATTGGAAGGGCTTCTTCCATCATAGATTGGCCAGCATTCGTTGGCTACTGTGTATGCACCGCCGGCACTATTCACGTGCATGGCGCGCATTACCCTGGTAGGGAGGGTGAGGTCTTCTCCGTCAGTGCGGAATTCCTGTCTCGCGAGATGCAGCAGCTGTCTGAGCTTCGATTCATCTGGGCTGGCGCCCAGCACCAACGGGAGACGCTACAAACCATCTATGGATGCCATTCAGAGCTCGTCCAGTCATTGGCCAGTAACCCGATGCGCTATGCCCCAGTCTTCCAGCTTGAAGACTTTTTCGACAGATACCCCGGCCAGGTCTTCGATGGGGCGCACATCACATTCATGGGTATCGCCGTCGAGTCCATGAACGAAGGGTGAGTAGTAGCCACTTCGCGCAGATTGCTGTTGCTGACAACTCGCCTAGCCTTGCGACATTCAATATCGAGCAGCGCAACAACATGTACATGACAAGCGGCGTCATTGGAAACGTCTCAGGATACCAAAAGCAATCCGTTCCGTCACAACATTCTCAATACTCCAATGGCCATTCAAACAAGAGGCGGAGAGCAACCACTTCATCCGCCAAAGCGCCTGCTCATTCACAACCTATTCCCCCAACACCCACATCGGCCACCCATCCTCCCGCTGTACATACTCACAGACCCTCCGACGCTGGTACTTCGGAGTCAAATCCCAGTCCTGGAGACACCAGAGCGCTTCCTAGCGAGTCCAATGTACCGCCTTATACGCCACCATTACCAAACAACTCACTCAACCCACCAAACCCCAACGGCGGGGGACTTGCGCTCCCGTTCTCGCCAAACTTCTCATTCTCGCCGCTACCACAATTTGCGAGCTTAGCTCCGTCACCGGTTCCTCGGCCGGCCAATCTTAACCACAACCCGGAAAATCATGCGATCAATTTCGACCCCATGCTCAGCATGCCAACACCGTACGACCAGCAGCCGACGCCCGGCGCCGGAAGTACGTCGGGTGCATCAGCGCATACGGACCCTGACAGCAAGGATCCGTTTTTAAGCTTACTCGAACAACTCGCGGAGAACGAGGTGAGCAGAGGCGGTCCAAGTGAGCTGGATTTCTTCTTGAGCGGACAGAGCGGTTGATTTTTTTTTCATTCTGCATCAGCAAGCTCCAATGTCCGGAGATGCCACTCTGCAATATCACGGCGGAACGTCGGAGCGAATGTTTCATGATTATTACATCAGTTCGAGTCTGGCTACGTCTTCACTTCAAAGTAAATCTTGTAATAGCTTCGATAGCTATCATTTGGGACTCAATACCGACCCACACGACCCGGTTCGGATCTGAGGTCCCGCATCAAAAATCAGCGCGGCGCAAAATTGGGGGACAAGGGACACAGAAAGGCTAGCTTCACAGCCTGGGAACTACGGTGAATGAATCTACGGCCGTCATATGTAAACTTGTATAATACTCATCGACAGCAATTCAGCAAGCGCTTTTTCAGCGGCAAGCCGGCAGCATCAATTGCCGCCGGCTCCACAGTACCAAGACTACCTTGAGATGAATCCATCACTCTGCAGACATGGTGCCGTAGTCCATCTTTAACGCCCGCACCAACTCCAGGGTCAGTTCCGATGTGGAGGCCCGTATTGAGGGGTGTGTCATGGTGGGCAGCAGCGGCGTCGGTACCTCAAACAGCAGGAGAGCCGCTGGGCGCGACCGATGCCTGTTTAGCCAAGGTGCATGCATGAGGACGGCTCGCCCTCGCAACCAAACTATAATACCCCAGTACGATGTTCTTTAGCGCGACATCTCGCATGTGAATAACCCGGGGTCCGGCCGCGTCATGTGGAGACCCCGGAAACCGCTCCAGAGACGACTTCAGGGACGAACCTTGCAAGCAACGATTACCAAGTAGTGGGTGGTGATGGGCATGAGATCAGACACACAGCTAGTTGCCCTGTATGGCGTAATCAGGGTAACGCGGACACCCAAGCTCCGCGTTCAAATGAGCAAGATTCTCGATGTTCGACGCAGGCACGCAGGCACGCGGTTTGACCAGTCAGTACCTCATGCAAGTCATGATCGTTTGCGTCTCTCCACAGCCCGCAACATGGCGTGGCGTGGCGTGGTGTACAGTATAGTACAGTGGAAAAGTGTGGAGGAAACTCAAGTCTGGGGAGCATGAATCGTGTCTCTCTCACGTTAAACGCGGAGACGGCGCCTCCGGTGGTCTAGAAAAGGTCAATGGAAATATCGGTGTGTAGGTAGGCAGTAGCTCCGATGTCACGCACGCACGACCACCTGTCTGTCTGTCTGTCTATACAACAGCGGCCCCTCTCACGCCAGGGAGACAGAGGGCGTTCGCGTCAAAGCGCCACAACGGCTAGGGAGAAATAAGCGGATGGTTGGTGGAATGGGAATGTTCCGTGTATAGTGCCATTTCGCTGAACATGCCTCGTGCAGGCACAATCAAGGGCAAAAGTGAACGGCTTTTCCAGATTTCCATCAGCTAGGTTTTGTTCTAAACTTGCATCACGGGACTCGAAATGACATGACTTGTTCACAGAGGGGTGTGTATGTGTATGTGTGGGTAGGTCGTGGCACCGTCGCCGTTCTATTCTACACTAGGCCAATTTACTATCATCATCGCCTTTCACCTCGCTCTAATTGACTATGCTAAACTACAATTACCGGTGGTACATTTGCATTGCGCCCCGAGGTTCCTCCTCCTCCTGCACCGCACTACAGACAAAAACACATGATGCGCACGCACCGCGAGTCAAGCTGCAAGTCTAGCCACACCACCGCACCCCACTCCCCTCCACACCTGGGGAAAAAGTCTCCAAGCGAAGCCCAGTGACAAAAGGAAAATATGCGGGGGAGGACCCGTTGATCGAAATGCAGGGTCGCATATGAGAAACGTATCGTATACTATGGCAGGTAGTTAGGTAGTTAGGTAGTAGGTAAGCAGTAGCTCCCCTTGTGACACGCACCTGCAGCCACGCCCGCATCCGTCTACCTGGTTGTGTAGCAGGTAGAAGGGAAAGTAAAAGTAAAGGTAAGACGTAATCTAGTTTGATTCAACACAGAGTCGTCGAGTCGTGTACACCCGCCCACCGCTCGTACACACATCTCATCACATCACATCGCATCGCAAGCTACGCTAAACTAGGTAGTCTAGCCAATCTGGCTAGAAAGACCCTGTGGAGGCAGACACCTACCGAGAAAGACACCGATATCCAGGCACACACCCATACCCACATAGATACACACGGAGAGATGCATGCATACTACAGCCATCCGTCCGGCTCCGTCCATGTCCCCTTGTCCCCCCTCCCCCCGCATCCCAGAAAGCCAGAAAGAGCAACGGGTTTTGTTTATCCTTGTTCTTCGTACCATGTACTGTAGTGTATAACAGCCGGTGCTATTAGATCTGCGGGTGCACGCGAACCAAGATTCTGCATTCCATCCACACCGCTTGGCTTGCGTACCCATGCATGTGTATTTCTGTTCGGACGTGTAGTACGGGACATGACATGTTTTAGTTTCTCTGGGTTGCTTTGCTTGGATTGGATAGGTAGAGTGGGGCGGGGAATAGTCTGGTCTAGCATAGCGTAGCATAGCAGAGTAGAGTAGAGTAGAGTAGAGTAGCTGTACATGTGCATACATGCATGGAGTAGATGTACAAAGTCATCCTCCCTTCTAGTCAGTGGAATGGAAGGACAAGGGAAGCAAGGAAGGCGTAGACAAGGGGGTCGATCAGGCGGGGTGTTTTTTTTCTTTCTTTTCGGTTTCTCGTTTCCCTTCTCCGCCATGCATTGCATGCCTAGATGTGCACCCCGGATTCCACCCCAAAAAACGGGCCGCTGGTATAAACGCTGCCGCCGCCGCCGCCACCACCACCGCAGCCAGGTTTCATACTTGTGCGCGGGGGGCGTACTACCAGTGTACGCCCTTATTGGGGCGCCCGGACGAGCGCGAAATAAGCTCTCGACAAGTTTCTCGGCCTGCATGTACATATTAATGAAACGGCGTGTGCTTGTCTGCCTATTACCGGTATTGGGTTCCGAGGGAATAAAAAATGTGCTTGCATGTGAAATGTGCTACTGGTACTGCAGAAATGTGGCGCAGCCAGGGAGATTGGAAATCAAGCTTCATGGGGAAAATGCTTGAGGGACGCGTGGCCGAAGGAATCAATACGCAGCCACTCACTCTGCAGCCGTAATCAGAAGGGGAGGGAAAAGGGTGATTATCGTCAATCCCTTCATTTTCCAACTTGCTAGTGTATGTATGTATGTACCTCTATTCCCACCGGTCTATGCCAAGAGTGTCGAGTGATTCGACAGTCGTACCTTTGCGTGAGTACGTCATCACCTGCGCTTTTCTCGGTTTCCGTATATGAGACCAGAAAAGGGTCTTTCTAGGTCATGGTGACGAGTTCCTCGGCGGAAACCGGGTGGATAGCCTGTTGAAGAGGGAAAAAGCACATGTCAGCAAACGTGATCTCACGCGTATTCAAAGCGAGGGGTAATAGCGACAGAAAATATGGTTCCCGCGTTATGCCTTCTTGCCCCGCAAAACGTGGGCAGGTGGTTTAATGCTCGATAGCCGAAGAGCATCCGCCCGCATATGCAGGCACGGAACGAGACCCCGTTCTCAGAAAGAAAAAAAGAAAACAAGGATCAAGTGATGGATGGGTGGGTGGAGATGGGAAAGTAGAATACGTACCACACAGTTATCAAAGTCCTTCTTTGTAGCACCCATCTTGATTGCCACACCGAAGCCTTGCAGAATCTCGCTGCTTCCCTGTCCGAGTATGTGCAGGCCGACGACCTTCTCCTCTGGGCCCGCGCAGACGATTTTGTATGCCGTCGGCTGCTTGTGTTCCTGGTCCATCATGGCAAAGTACATGGCCTTGAACTCAGTCTTGTAAATCTTAATCTTGTCGTCACCGTACTTTTCGCGCGCTTCTGGCTCCGTCAGGCCGATGGAACCAATTTCTGGGTGGGCGAAGACAACAGAGGGTATGTTTTGGTAGTCGAGGTGCGCGTTGGTCTGGTTATTGAAGAGGCGGTCAGAGAGGCGGCGGCCGGCAGCGATGGCGACGGGAGTGAGTTCGAAACCACGGTCACAGACGTCGCCGATTGCGTAGATATTGGGGATTGAGGTGTTTTGGTATTCGTCCGTCACGATGTGGTTCTTGTCGTTGAGCTTGATACCAAAGTCCTTGATCTTAAGGTCTTCAATCTCAGGCACACGACCGGTAGCGAAAAGAACAGTCTCGACTTCAACGGTTGATTCCTTCTTAGTCTCGGTTTCTTGGTAGGTGACACGCTTCATGCCGTTGCCAATGTCCTCGACCTTGGTAATTTGAGTACCCTTGTAGAGGTTGATACCCTGGCGCTCGTACTCCTGAGTTACGACGTCTTGGATCATGGGATCGAAGCTTCGGAGAAGCTTTTGGCCACGGATGAAGAAGTGTGTCTTGGAGCCGAGCGCGTGAAGCATGCCGGTCATCTCAACACCAATGTACCCTGCGCCACTTGTCGCGATGCTCTTGGGTTGCTTCTCGAGCTCGAAGAAACCGTCGCTGTCGATGCAGAGCTCCTTTCCTGGAATGTCGGGAATCTGCGGTCGTCCACCGGTTGCGATGAGGATGTTTTTGGCCTTGATGCGCTGAGTGCCGCTGCCGTCGTTGAGCGTAACCTCTACTTCGTCCTTGGCAACAAACTTTGCCCGGCCCCTGAAGTGCTCAATCTCGTCCTTGTTCAGATTGTTCTCGTAAATACCGTTCAGACGCGTAACGTAGTCGTCCCGCTTCTTCTTGAAGTAAGGCCAGTCAAAGTCTGGCACGGCGCCGACCTTGAAGCCGTATGCGGGCGCGTCCTTGAATGTCTCTGCAATGGCTGCAGCATTCCAGGTCACTTTCTTGGGCACGCAGCCAACGTTTACGCATGTACCGCCATATCGTTTCGACTCGATCGCAATGACTTTTGCGCCGTGTTTGGCGGCTCGCCGACCGGAGGCAATACCCCCACTACCGATTCCAATGACCAGGTAGTCGCACTCTTTGGTTTCGGACGACATCTTGGGGCCGGTTGTGGAGAAGTGGGACGTGAGGTTTGATAAGCGTGTGGATGCCACTGCGGTACGTAAAGGGTGAAATTGGGAGCGCGACAAGAATGCTTGTCCTGTTGGTGGTGGGGTAGTGGTACGAAGACTCGCAGATAGAGCTCGCAGTCTGTAAGCTGTTGTTCTTTGCATTAAAATTGCAGCCCGGGTGACAGCGGGTACTTATAGTATGACGACAGGGCACCTAGACCTCAAATGCACCACTGTAGGTGAAGACTGGATTGGACGCCTTTAGTAAGCCTAGATGGTGGGATGCAGACATGCGACGACGCAGTCTATGTGACCGCCTTTAGGACGATTTCCGGATGAAACAATGCGAAATGCAAGAATTGACCTACAAATCACAATGTAAATCTGGAACGATTGCTGATGAATGCCGCTTGATTATGCGGAAGTTTTGCGATTTTGCGATTATGGAATCAACATACGATGACGCGACCTCGGCCCGTAGCGAAATCCAATCGGCGCCATACCGCTTGCGATAGCTTCTCCAGTGATTACCTCATCGTTCTTGGACTCCACCATGTGTGCCCGCACGCGTCTACACGGAAGCAATTGTATGTTTGCCCATGCGAAGTCACGATCGAAGGTTACTGTCAGGATAAACATGCCAACAGATGACAGTAGCACTGACCTCCCTGGATTCTGAATCCTGAATCCTAAAGCGAACTCGGCAGACCCAGAAGATATCACACCATCTCCACTGCGAGCTTTAGGACGCCGTACCTTGGTGTGCGTACAGCCAGATACACCCACGTCCGTCTATATACCCATCTAAGCCTTTCGAAATGGGTGGCAGACTTTCTATGCCCAAAGCCGCCGACGGCATCAGCGAGACGTCCAAGCCAACACAACCACGCCTTTCGCGAAATCGAGGTATCATCAATGGCCGTGTAAGTGTTCCTTTACATTCGCACGTAATCTCAGCATCTTCTAATTCGTGTATAGACGGTCATGGCACCACTAGCCGCGCTTACCATGGCCGGTCTCCTCTTCGTTTACGCTCGAACTTCGATACGTGCCGCAAAGCTCAACGCCAAAAAACATCGGGAAGCCGATGGAGGACAGATCAGCTGGCGCAAGGAGAGCTTGAGGAGACATGGACAGATGGAGAGGATAGATGATGATAGAGGAACGTTTGGAGAGGCACTCATGGGGGACATTCGCAAGAAGAAACAGCAAAAGGTGGATGAGAATCGGAAAGTCGGGGCGGAGCATTCAGACAACGATGCGGAGCTGAGGAAGATTCTTGGAAAGAAAGACTGATGCCAAGTGAAGTGGTCGAGCGCGGTCCGAGTACCATAAGCAGGATATGGCTCTACGAGACGAGGAATATCTAATCCTCATATGACATTTGAGCAAGCTAGAAATTGCTCCTGTACAATACTTCAAAAAAATTCGGCCTATCCTGCTAAAACAAACACTTGAGGCTTCGCCTCTAGTTTGACGTGATGCTGGTGAAAGAGCTCAAGTCGATACACGTACCATGGTCCGCGGCCGGTAGCCTCTTGTCATACACACCCTGTTCCAGACGCAGTATTGCTCTAGACTATGCCATGGTGATACAACGTGACATAACATCAAGACATTAAGCGAAGCAACAACCGCTCAAGTGCCGTAGCTGCCGCCTTCAAAAGCTATGATTCGTTGAAGCCATGGCGATGCTTGGGGACCAAGGTAGTGTTAAGCTTCACATGTGAGCCGACCCCGCATTCTATGGCTTAAGCTTGCAAACGTGCGATAATGCCACCAGAGGTTTGACTGCGCGAGGGGAGCTGCAATCAAAGGTCTGTGTCACAGTTCTGGTGAGCGTTGGCCGATTCACTTAGTATGCGGTGAAGTGAGGGATATTCACGATCTTGGAGGCACATTGAAGTGCACGTCGTCTCGTCGATCATGCCCAAGCAGCCAATGAGTCCAAACTTCCGTGGCCGTTAAGCCGCTTTGGTGCACAGAGGGTGATCTTAACCCCACCATTCCATCACCACGCTCCGAATCCATACACACCCAGCAGCATCCGCCATTGTCGCCCAACCATCCTCTTCCCCCCAAAGTCGTCGACGCCCCACGGATCGCGCATACTCCGCACACCATTGAGCTTGACGACGCGGCGGTCTTCATGGAGCTTGCCCGGCTGCTGGCCCGATCGCGATTGCCGTAGGAAGACAGTATTGTCTTCTACAGCTAGCGATAGCCAGTATGCCCAAGCAGGAGGAGGGGAGGCCAAATGTACAAAAAGATGTCTCCAATAGGCCGCGCGATCTGACCGACATCTCAAGAGCGGTCTTACGGAGCGAGCAGGCAAAGCGATGGACCAAGCGGTACAGGACCGAGGTCGCTGCAAGCTCCAGTAGCCTGCTCTCGACTTTTGCTGCAGTACGTGGGCCTATTCCGGAAGCCATATCGTTGAATTTGGGGGTACTAATAGCTTCCAGTATCCTCTGGACTCGGTCAAGACCCGATTACAAGCGTATGCCAGCTCCCCCCTACCCCCATCCGCGACTAACACACAACAGATACAAATTCAATTCCTTCAGCGACTGCGTCCGCCATACCTACAAAACAGAGGGCTTCCATGGCTTCTACCGCGGCATGCTTGCCCCATCACCTGTCGCATCGAATTGTATACTAATGCACGCGTCATAGGAGTCTGGTCTCCGCTCGCCAGCATTACCCTCGTACGAACCGTGTCCTTTTCCATATACCAACGGTCCAAATATGCGCTCGACAACTGGATTTACCAGACCACGGGAAGCTCGCCACTTGTGATTGCAAATACCAGGGATGCATGGCCGACACTCTCAACCATCGCGTGCTTCGGCTTGGCGGGTGTGAATGCAGGCGCAGCCATCACAGTCATTGCATGTATGGGGAATATGTTGCAAGTTGCTTGCGCAGCCGGCTAACCCCCCTTCAGGTCCATTTGAGTTGACCAAATTGAGCGCACAAATATCCGTGTTGATGGCTGAGCGCAACGATGGTGGCGGCAAAAACGATGCAATACGGAAGAGTTACCAGAATTTGGGAACCTGGAAAACGGCGCAAAATCTGGTCAAACATCGGGGATGGAGAGGGCTGTATTCTGGCTTTCATTTGCATTTGCGTGAGTGGGCCAGAGCTCGGTGAACGATGCACCAGGAGCTGACAAGCTACAGTTCGAGATTCAATCGGCACCGGCATCTACTTTGTTACGTATGAGAGCGTGAAGCAGGTTTTGGCGAATGCGCGCGGAACTTCACCCACACATCCCTTGGCAGTCGTCATAGCAGGCGGACTCTGTGGGCTTGTCAGTTGGGCATGCGTAAGTGCACTCGCAAGGGAAGAAGAAACGAGTCTAACCTTGTTCCAGATATTTCCAATCGACACAGCAAAGAGTATATATCAGCGCAACTGCCTAGTTGGAGGAAAGGACAAGGCTACTCGTCCCAAGATTGCTTTCTTTAGTCGGCGCATGTATCGAGGTGAGGATTGTTTTGTCAATGCCTTTAGAGACAGCTGCTAATACACTCCAGGCCTCGGCGTGTCAATGTCTCGCTCCTGCATAGTCAACGCCATTTTCTTTACCGCATTCGAATTCACAAAGAAGCGCATCAACGGCATGGCTTACGATGACGAGCTACTGCGCGCCAACGACGTATAAGTCAAAGGGTTTTTGCTGTATCTGCATAGGGCATGGAGTAGGCGCATATCATGTTTGGATGGAAACTGCTGTATAAGTTATCCTGGATTTGAGTATGCTACTAGGAGTATAGCATTGAATATGATGCAAGTTGTATACACATCTTACCGTACCCCAATGCTTGACGCGGCTCTCTGAATTCTTATTTCTCAACAAGCATGTGGATACCTAGGTGATGGTTCCAGCCGAGGAAAGAGAGTGGATACAAGCTAGGACGGAAAGGATTAGTATACAAAGGCGCATCATACAACGCATGCACATGGCGAAGATGAATGTGAAACCCCATGACTCTTATAAGCCGTTGGGAGACGATGCCCTGAGTTCACTCCGCAATAATGGAATTATTAGCAAACAAAATATCATCTTGGAGAACACTGCATTTCATGGCCGTGTCATCGCTTAGGGTATCACGAAGAGACTCCCGACGTTGCGCTTTTCGAAGTATTCATTGACCTGCCGACCTAACATATCTCATGACGCCGTCTTTGTTTCTTCCGGGGAGGGCCCGTATGCAAACCGTGGTCACGGAGAGGTCGTGACTATTTCCACCCCAGCAATGGGAATATGCCCGCTGATGAATCCGTTGTGCAACCCCGATAAAGGCAAATGTCGAAGAAAGGAAGGGAAAGAAGACGCTTAGTCGAAGAGACCGAAGCCCATGTCCTCGTCTGACTCCTCCTTCTCTGTTGGTTTATTAGCCGCGTCCTTTGCGTTCGCAATCGTACATGGGCATAACTTACCCTCTTCCTTCTTCTCCTCAGCGGCGGGTGCGGCCTCAGCGGCACCGCCAGCGGCGGCAGCACCACCGGCAGCAGGGGCAGCAGCGCCGCCACCTGAGCCGACGTTCAGGAGCAGGTCCTTGACATCCTTGCCCTCGAGAGCCTATTCACACACACATCAGAAATTATCCCGTGGTCTAGCGGCTTCGTGGATGCGCACCTTGGCGAAAAGGGAGGTCCAGATGGGCTCAACGTCCTCGATCTTTGCGGCCTTGATGAGCGACTGGAGCTTGTCGGACTGTTCAAATTAGCCAATGTGCCCGTCAATTGCAATGGCACCTCGGGAGTCGTACAGTGATGTCGACACCGTCATCAGCGAGGATGAGAGCGGCGTAGGAGGAAGCGAGCTCGGCGGTAGACATTGCGACGGTTGTGATCGTGAGATTTGGTCGTGAGGTCGAGGTGTTGGGAGTGTCGATGCGGCGGAATTCAATTGATGGTGTGGAAGGCGCTAACGATGGCTTTCGCTTAGCGAGGGCTAGCCGTTTTGGGAATGGAAGCCCTACCTCAGCCTACCTAAGCCGGCGGCCGGGCTTGCCCCTCGGTGACGTTCGAGTGCCTTCCCCGCCATCAAGCTGCATCTTGGCTGCCCGACCGGCTACGTCCAGGTTCGCATATCGCTGCACCTCAGTCCTCACCAACCATCGAGTTAGTCGCAACCCCACAGAGAGATCTTCCTAGCCATCGCCGCTTAATATCTGCGGCGCACCATGACCGACTCCCCACTGCCGCGCATTCCGCTCGACCCGAAAGAGCAGCCCATTCTCGACAAGCTGCAGTCCATCCGGACGGAGCTGGAGCTGCTAAAGCGTGACCGATCAACTTATGTCAAGAGCCAAGATGTTATGAAACTGTACGACCAGGTCATCGAGCAGGTCATCATATTGAACGAGATACGCGAAACAAAGCGCCTCGAGCAGAATAAGGGTAGGTCACGTTGCCACTTACCCAAATTGGCCATGGGTTATTTACATGTTTACGCAGTTGACTACATGCTTGACGATTGTTTCCAACTCATCTCTCTCGCATACCTGACTGTTGGGAAGAACCATGAACCACCAGCTGTGTAAGTAGTTCACCGCGCTTCACCACACACATGCTGATACCGCCGTAGATATTCGTACATTTCAACAATCAAAGTAGTCTGAACTGTTCCATTTCTGCCACTCTAGATTCTAACATCATCCAGCGTCTTCTAGACCACCTCAAAGAAGCCACGTTCTATTCCCAAAAGGACCTGGAGGCACTCGACAAGAACCTGCAAGATTGCCGGCACTACGTCGAGCGAGGCAGGGACAAGTATAGCCCTCATCTGCTCACTCTCCTTGATGCCCGAATCAAGGTGTGCGAGGAAACTCTAGCCGAACTCAAACTCAATCTTTCGGGGCTTACTCCCGAATTGACACCGAAGTGGGAGAAGTTGGTTTCGATACTTAGATCACTTTGCGGCTGCAATGCACGGTCCAAGGTCAGTATGCTTGCAAGGTACCACACGCCTCTGCTTACCAACATATTAGTTCCCGCTTGATGAAGTCGAGGAGTACTCAGAAGAGCTGAACAAGTTGGACGAAGAACTCAAGGAGTACGGTATTCGTGCGTACGAGACTACCGGTACAACGGAGGAGAAATTGGCCGAGATGGTTGATAAAATGCAACTTGCCAATGACCAACCCGACCCGGCGCCTGAAGCCAAGACGCTCATCGGAACCCTCTTGAGGCGAAACTTGCTTTGGGTCACTCTTCTCAAAGAAAAGTGCGTTCATGGCAGTACATCATGAATCGCTGGCTAACGCGCATGTAGGCAAGGACGCATAGCACCTGCTTTCAAAGACACTTACGACAAGCTCCTCACTATTCGAAACAAGCTTGAGAAGCTTACCCTTACTCAGGCGTGGTCCCTCCGTGAGACTGACCTCTGGGACTTCCAGCGTCAACTCGATCGCATAGACGAGGCGCGAGTTGATGGCAACTTTGTCGACGCACTAGGACGGCCTTCGGAGATCTACGAGCAAAGAGTAGGTAATTGCCCATCAGGTGTAACCCATCCACTAACACCCAACAGACGCTGCTCTATCTCCTACGGAAGAGCTACGCGCTCATCTATCAGTTGCTGATAACATCAGAGCCAGTCTCTGAGGCTCTGTTACCCATCTACAACCAGCTGACGACCCTCCGAAAGTGCCTCCTGGAAGTGAAGAAGCTGGGAGGAGTGTCTTCACCAAGAGAATTGTATCCGTACAGCATGAAGGTTCGTATGCATTACCGCCAATACCAAGCTCGTCTCTCTGACTCAAACGCAGTTAAACTCAATCGACAACATGCGAGTAGACGGCAAGTTCATGGTGGGCGACGAGATACCCGATGGACAAGGCCGTGTGACACAGCTTCTGGAAGAATGTTTCGAACTCGCATATGACCTAAGAAATGACGCCGAAGACAACAGCTCGGCGGACGCGACACCGTCAAGCGAGAAGCCAGAGCCCCTCAGTGCTTAATCATGCTCCATCGTCTTGCGCCCGATTACCACTAATGCGACAATTCGTCCAAAGGGCCTTTTGCAGCGCAACCGCTCTATCTCTTGTCTTTTGTACCTTTAGTACTTTTCACAACTACCTTAATATGGTTCAATCATTCTTAGTTGCTCGATTTCCTCTTCGGGCGGAGTTGAAGGTACAGGATCCGCATCTTCGAACGTCAGGTGGCTACCGTACGATATGCCTAGATCTGTCAGAGTCTCCGGGTTCCCAATACAGTTCTTTCACTTACAGAGCTCTTCGCCTGCACGAATATCCCTCAAAGCTCGATATGTAATTACTTGACGGTGCAGGTCTCGCATCCATCCTACGTTTTGTTCCTGCGTGGAGTGGTTGAACATGCTTCCTAGTCCAAAGATGACGGCTTGTGCCACCTTGCTATTGCCGTTCGCGTCTGATGCTGGCCAATTACTGGGATAAGTTAGGTTTTGGTACTTGCAGTTTGTCATGAATTCCCCCCCAATATTGTCGCTGCCGTGCCCATTCAGGCACTCGCAGACCGCGAGGATCGCGTCTATATTTATTTGAACCTGAAGCACGGGTATGTGGATAGTAAAAAGAAGGTGATGATCAACAAGAATTAGGGGTACCTACTAAGTATAATGGTATAGAGAGGTGTGCTCTATGTGCTCCTTGTTCTCTTCGACGCCAAGTATCAACACGGGACAAATGTCTATAATGGTCTGTGCTGGTATGTCTTGGGTTGCAAATACACCACGTCCTACGTATTACTATTAATACGAGTGCCGAATTAAGTGCTGATTATGGTGAAGGATATACCTTTGGGTGTGTCAACTTTAATGACCAGATGCGGACATCGTTGAAGCTGGATGTCTTCACGATCTGATGAAACGCCCATGATGTCAAGCAACCAAGATGGCAGAATAAAAATCAAAGGGCTAAAAAAAAACAAGAAACCCACTCGCAAGGACCTGAGGAAAGATGCTGTTGGTTCTTGCTTCTACGACATCATTTTTGGTAAATGGAGCCTGGTCAAATTTGATCTCCGCGCTAAGTCCGCGGTCTAGGATCTGTACGCTGAGGGTTGCGCCCCACTCGAGCTTTGGCCCATGCCTTTCGTCACAAGCTGGGCAAGCTGATAACACGACGGCCACCGACATGGCTCAACAGCGAGGCACCATGGGAGACTCTCTCAAGACGGCGCATTCGGTGAGCTTGAAGGTGCTGCGGTATGTCTACTTCCCTGCCTACACTGCTTAGGCAATGCGCGTAAAGGCAATCGGTCGTCGCGGCCTCTGGTAGACTGTCCGAGTACTGCGCACGATCCAGCGACCTTCATATGCGCTATCGTCGCTGTTCAAATAAAGGGCTCGTTACTGATGATGACTTACAGCTTGTCCCGGCCAACTCTTGCTACGCAGCATCCGCTCCCAAACTCCAAAGATCTTGGTATATCACCGCAAGCTTCACACGCCTATCCCTCACAGAGCAGTGCCGACGATCGGTTCATTCTCAGCCCCGTCCTCAATCTCCCCGAGGCGTTCGGAAGTGCCTATGTTGGGGAAACCTTCTCCTGTACGCTATGCGCGAACAATGAGCTCGACCCATCGGACAATACAAAAGCAATCAGCGGTGTGCGGATACAGGGCGACATGCAAACGCCATCGAACCCCACAGGCTCACCGCTAGACCTAGCTGGCATACAAGATGAAGACGCGGGTACATCTCCCGGCCCAGGTGAGTCGCTACAGCGAATACTGAGGTTTGAACTCAAAGAGGACGGGAACCATGTCTTGGCGGTGACGGTCACATACACAGAAACAGCGCTAGGAGAGGGCAGGGCAGCAAGCGGAAGAGTTCGGACTTTCCGCAAGTTGTACCAGTTCGTGGCTCAACAGCTATTGAGTGTTCGGACAAAGGCTGGAGAGATGAGTCACAAGAATGGGTCTTCCAGATACCTGCTAGAGGCGCAACTGGAAAACATGGGGGAAGCGGCCGTGTGTTTAGAGGTACGTCAATGGAGCCAATGGCGACTGATTCATGTGCTTGTTTCTTTCATCAATTCGAAACGAGTCAGATCTATTTCGCTTTTCCCCGGATGCTTTAGGCGCTGCGACTCAGTAACTAGCTCGATCGCAAAGCCCGATCCCGCAGAGTCTGTAGATCCCGGCGCTATTTCGCTGTTCAATAGTCTGCCCAACAGCCTTGCTCCCGGTACAAGTCAAGTGTTTACTGACCCCGACAAGGCCGTCAACGTAAACCCGAAACTGCCCTTGAAATCGACGTCACTCAATTGGGACATGCAACCGTCAGGAGGCAATGCCCCAATATTGAGTCCGCGCGATGTCGTGCAAGTGGCCTTCTTGCTAGACCACCAACCCGGCGAAGATGACGATGTGGCGGGCTCCATGACCGAGGACAACAAAAGAGTGTTGGGCCAGCTGGCGATACAATGGCGGAGCGCGTTGGGCGATAGGGGTTCGCTCAGTACAGGATGGTTGACGGCTCGTCGCTGAGGCTACCACTGTGCGATAAGGTTTTGCACAGCCCGCTCGCGTCCATGTCACCATGGCTCAGAAATCTCCGAAACAACGTTTTGACACTCGTACCTGTGGTTTGCAAGCGATTGGTCTCAGTGGCTGGGCTTGGCTCGTATGGGTTAGGCTTACGCAAGTCGGAATTTGCTGTAGGCACGGTATATGGCATGATTGGAGTGTTACTGATGATCAAACAAGTAAGCAGCAGAGCCTCCATGCGCATGCATCATGGGCTTGCTTCTTCCACCGGTTATACAAGACTTTCTGCTAGAGCTGCTGGGGTTGAGCGGGAGATTGCATCGTCAATATATGCTATATTAACTTCTAGAAGGATCCCACACAGTACCTGGAGGGTTCCAATACAGACAGCCGGAATGCGCAGGAGGGGCCCTTGATCCGATCTGATCTGATCTGCGAGCGAAGCGAAGCAAAAAGCAAAACAATGTCAGCCACCAACCAACCAAGTGCACGCCGAAATGCTTAATCGGCCTTCGTCGAGAAACAGATGTCGCGCTATGGCGTCAAGCACTAGCGTAAATGCGCGAAGATACGGCGGCGAGTTGAGAAGAGACGGAGAGGACATGTGGCAGTCGTTTTCTCAGGGCTTAGTGAGGCACGGCAAAGGGGGACAGGGTACCCCAGACAGTGGTATGGATCCGGTACGACGGCACAGGTGAAGTCGCAAAGGCCCGCGGCCTGGTGCTGACAATCTCACGAACTGCTGGAGGGTCTCTCGATCGCCGAGGGTTAATTTTATCTACAGGAGCATGGGGTTAGGAGGTATACTATTGTTTGATCATCACGCCACGGAGAAGTGCATACGACAGCAAGATAAGGAGGAGCGACGAGACTGGATATTGCTACTCGTGTATGCGCTGAACAGGACGGCCGGCCGTTTTGGGGAGGCTGCAGTTCCCAGATTGAAGGCGGCTGCATGCGCAATGGCCATTTCAGGACTTGGGTTTGAAATCGGCCAAGCGCGTCGAGATCGACGTGTATTCGCAAGCTCCAAGACGCCGGACATGACAAATCTAGCGTCGAGTGCTGTAGGAAGAAGGGCCCTGAGGGTGCTTCTTGTGCTGTCACTGTCAGGCAACCAGGTTGAAACGACAACAGTAACGGCAAGAGTTAAGATGATGGTCCAAGCACGGGATCCTGGGGAGGCGGGCTGGCTCAAGCGTACCATACAGCTATGCATATATGGATGCGAGGCGAGGCCAGGCCAGGCTAGGCGATGGGATTGTGAGAGGGCTTGTACGCGATCAAGATGCCGTGAGACGAGTGCTTGACATTTGACAGCTGCCGGAGATGAAGTGCGGAGTTTTGTGTACATGTGGGGCAAGCATGCTTTCTTTGTCTGCGGACGTTGAAGAAGATGTGCAAGGCGTAGCGCAGAGTGGCGGCCATGGCATAGCAAGTGTAGATTGATAGTACACAGCATATAGTCTGCCCGCTTATTCTTGCGTGTATCCACGTATGCGTGATGTAGACTCCATCTGAAACATACTGCAGATTGGACACACACCATCAATGGTCGTGGCCCTACCTAGGTAATAACCGTCGTGTTGGACGCGTTGGTCGAGCTGGCGGATTCGACGACCCCTGAGGAGGCAATGCTGGAATACGCCGTCGCTGGCGGTTTGGGCCAATCCTCGGCCGGCAGCCAGTCCCGCTTCAGCTGGGAGCCAATTCCGCGCTGTCTCGATGCGGGAAGGAGCCAGGCCGTGCCTTCCCATTTCATGCCGCAACCCCCTGGTCGCGCCTTCCGAGGACAGGGTCCTAGCTGCCAAAACATGCAAGGCCGGCACAGCAACGCCATGCCTGTGCGCGTCTTGCATCGTGTCTCGTCAGGCTCGCGACGCTCACGATGGTCACGCAGCTCACGACGGTACCATGGAACACGGTCAAAGCATGATGCCAGCCAAAGTCGCGAGGGGCTAGCGGCAGTGCCTTGCATGCAACAGACGCTTGGCTTGACCGGCCCCCGGCGACGGTGATGGGTCAATTGGCATGCATGCACATGTGCAGCAGTGTCCGGTCCAGGCCGCCGAGGGGGACAATTGTGTTCAACGCGGGAGCTGTTATGCGCTAGTCGGCCTTCTCTCAGCGATAAGAGCGCAAAGCGGGTGTAGGCCCTGCGACGACGGTAAATGTGGATTAGTTGCTCTACCAGGGCACTTGGGCCCAAGCCTGTCCTTGTCCTTTTCAATGCCCTGTGACCGAGCGCAGTGCACTGAACCCTTCTCCGCCAACCCTCTCCTCATTCACTCTTTTGCCCGCAGCGAGCAACAGCCTCCTCCTCCGCCATCTCCTGCGACGCTCCAGCTCGCTACCTTGAACTGCCCTGTCTACGCTTCCGGCCAAGCTTTCCCTTCGTTTCGCTCCAGCCCGACCACTTTGGGCCCTCGTGCAACTGCAT
Organism: Stemphylium beticola; assembly: GCA_029100535.1. Classification (NCBI taxonomy): domain Eukaryota; kingdom Fungi; phylum Ascomycota; class Dothideomycetes; order Pleosporales; family Pleosporaceae; genus Stemphylium; species Stemphylium beticola. Next base: position 54,262 of record JARBXR010000018.1, on the reverse strand, counting down.
TCGCCCGTCACCGTCGCACCAGCTCTGCCTTCCCGTGCATAAGCCTTGCGCTGCCCGCCCCGCAAGCAACCGTTGGAGCTGGCGTCCAATCCCTAATGACATAGAGATACAAGGCGACTCGACGCCCTACACGCCGTGACCGCGCAACCCAACGACGCTCCTTAATCGCCCATCTTTTTGGATATCCTATGCCCACCATCTAACATGGCGCCTGCTCCCTCCACCACCACCACCACCACCACCGCCGACCAGTCGTCGACGCCCCTCGCCGACTATTTCTTCATATCGGGCATCGAGTCCTCGCAGGTCTACGATGAGCGCACCTACAGCAATGGCATAGTAACATCGCCCCTCGCACAGCCGCCTGTCGACGAGACGATTGAAGAGGACCAGGCCCTCGAAACCGAGTCACTCCGCCCAACATCCCAGGACGGCCTGCCCAATGGCGACAGAGACCGATCCAGGTCGCGCTCAGCACATCGCTTCAGTGAAAACCGCCAGTCAGTCGGCACAATCATTGGTCCAGATGCAAAACAGACGGCGAGCAACCGGAGCAGCGCCACCATCAAGGGCGTACAGCTTGGCGGCGCTGGCCTCAGCGACCAAGAATTCGATATAGCCCTGCGCAAGTTTGCATCCGAGCGGGACTCCTTCCTGGAGGAGATACAGTTCACCGCCGGTGTTGCGCAGCAGGCCCGCTCTACCCCCGCCAGGCCCCGTCCCCGACCTCAGCGCGTGTCACAAGCCAGCCCCGAAGATGGCGTCGGCAATCTCAGATCTGGCGTGGGAAGCATCCGCCGGCGCATCTCAACCATGCAGAGCAGCTTGAAGCGGCAGTCGTCGACCGCAAGACAATGTAAGTCCACGTGATGCATGTCTTACATCTAACCGGGATCGGTGCATGGGTTGCCATCTGCCTGACATGGGTTGTTTACTTTTTTGATCGGCCATCGCTAACATGGATTCAGCCTCTATTCGAACGTCAAAACGCATGTCCGGCTACAACTCTGTAATACCGGCACCACAGCCCTTCACACCCGAGCCGGACATGCATCCTCTTCTGCGCCGCTATGAACCCGTGCTACTGGATCGCTATCCGCCAAGGAACATGGTCGAAGAGCTAAAGAGGCGCAACCCCTTCCCCGACTACGTGCCCATGTTTGCTTTCCCCAATGATGTCAGTGTCGTCTCATCCGACGAGCGACCCAAGAGCCAGTGGCACGGGTTTGCCATGACTAACGGAGACGGTTCCAAGCTCTATGGTATTTGCCTCATCATCTGGCTGCCATTGAATGCCACAGCTGCAGAGGGACTCGAACGTCAATGTGAGGAATGGCGAAACCTGCACATGAACCCCGAAGAGCGAGAACTCGCAAGCAGCTTGGGCGAGCGCCTTGCCCTTGAGCGTGCCAAGCTGTCACAACTCCTCACTAAACTTCCATCAGTGGCCCCTGACTCCGAAGAGCGTGATGACCTCGATGATCAGATTGGAGCAGTAGAGGAAAAGATTCAACTCATGACAGACCTGCTTCGCCCAGTGAGGCATGGTGCAGCCTCCAAGATCGAAGGTCTCACTGACGGGGAAACCGGACTCTGGATTCCACGTGCGTATGGTGTCATGGGAAGAGATGCAAGCCTCACGCCCTTCTGGAAGGAATGGCTCAAGGCAGTCACTGTCCCAATGACGACAGGAGCTATCCTTCGTGTTCCAGCAAGTTCACCACGAGTAGGCATGTGGCAACCCCTCGAGCGATACGTGGTCAATCTGTGTGCAGAGGCTCTTAGTCCGATCACCTCCATCACCCAAGTTGAACTTGCCGTCCGCGAGCTTCGCATGTACGCTCGAAAGGAGGCAGTCAACGAGCTGCCAGGGTCCCGCAACATTGACATTTACGCCCTTTTCCGATGCATGTCTATCCCCAACATCGTTACCTTGTTCGAGTTTGTCCTATCCGAAGCTAGGATCATCCTCCTCTCTTCGCACACAGCCATGTTGCACCTTGCAAGTATGGCAATCACAAACCTGCTGTATCCCTTCCAGTGGACTGGTGTTTTCATCCCCGTCTTGCCGGCGCGCCTTGTCCAGACGATCGAAGCACCTTGTCCTTATATCGTTGGAATCGAGCGTCGTTATGAACCCGCCGATTACCCTGAAGACGACTATGTACTAGTCGATCTAGATGCCGACTCTATAGTATCCAACGGACCTCCACCACCGGCGCTGCCTCGTCAACAGCGACGGAAGCTCATGTCCTTGCTCCAACAGTCTGCCCCGCATCACATGCGATATGGTGTGCCTACTGGTCCGCCTGCCTATGCAGTAGAAGCATTCCCACACGACACATTCGCATCTGAAAATCCTGGTGTCTTTTCCCACAGAGCACATCCTTCGACGGTCCAGAACTATGTTGGACTCAATTCGACATCGTTTGGCACAATCGTAGGACCGCCTAGCTCTAGGCCTCTGATCTACAACGCCTTCTTACAGTCCAGCGCCTCCAGTCGTGGAAACGACAGGCCATCTACGGCGACTACCATGAAGACGCACAACTCTCCGCCTTCGCCCAAGGTCTCTCCTGTTTCGACGGTATTTCCACCCATGCCAAGCACGCCCATATCTCGTAGCGATTCGGGCTATGCCCTCCAAGCTAACCTTCGCGAAAAGCGATCCGCACATTTCGAGACTTCAAGTCGGCGAAGTTCTTCTGTAAGTTTGGTTGCGCTTCAGTTAATAGTTCATTGACTAATGTGGCTAGTTTGGTTTCGAACGCGTACCCCAGCTTCGGCGCCCCTCTCAGCCGTTCCTTGGCCATGCACCGAGCGCATCAACGTCGTCGTTAAGCCAAGAGTACAAGGCAGGATCTTCGTATGCGCCATCGGTCTACGCTCAGTCCACGTTGGCTGCGTCGACCATCATGCCTGGCATGGCAATGCAACAGGTCCGCAACACCGCAACGACACAATGGCAAGAAGGTCATTGCTTGCAATGGAGACCAAACGAGGATAGGGCTTCTTGCTCAATCTGCGAGGAGAAGTCTGATGATGGACTTTATCGTTGTACCGGTAAGTTTCACATCTGTTTCGTGTGACGAGCTCGGCTAACAACCCTTCTCCAGGCTGCAGCACGTATGCGCACGGTAGATGCGTAGACTCGATTTGCATTGTGTGCCCAACAGCTTTCCGCCCGGATCAAGTACGAGCGTCGTTTGTGCGCTGCTTCGCTAGCCTGTTCTACACTTATCGCCGCTATCTTATCCCGGCTTCTGGCGAGCGCAAAAAGTCTGGCATGACGTATCAATTCAAGATGGACGAGTTCGTAAAGAGCTTGCCAGCCGAGAACGTGCAGTACATTACAACACTGCAGCAGACACAAGGTTTGTATCCTCACTCTGAGTCCATGTCCGATCACTTACCAATTGTTAGCTTTCAACGAATTCATCCACGAACGCGAGAGCAAATCGGCCGACGATCCCACCATCAAGCTCTTTGATGAAGTCATTCTTGCAAAGCGCAACCGCGGCAAATCGTCCTTTTTCTATAAGTCGAAGGTGGACTTTTTGTCAGACACAACCGATCATCTGTGGCGCACTGCCTCTGCAACTCCACCAAACTCTCGCTTTCCGGGTGATTACCGCTCCGTGATTAGCCGAAGTACGTTTCTCGCAGCTCCTTGCCTGAATCCTGCTGACAACATCTTAGTCCCTGCGAAACTCGATCCTACACTCATGAAAGAGCCGCGCGTCATCCAAGGCGTGCCTCGCATACCTCAGGCAAAGGCACGCCGCAAGCCCATTCCATCCATGCTTGGGCCAAACGGCGACGGCCCTCCTCAAATACACACCTCATGATCTCCTCCAGACAATTACGCTCTCTATAACGACGAACCCGACCTCCATGCCTCTCTCTCTCTCTCTCTCTCTCTCTCTCTACCTCGTCACCCTCCCCTCTTTTTGATTTATTATTGTGCTTGCATCATACCTAGCGACGGAGTTTTAGGCGCATCGCCGGTTGGGCCTCGTGACAATCCGCTGGCGGTTGCCGGCTTCTCAGATTGGATATCTGACGAAAGGATTAAAACGTGATCTTCGGAAACCATCTTGCATTACATGGGATAAGGTTGGTGTATACCTCTTGCGCGTGCGGGTCGGTTTTGGATTCACTTTGCCCGGTTCAGGCCCTTTTTTGTACAACTTGCGGGATTCCGAAGGAAAAAGACTGTTCTTCTTCTTCTTTCGTGTGTGCGTCTATCTCTCTTTCTCTTTTTCTTTGCAGCGGATATACCTTTTGTAATAGTGTTTGGTGTGCTTTTCTTTTTTTACTCGCGAAAGATTGGGCGTCTCCTGAAGCCAAATGCGCTTAGGAGCTGCGAGCTTCTCAATTTCTTTTTTGTATACTATTTCCTTTTGGAAACATATCGTGAAACGGGAGTTAGGACGAAGAGAACGAGGAGGAAGGAGAGAAAGTGTGAAGGGTTAATTGGCACTTTCCAGAGTGTGTTTCTACTGTATAGAAAAAGAATCAACGCGCGTTATCAAGACTGGACTTTCTCGTGCGCAACTATACCCCAAATGCGTTACTGAACTATCCCTGGGGTGGATAGATGACACATTATGTTTCCCACGATAACATTGCTAAACGTTGTTTTTTTCCTTTCGACGACGCAGGAATCCGCTTATTTTAAGCCCCCTCCCCCTTGTTCCCAGCTAGTCGCCCCCTCACCACTGATCCCCGATAGAAAATAGACAAGGCTGTCATCCGTGTGAGTTGAAGGTCTTGAGACGAGGTCGTCTTCTTGTTCTTCTTGTTCCACCATCACGGCCTCGTTTTTTTCTGTTTCACTCGTTTCCCTTTCTTCTTTTTCGAATTGAAGAACTCTGATGGCTTATTTATAGGTGAGAAGTGAGACGTATTGGTGGAGTCTGATAATATAACCAAGTATAACGGTAATCGCAGTCTCTTACATTTCCCCATCTCATTCTGACCTTTACCATTGTATTCCTATTCCTATTTGTCTTTCTCTCGTTCAACTCCATTACCTCCAATCTAATCTAATCCACCTCCACCCCATCCATCAATCCAATCCATTTCGATCCCACGATAATAATAAAAATCGCAAACATGCACACCCCCACCGTCCTCACAGCGACCTTCCTCGCCCTCGCTCCCCTCGCAGTCGCCACACCGTCCACCTGCCTCCTCGACGCAGCAAACCAATACCAACCCCAATACCACTCCCCGGCCGCCGCCATGCAGGCCGCGTGCGCAGCTCCAGACCTCAGTGTGAGGGTAAAAGAGATGTGTGGCAATGACGCGGAAGCCGCCATGGTGGTGCTTAAGCAGCTTTGCGGCGGAAAGAATTGTAAGTTTTGCGTTTATTTTTACTAACTAGGTATGCAGTAAGCGCGAAATCAAGCAAAGCTGATTCGATGGTGTAGCTACGACTGTTTCTTCTTCTTCGTCTTCGTCCGCCGCCGCCTATGCGTACACTTCTCACTCTGTGTACGCTACTGGAATGCCTTCGTATCACGGTAGCTACCCCGCTGGTACCGCTGGTACCGCTGCTTCTACCATGGCCCCCATGTATCCTATCGCCTCCGGCTCGGGCTCGAGCTCGGGCGGTTATGCCAACGGCGCTGGAAACGGTACCGCGCCCATTGCTACGGGGGCGCCGAAGCCGCCCGGTAGTGTGACGGGGGAGGCGGGTGTGCCTGAGGCTACGGGCGGGGCGGTGAGGATGGGGTTTGGGCTTGCGGGTGTGGTTGTCGGGTTCGTGGTTGCTGCTTTGTAGATTTGGGGGGGGGGGGGCTTGGTTGGTGTTGTGGGTGTGGTAGAAAAGGACGAGAGAAGGGTTTGAGTGGTGATGATAATGTGGCCTTTTCTAGGTGTTTTGGGGTCGGAAGGGCGCATGTATCCATCGGGAATCTTCGCTTTCTTTCTTCTTCAGAGGAGGAGACTGATTTACGTACCTGCGCAAGCTTTCAGATTATGCGTTCGGTTTCAACGAGGCCTGAAGGATGGGATGTCACTTGTTCTTTCTCTGTGCTAAGGGGTGAGTGAAGGGTCTTACAGGCCTATCATCTCGTGTCCGCGGGACAAAGATACTTGTGCGCCTAGCAAGTTCAAAGCCTACGTTTATATATATCGGGCATATATTTTAGACTGAGTTTATTCTAATTTCTGCCTACCTATATATCTATCCCTCATGTCGACCCTCCTTTCTAGGAAAAGGGAAGAGTACAGCCTGTGATGTCGCAACATGGGATGATAACCAAAAGAAAATACAGTTTTCCTACCCTCGTGCGGTAAATGTAGGCTTTCTTATTTATTTTTTGAGGTCTTTCTTTAGTAGTGTGATTGGTGGGTGAGTGAGTGAGATGGAGGCATGAACTGTGTTGCGTCCTTTGTAACGCTATGTCTACACCATTCATAGATGGAAATGTGGCTTAGTAAACTGTGCAAGTCATCTAAAGTGGTATTGAGCTAAATACAAGCTTCAATATCATTACCTACCTAGACAAGGAAGCATTGTTCATGTGATGTGTGTAGGCTAGAATTTTTCGTCCTTTCCAAACACGTGGTAATGCGACTTTGCACAGAAGCACTTATAGTGCCTGTTCCGCGCTACATCAGGCTATTATAACTGCCCTTGCGTCCATCCGAGTTGTCGCTCTGATCGGCGTTGCTTTGTGATGTGGATATAGATAAGCCTGCTGGCTGGGTAGGTATTCGTATGCTGGTTGCACATGCATAGATCCCTCGGCTTGCAGCATTACTATCGTCTTTCTGGGTTGAACATAGCTACTTAGATAGAGAACAGAAACTCAATACATAGACTGAGCAAGCTGCACGTTTGCATCACGGGTGGGTGTAAGGCGCGGTGAGGGTACGTAGTCCCGTCTAATAGATGGTGGGAAAAGATTCTGGTAAGCGTTACCCCTCACCCCCACTTTCTGCATTCGTTACAGTCATACTTGCACCAAATTTTGTGCTCCCGCCATCCCGCATTTCCAAGCAGTTCTTTTTATAGCCAATGTGCAATTCCAACTATACTATATATATTTATCATACCAACATTAGTAACACTTCATTCGGTAAGATGGCCGAGCGGTCTAAGGCGCTAGCTTCAGGTGCTAGTAGAGAAATCTGCGTGGGTGTAAGTTTGACTGTCCTTCAGTATGTGGTTCGAGCAGTTGTCTAATGACTCTACAGTCGAATCCCACTCTTATCACCATTCTTCTTTTTTTGGCCTCGTCTTGTACATGACTATTCTTTTTGCTGCTACATATTGGTTAGATAGGTGGAGTGCGAAAGGACGCACTTTCTTTTAAGTCGTGTAATGGCATCAGTTTGAGTGGATGCTGTGCCCTATTTGTGGCTGCCTTCATTGGCGCGCGAATTTTGGTACAGAGATTGGCAGGTGTTCCAGGATTGTGTCAATCGTACTTAGCCAAACGTGACCATATCGTGCTGTCAGTTACCACGTCTTCTGATTGTAACGTACGTCCCTTGACTCTAGCAATTTGTCGCGTGGGAGCATGTATCGAAATTGAACGACGCGTCAAATTTCACTCCTAAACGAACACAGCGTTGGCACAATTAGAAAGGCGGTAGAAATGCATATTATCGCATGTGCATGAGCCTGTTAGGAGAATGCGTTGTGACTACTAAAATCTGCCCTTTAGTCCTTCCTCGAGCACCGCAAAAATACTACCTATTGCGCTATATTTACACGATCATTTTCTGCTCGTCAACCCGCCGTCATTTCTACTCTGTACCTTCACGTTGTAATTATAATTACAGGATATTCGACATTATCGCTATACATCTCACTATATCGTGTTGCGGCTACACAAGTTTCCCTTCAGATCGCTGAATAGATTCTTCTGTTTGCCATCTTCTTCTCATAATTTGCATAGCACATGAAGCTTGTGCCCATTCGAGCTACATTCATTCACTTGGTAGGTCTCGAATGCAGTCGATCTCATTACTTCCGGTTTACCGAAGACTGGTATGGCATAGATTGTAGTGCCATGGATTCTGTTGCATATGGGTAGACAGATACAGATTAGATATTGTAATCTGTGCGCTGATGAACGTGCCGTATCAATACCTTTGTTGCCCTGAAACTCGATCCGAACTGCTGTTTCCGGATGTGCTGTACTGTATGAGTGTTTGGAATACTGGGCGTAATTTCCTCATCTTCTGGCTCTGGCAACTGCCGTGAGCGGATATATGGTCGGTATTGCCGTACCATTCGTATGCACCTTCCAGCTCTTTCCACGCTTCTTCCTCAATGTGAGCGTGGGTCTTGCTCTATTCGCTCGGATGTTTTGACCGTCACTTTTTCTTATCCGTAGCCAACGACACCTCGCGTATCTCAAACTCTATGGTTCCCCCAAGGCAACTTCATGGGCCGCGAGAGCGGGATTTTCGAAGTTTTCGATTTCCATGTATCCTCGATGGGTCCAGTTCCTTCTCCGACCAATCGTGGCCCTCGCCTACTAAGATGAACAAGAACATTCTACGAAAATGCATACTATTTATCCTTGCTATTTGGATCGAGTAGTGTGGGCTACAATCTGTTACTCTCCATTGGCATATCGGATCCTTGGAATAGTGAGCATGTGTTGGTTTGAAGGAAAAAATGAGGACTCGCAAGTTTTGGTAACCACTCTTAGGCCTTTGTATAGGATGCTGACCATGTAGTGGATTTTTCCAGAGAAAAGTTGTGTGCTTTCGTCCTTCAAAAGCCAGCGATTCCGTCTCTCTTCTTCTTCGGAACAATTCTCTCCATCATTACTACCAGATCGAGAAGACTTGATCATCACTATCACTCATCCTTCTTTACATGTCCTATCATAAACAAAATGACAGACTTATCTGGCCCTACAAGCCAGTTCCACGCCACGGGAGCGCGCCGTTTGAACCTCGCCAAGAGGACATGCCCGCTGCCGCTTCGCCCCTATACTGCTCCCACCACACCACCAGCACCACCAGCACCATCATCATCATCGTCGTCACCATCATATTCACCGCCATCATCACCATCACAAGTCTCTTGGAGAACCCGATCATCTTCTCCTCCAACCCCTCCACCACCACCAAAGACCCAGAACCCCTGGGCTTCCAAGACCAACTGGCGGACTGGCTCCCCGCCAAAGAACACCAGCATACCAGATTTCGACAAACTCGTTGAAGGGCAGGTATTATACCTGAACTTGCCTCCTAATACTTCCATCTTCTGGCAACATCCAGCAATGAGCGAACCAGAATGCCACCCCGTTGTCGTCATCAAGAAGAGTACGAACAGAGCCGGAGAAAACTGTGTCGAGATTCGAATAATAACCAGTTTCGGTGGCAAACGACTGCAAGACACGAAGCCAGCTTTCCATTGGCATTTCTTCATGCAGTGCGAAAACAGCATGGTGATGGTGAACCAGAAAGAAGTTCGCCTGGCGAAGATGGCGCCAGATTCGGAAGTATTCAAGAAGCGCTCTTACATAAATATGAGCCTAAATACCCTCTACCATGTAGAGTACAAGCACCTCAGTGCTTTCAGGGACCAGCCAGACCTGAGGTTCGATCGTCAAACGGTCTCCGAAATCCAGCAGACGCCATCATACTACTCATAAAAGTAATGCTTAACATGCCGAAAGACACCAATGGGTTCAAATTCCAGAAGTCTCCGGCTCCTCCTCTCCTCCTCTACCTCCTCCTCCTTATGTCCTCTCCTCATATCCTCTCCTCACAATACCGACAGTACCAATGGGTTCAAATCCCGGAAGGTCTGCAGTTTCTCCTCCACCCTCTTTCTTCACATCCGCCTTCCTCGTCACCCTTTCATTCTTGACAACGCCGAACGCCACCGATGGGTTAAAATCCCTGCAGGACCCCGGCTCCCACCCTATTTTGCTAGGACCGAATCCCGAAAGGGTAGAGTGTGGACTCTCATTGAGTGCAGGGCTATATGTACTGCCTTGAGGAGGGGTTTCCGGTAGACCTGAACCTTTGAAGGTTTCCAGAGATGCATATCGCAATATCCGAGCAGAGAAGCCTCCGGGCTTTCGGAACTGTGTTCGTAGAATACGATAAGATAAATACGACGTCCGATATAGGCACCTTGACATACGTTCTTGTGGGTTTTGTTGACAAGGCGTTACTCAGAGAAGACTGAGCCTTTGTCGTCACCAGGAGCACAAAGCCCGGGTTCTGCGTCTCGGCTCACGGTACACATTGTCGTCGACGAGGTCCGGAGACCTCCGGATGACGTTCACATTACCAGAAATAGGTCTATCCGGAAGACATCCTTAGTTTTTTACTTTTTGTTGCTGTTTCAATCCGGCGTCGCTGTGGCATGCAGACCACTTTCCAGGCTTCCATCTTGCCACGTCATTAGTGCGCATATGTATCGCGCATACAAGAACACAGTGCGCGGTTCCATTTCGTACTTGCAGCCAAACAATCGCGTGCTTTTACCTTGGAATGCATAAAGGTCGTCGATGTTCGTCTACGGGGGTGCGGTGTTTCTGTCGTCAATGCGGGAGAATTCAGGGTCGATGGTGGTTACCGAGGTGGGACACCTGATGCTCGGGGACACGTGAAGCTCACCCCACCACCACAACAACATTTTTCCTGTATCTTCGACACGCGACATCTCACCTAATATAGATCTAATTAATGCAGCGATTGTATTTTTTAGAATTGCAGCTATCGAATGCACGATCCTCGTATACTAAAGTTGCTGCGCAGTTTGGTGTATCACGATATACGCTCGCTCGCTAACACCAAGGCAAATGTGTCTTATATGCCACCAAATCACTCAACCAGCAATTACTTAGTTAATAACAGGAGTTAGATCTCGTAAACTATATTAGGCAATTAAAAGAGGAGGGCTTGCTACCTTCTAGGCGTATGCTACAAAATTTCTGCATATCTATTGCTAAGAAGCCTGCCTCTTTACGTTGGGTGTCGCGCTTCCTTCAGCGTCACAAAGATGAGTTGAAATCACATCACGGCAAGGGGAAGGACCGACTCCGACACAAGGCAGATTCCCTACACAAGTACGAGTACTGGTTTCAAGATTTGGCCAGGATCTTCTTAAATATCATGTCAGGCCGGGCGATATATACAATATGGATGAGAAGGGCTTCCACCTTGGTAGAGGTGAAGGTACCTACAGAGTCTTTAGTAGGGACTCATGGGAGCGAGGGAGTCGTCGTCAAACTATACAGGACGGATCCAGAGAGTGGTTGGCAGTGATAGCGGCTGTATGTGCTGATGGGAGCGTAGTCCCACCCACTATACTATACGCCTCGCCTTCAGGCAACATTCAAGAGCGCTGGGTAAAGGATATTGAGTACGAGGACGATCAAGTAATGGTAGGCAGTACCGAGACGGGATGGAGCAACAACAAGGTAGGCGTGGCTTGGCTAGAGGACGTGTTTGATAGGTATACAAAGCACAAGGCCCCCCTACGTCACCGACTACTCCTCCTGGACGGCCACTCATCCCATCAAACCCCGGAGTTTGTGGAGTATTGCAGACCCCGGAGGATCCTACCCCTGTTACCACCTCCTCATAGTACCCACACGTTGCAGCCGCTAGATGTAGGGCTCTTCTCACCCCTGAGTTCTGCGTACAGCCACCAGCTCGAGAAGTACCTTGCCAAGACCCAAGGGCTCCTTTCACTCAAGAAGGGAGGCTTCTATCACCTATTCAAGCAAGCTTGGGACACCTCCTTCACCGTCACCAACGTCTAGTCCTCATTTGCAACTACTAGGATCGTCCCATGGGAGCCAGAGGAAGTGCTCAAAAAGTTCCGCACAACAACACCAGAGCCTCCTGAGTACCCTACTGCGATTAACACTGTCAACCGGCATACAGTAGGCACGCTCATGGCAAATACTATTACCCCTAATAGTCACGAGGCGGCTGCAGTAAAGGAGACGCTCCTTTCACTACAAGCCCAGCAAGCTATACTAGAACATGAGAACAATGGCCTCAGGTACGCGTTAGGACGGAAGCAGAGGGACTATGAGACCCCTATCAACGCTCTAGATGTTCAGACAAATAGGGATAATCATGCAAGGGCTCTACTTCTATCACCAAGGACTATACGTCATGCCACCGATCGGAGGATAGAGAATGAGCGTGAGATAGAGGAGGACAAACGCAACCGACTTCGGAAAAAGGAATTAAAGGCTGAGGCTAAACTTATTGCCGAAGAACAGGCCCGTATGAAGCGTGAGGAGCGGGTGAAGGAGAAGGAGAGGAAGAAGAAGGAGAGGAAGAAGAAGGAGAGGAAGAAGAAGGAGAGGAAGAAGAAGGAGAGGAAGAAGAAGGAGAGGAAGAAGAAGGAGAAGGCCACTAAGGCTGCTCAGGTAATCAAGGATTATGAGGCTCGCAACGCTCTGAAAGCTATACAAACTTTCCAAAGTAGTAAGCGTAAGGCTTCAAAGCCTGCTGCAAAGCAACAGCTAAAAAAAACGACGTGTGGGTGGTGCTAGGGGGGCTGCTATGGCTGAGGTGCCTGCACCGGCACCTCCACCAACACTCACCCGCCGCGGCCGGACTGTTAATACCCCAGCCAAGTTTAGATAAGCAGAATTGAAGAACTACGTCTGTAGATTAATACTATAGAAAATCTCGCGATAGTAACTATTGTACGTGGTTGCGCAGCCTCATGTTTGCCGTCGTCGCAATGTTGTTGGGGTGAGCATCAGGCGTCCCCGAGCATCAGGCGTCCCATCTCGGTACATAATCGGGTGCTAGAGCTCGGATACCCTTCCTCTTCCTCTTCCACTTGCGCTTCAACACAATCAACTTCATATTTGCTCAGAGAATGTCGCCGACTGGGCAAAGGCAGGAAAGCAAGCAGAACATCAACTTAAGTACGCCGGAATCTCCGACCATGTTGGCAACACAGTTCTGCGCGACTGCTAAGATGCTCGCGCCCTACTCGGATAGAAATAGTTCTTGGGATGGGAATGCTACGCTCTCTTCGTATTAACACTTCCCACTGTCTCTTTCTTATCTTTCGTATACTTTTGATTTTTATCTTCGGCGTTGAAAACACGACGGTTGCTCACTTAGACCGATCTTTTCCAGTGGTCGAAAAAGGCGAGTGGAATGTCAAAAGAAGCAAGATAGCATCCCTGATGCGCCAGGGCTCTCTCGTACTACTGGTATGGATACTCGATCTTTTTTCTGATAAGTAACGCGCAGATATCTCATTGCGAACCTTTTCTGGACAATTGTCAATACACCGGCAGCTCGCGCACCAGGAGCGTTGACCAGCCCTTACGTACGTCGGCGTTGCCGTAGCGATATCGACACCAATGAATAGGCTCAAGGCTACAACATGACATCACTCATCAAGTATACAGGAGACCCACATTATTCACCCGAAGGCTTGGACTTCACCCCTTCCAGCTCTTGCTAGAAAGGACCCGGATCTACATAATCCCAAGACCCCAACTCTAACGCAAGTTCTTACTTGGAGGATCACTGGTTGAGCACATCTTACACCATTTAATCGTACGTCTACCGCGCACATTCATTCTTCCGTGAAATTATGGTGCGCATTGTACTTCTACATCCTCCCTACGGCGCCTGCACTAACACTCTTTTCTTATCATTAGTTCTCTCTGGCACTTCTTTTGCATACAAGACCATCCCCTCCAGCGCGTATTTGAGAACACAACACGATTGTCTCAGACCATCTTCGTCCGTCTTCCGACGTGAGCGCGTAAGGCTTCAGCGTCACTTTGCCGACTGGATCTCAAGTACTATTCAAGACACAACTATGGGAAAGAAGATCAGATACGTGCCATTGGATTTCACATCGATGAAACCATCTCAAGATCGGTCGCACAATACGTCTAAGTCTCGGTCAACCGCCAAACACCCTTTGCCACAGCACCACACTGCACGTTCTATGGGAAGCGGTTCCACATCCGGCGTTTCTTCCACAAATGCGGCGGTCAAATCTAGCCTTACGACCGATGGTCTTGAACAAAAAAAGGTAGCGAAGGAAGAGCCCGCCCAGTTTGTTTCTAATGGCACAATTGAATTGACCGCTGCAGTGAGTGGGGAGCTACTCGGAACCTCTAACGATGCGAACATCGGACAAGCAATCATAAGGCCTCCTCATGTTTCGGGCGAAACCAGTGGCAAGCATGTCGAGTACACAGCGGAAAACTATTCTCTGCAAAATGGGATAATGCAGGTAGTCGTCTCTGAAGGAGCGATTAAATCCAGCCCTAAGACTGCCATCGATACTCTAGAGAATCTTCCCCCCAATCTTCGTACCGACACACCTTCACCTCCACCAATCAGAGAACGCTCTCCAGCGAGCCGAGTACATTTCGCAACGGATGGAAAGGCCTTGTCGATCATTGAAAGGAACGAATTATATGGCACGTCAACTTTACCATCGCCCTCACTGTTGCCCAAGGTAGCACCGGCGCCAAAGATACCTTCGATTCTCAAACCACGCTTAACACATACCCCAGGGCGCCTTATTAGCGCGCCTGTTGTGGGCAAGGTGTATTATATGCCTGAAAGAAAGTACTGTAAAAGCTCAATAATTCACACAAAAAAGCAACAGCGTGGCTTCTTCATGCATCCTATCCTTGTCGTCGGTGTAGTGAATCATCTAGCCCACTTCTACGCTCTCACGAAGATACCTCCACGAGCCATACGAGAATTAAACATGTGCCTATTAGTAGGTAATAGCGCTGCCGAAAAAGGTATCTACACCCTGAAGTTGGCCAAAACTTCCTACGCAATGAAATGGGAGACGTGGCTCACTCTCGAACAGCGTTTCTTTGTTGAGTGGCACAATCTCGACGAATGGGATACTGATGTTCGTATCGACACAAATGATCTCTGGAAATTGTGGAAGTGGGTACAAGATCTAGAAGCAAGGCAGAACCGGTACATTTACAAGCCGCTCCCTCGAGATATGAGGGACCTAATCCCTGGGACGGTAGTCATGCTATCAAACGAACCGTCTTCATCTACCCTCGGCGCACCGGTTCTCATCATCGAAAACAGTTTCTCACAGTTTTCCTTCCTCCGAATCAAGGCTTTCAACGAGAATGTACAGTTCAATCCAAGGGCAAAGCGAGCCATCGGTAGGCCACGCTATGCATGCCTGAAGATCTCGAGAGCACTCAAGATAGGGCACAACGGGACCCCCGTCATGCTACTAGCGTCTGGATCACCTGAGATGCGTGGGCCCTCCTATGTAGAGGTGTATCCGAACGTCTCATTGGGAGATTTCAAAATGTGCAAGACGTGGTGCTGGCCTCCTGTTGTAATCTCACGCTAGCCAGTGGAGGTCTTGAAGGAGGACATCTCACAGCTCCGTGAACTGGAATACAGGAACTCAATTGGGTATCGGCACAGTCCGCAAATGCCGTCGAGGACTTTGCCAACAGCTCCAACTCCGACAGCGCATGAATGGGGCTTGACGCGCGCGACACCTTCTTTCCCCGTTGGAAGAGCAGAAGTCCAGCTTAGGTTCGCAATAACTCCGCCCGCCGCATTTCCTCATGCTCCTCAACGCGCTGCAAATGTGAATTCGTATCCAAAGCCGCCATACACACCATCTAGTCCACGCTTTCCTGTCGGCAATGGGCATGATTTGAGAGACTATGCGCGTGTGAATCCCTCCTACTCATCCCCTAGCGCACTTCCTTCCGCCTCGGTACCGGGCACTCACCAATTTTGTAAGTATTTGAGTATCAGAGGTCTCATCAGTATGTTGCTAATCGACCATAGATTCTCCTGTATTCTACGACCAACATGGTCAACCGTTTAGGCGTTCTTGAGTTGCCATTGGAGCGATGACGTGCGAACAACGAAGGTTACGTTGATCATCCGCGCAAATGATTTTGCGGGTAGATGGCGTTAACAGAGCGGCCTGAGACGTTAGAAAACTCGGCATTCACTTCGTTCTTCTATGTAAAAGTTGGCGGCGCGCTTGAGGAAAACCGCTTTGGCACTGCCTCATAAATTCTCATGTCCATTCTTTAATACTCAGAGATGATTTCATCGTGATTGCTGTAGAGGTCGATTTGTGACTGCCTGACATGTTTTGATAACTCGCGCTGCCGGTAGAAACGTTCAAGGTCTTGCATCCAGGAACGTAGTCTCCCAATGTATGCGAAAAGCGTCCCTCAAGCCATCTTTATCGCTGGAACTTTGCCGCCGATCACGGTACAGCATTCACATCTTTATTTGGGTACATGCGAGGGCGCAAGTGCAGCTGCTCCTGTCAGTCCGGATTGCTGCGGGGCAACATGGTGGTTTAATCTGGTATTGACTCTGAACGTCGACTCTCGTATCGGACCCGCGGGCATGACAAGACAGTGAGAGTACGAAAGCAGCGTTACATGAGGCCGAGAAATCTAAGAATGATTAAAACAGTCCCAGCTATTCTGTCCAAATAGCAGCGTCGAGCAGGCTATTGTCACGGTGAAGGTCTCCAACTGCCCCTGTTGCCCAAAGTCGCTGCCTCGAATGGACTACAGGGCCATCTACGTAAGACTCGGCCTGAGAATTCACGCTGCTGAATCCACTACATGCGCATTTCTAGCCTGGGTCTGTGTCGAAGCGCTAGCTAAACGTTCGTCTCACCGGTGGATATGGTGTTGGGGCAGCTAGTGGCACTCTTTCCAAAGCTTCGATACTCCTTCCTCACCTGCTTTTAACGTACGATTTTGTTACGACAACTCCAAACAAGAGCGCACGTCCCACCCAGACATTAGGCTGTGACAGTTTCAGAGAAGCAGAAGTAGAAGACCTCGGCCGCTACATGATCGCGCTCGGTTGTGGGGCGGAGGTGCGAGTAGGGTAAAAAAAACTCATGTTCCTGGCCTGTTGCAGAGTAACAGGCGCAATTCAATCCGAAGCTGCAGAGCATAACCCGTAACCTTGACATGGACCGGCACAGTACATCACCCGAGATGCGGGATTACCGGTGAAAATTGTTCTCGAAGACCCTTCTCTAACGCACGACCTCCTTAAGACCTACAATACCCGAGTGCATGGTGGAAATTCGAGGCAACAAGACAATCGTGGATCCTTCGGCGACGGCCATCCGACACGCTCCACGCAAATTCGCCGACCTGAGTCAGAAGGCGCAAATAGTCCTCGCTCTTACAACTGTACACCTAATAGTGGTTGTGGTTGGGAAACGCCAGACTCTGCGTGGCTGAAGCATCATGCGCCATGTCCCGATACTTTAAGCCACCAAAGTGAGAATCCCTCCCGACTTTCGCCGCGGACCATCCTCATGCTGGCTGGCGATAACCGCCTCTTACACGCACTAGCCGACACTATCGAGCCTCCGGTCGTCGCGTCGTCAAATGGACTCGAGGCCTGGTCCTGCCCCCACAGACGGCTAAAGATCTAGAGTAGCTCGTGACCTGCCACGATCGAAGGAACCATCCACGATGCACCTACTATCTTGTTTGTCGTCGGCGCTCGTCGTCTCACCGACATTTCTACGCCGGACAGAGTACGTTGCTAGCCCCACATTGGAAAAACCAACCGCGTCGAGAAACACAACCAGTTCAATAATCAGAGGCAATATGGGTGGAGATAAGGTGTTCAGAATCTGAGCGTGAGGGGATGCGCTCAATGTCGGCAAGGTGCCGCACATGGCAGCCTGCAGCCCCTGTTGAAACACCTGCAAATGATGCGTGCCGAAAAGGGCAATGCCAAAGCCACGCTGACGGCCTCTATCAAAAGTCATCAATACAGACGGATAGTTATTAACTGCTGCGCTGTCACCCACGCGAGCCTTGCAGTAGTGCTGAGGAGCTACTTGAGGAGGCGTTCTTCTGGCAATATTGACGCCTAGATTCTTCCAAGCGGGAAATGGATGGGCAGACGCGTCGGTGTTACACAATACTGCATCGTTCACGCCAGCGGCCGCTAGGCAAAAGGAATCGGCTGCCACGTGTTGTGGCCCCTGGCAGTCACGGCATTATCTTGACGAGGGCTGAACTGACTCGTCGTCATCTCAGGCGCCGAAGATCTTAGCCCGGTGTAGCACCTATGGGAATCTTGCTAAGATAACCTAAAATCGTTTTTCCTGCGGCTAGGGCGGGCAAGATTCGAAAGACTTTCGAAAAACAACCCCAGATCAGCGGTATGGGCTGATGGCTACAAGGATGACGGCATTTGCTCGCGGCAGCTAGAGATCTTTGGCGGCGGAGGATGCTATACCGGCATCGCTTCGAACTCACCGAACATTCGGGAGTGTAAAGGTAGCCAGAAGGTAAGAAGTCCTTGACCACCACTTGCATCATCACTGCTGACTGAGCTAGATAATAGGAGAGAGTGTTGCAGCCCACGCTCGCTACAGCTTGCTTGGAAAGGTGGTGGCGCTGGAAGGGACAACGGCCTATACCATACTCCTCCGATGGCCGACCAAAAGCCTCGGGAAGACGCGACGACGCGAGCAGAGAAAGATGCGCCCTCGACCCTGTCATCATCGCGTGGCCCAACTCAGTACCGAGCCCACTACACCCTGAAACCCGAATGTGGATTCGGTTTTTTTCTTTTCCTCTTCTTCCTCAGCCTATTGCACATGCAGCCTCACGCACAGGCCTCCACCACCTTGGAGCTGGAGTTTTCCGGCCACTGTGGCGTGCTCTACGACGAAGGTATCACATCTTGGCCACGCGCTCCTCGGTCATTGTGCATGAGGATCTACAACGGCTTACTTGTGACGACGCTGCGACTCGTTGGACATAAGTCCGAACGGAGCCGAAAGCGAGAACCATGGGCGAGTGGACACACCGGATGGCTTGAGGCTTGAAGGGTCCAGCGTAGTGGAACTGGCAGTGCGGACCACAGCCAAGTGCTTTGGACGAGCGATGTCTCGCATGGAGCACCAACGATGCGCCGCAATAGTGGTGGGGTTACACACGTGGAAATGCGGCACATCGTCTGTTCTCCAGGCTGCAGGTTGGCTGAGAAACATGACGCTGTCGACAGGTTGTGTAGCGAGCTCACACGCAGACGTCGATCGACGTACTGTGGACAGGGTGCAGCGATCTGCCGGGAGTGTGTAGAGACATGATGATGATGATGACGACTGAAGATGCTCACAGCAATGCGGAGTCGTGTGAGATTGGGCACTGTCAGCGATTTGAATATGGCCGACAAAGCCGGCGCCTCCTGCATGTCGAGCAATGCAGCCACGCTGACGACACGGGGAGTGGGCTAAGGCAAGGGTGCAACGTGCAATCCACGTTTTGCGGCCTCAGCAACAATGTTCCGGGCCTCTCGACGTAGTCGACGTGTTCCACCAAAAATGAGGCCGGGGCAGCCGTGTCCCTGACCACGGCACAGTACAACCAGTTCGTGGACAGACAAAAGACATGGTTCGCCACAAAGAACGTTACGCGAGAACGGGTCCTGCCAAAAGTCGAAGAAACGGCG
This sequence comes from Stemphylium beticola, assembly GCA_029100535.1. Taxonomy (NCBI): domain Eukaryota; kingdom Fungi; phylum Ascomycota; class Dothideomycetes; order Pleosporales; family Pleosporaceae; genus Stemphylium; species Stemphylium beticola. Next base: position 34,801 of record JARBXR010000018.1, on the reverse strand, counting down.
GTGCAGATGCGAAACCCGGGTGTTGCTGGTGTGTAAGAGGCTGGTGTGTTTGCGCAACGACGCTTTGCTGCCTTCAGCACCGTCGTAACACCTGTCGATGCCCTGAGACGTCTTTGCGGACTGGACAGCTGCCCGGGTCAGGCCATAATATGGGAGATGCGCCTCTCAACAGAGCACAGAGGCATCACGGCATGCGCGTACCACTGGCTGTACCGGTCTTGGGTGCAGACGCACATATGCATCATCAGAGACGTGCCTCTTTGAGCGCTTTGTCTCGCGTGGCGCGAAGGCGATGGGGGGAGCACACGATTCTGTTGCTGCGGTGCGGTACTACCTACCTACCTACCTACCTACCTACCTACCCACCTACCCACCTACCCACCTACCCACCTACACAATAGCCCGCATCCATCATTATCATCATCATCATCACCATCACCATCATCTTCTATCCTGTTCGTGATGTCCATGCGCGCGACATGTCCCAGACGTCGCAGCGGGCAGCGGGCAGCAGGGCAATCAATACGATGCCTCTCTGAAGCGGGCCCATGGCAGCGGCCGGTCCCCTTGTCGGCGTGCGGCGTAGTCATCGGCACCGTCTCACCATGAACAGGGGGCGGCAGAGGACAGGGATGCCTCGTGGAAGCCCATGATAGCCAAGCGCGTTATTCCCATGCGTTGGTGGACGTGCATGCGGCCATGTGTCTCGTACACGACTAGGAGGCCGCTGCGGTTAGTGCCTTTGTCATGGTCCAGCTCCAGGGCTAATTCGGCGCCATGCTAGGTCCTCTTAGCTGTCTTAGGAGGGCGGTGTGAGCGACTGTTCAAGCGGCAGAAGACTCAGTGGTCACGGACCCCCAGACTGAGAAGGCCAATCCCAGCTAGGGTACCCACACATTGCCCTTCAGTGAGGTCCGCGATTTGATTCTCCGCGACCATCTCCTGCCCGGCCATGCCCTTCCAGACAACATCTTTCTTCCCCTTGACTGTGTCTGTCTCCTCTGAGCCTGACAGCCTGACTCCCCCCACCAGCGAACCCCTTCAATCCCGCCCCTACAACCACCACAAAGTCCCCAGAGATCACCTCTCTACCGTACCTTCCTCCGACGCCTCAGACGCTCTTTCCGTGACTTCGTCGACGAGCAAGAACGACCCACCCGCGTCTTCCTCACGCTCCCTCCACCACGCTAGACGCTACACACTGTCCCGCTTCCCCCTGCTCAGAAAAGGCAGCCGCGAATTGCACAGGACGCCCTCCAACCCCAAAAGCCCCGCCGACTCGCCCTTCCACGCCACAGGCGCACCACGGGCATCACAGTCAATTGCGCGCGGCCCCGACATCTCTTCCGCCCGCGAATCCACTACGAGCCTTCACAACGAGGGCTACGCTATCGCTGAAGAGGCGGGAAATACAAACCACCTGTCAGAGAGGCCAAGAGCAGGCAAACCCGACAAGATGCATCAGACAAGTTCGCGGTTACTCCGCATGACCGACGATGAGCGACCTTACACGAGGGTGAGTACTACTGTCCACGATTTCTCTGCGTTGGCCACTCCGGCAAGGGATACACGTCTACCATACCCCACGGACGCAAGAACCCATGCCATATACCATCTACACGACCGCGCACTGGAATTGGCTGCCTGATCCGCTCAAAATCTCTAAAATGCACATGTTCCAGAAGCCACCCAAAATTGCAGGTGTCATTGTATCCAAACTGGCTAAAAATTATTGGGCACTTGGTAGCGATGAGTACTATCTGATGTCCTCCTGAGCCGGACGAGCCCGGCCGTTTGGCGGCGGAAGCACAGTTTGTTAGAGTATTGGACTTGCAGCTCTTATCGTTTCCTCGATTGTCTTTGGATGCCACCGGGAACGCCGGATACTAGAATTGTGCCAGTTTTTACCTACACGGACACCCGCATTTGGACTTGCTGCATAGCCAAACTTGAAATCCCCAGAATCTGACTAACACCATTTGCAGGACTTCAAGGATCTTTTCTCAACACTCATGGTCTCGTTACCCCTCACAGCGCACCGTGTACGCTTTAGGATGATCGACTACACTTTCACATCTGACGAAGCAATCACCAACCTTGGATCGCTCAAGTTTTCTCAGTCCAACCGCATGCCAGATCCCAAGGACGCATCACGTGTCGTTACCACAACTACTACGACTACTTTCTCCATGGCCAAGGAGATGGCCCGCTCAGTTTGCCAGAGATTCCTCGAAGCCAAGTTTGTTGAATCGGTAGAAGGAAAGACGGACTTTATGAACAAGAGCTCCGTCTGGCAACTCACGCCCAAGGGTATCCACATCTTGGAGCGCTTCTGCACACGCAACGGCATTGCCTCAGCCCACGTCAGAGCCGTGATCGAGTCTAACAGAAACCCACGCCAACTGGTCGTCCTTGAACGCAGCACCGAGACCGACAAGCTTCATCACGACGAACAGACTGTCGAGATCATCTTCCGTCGCTTCATTGGTACCACCGCAAACGAGACTCAATCCGACTCCGACTCAATACATGAGTTCGCCAAGTGCGACGTTGGTGTCAAGCTTGTCAAGCATCGGCCAAATTCGCAGCGTCAGTACGAGTACACTTTCAACGGCCGCAACGCTGCCCAGTGGCTGATGGACTGCTCTACTATGGTTGATCCCCGCGAAGCAATCGAGGTTGGCTCTTTGTTCCTGCAGCTCAAGCTTATTGCTCCCGTCGATCCCCGCAACTCAGACCAACAATTCCAGCCATCAAAGCAAGTTCACTACTACATCACCAATCATGGCGAGCGCGTAGCAGGGTGGCTTCTCGAAGAGGCACCATCGGGTGGAGACATCGCTGTCAAGTCAAGAGATGGCGTTGCCCGCGACTCCAACAGCAACCGCACCAATGTCATTATCCGCAACCCTTCATGGCGTCTTCTCTACCGCGAGTTTCTCAAGGAGACCATGTGCGAGGAGAACTTGTCTTTCTTCCTCGAGGTTCAGCAGTTTAACAAGCAGTACAAGGACGCTATCAACGACAAGGGTGATAACAAGGTCGAGGTGATCCGCGAGACTCTCGCCGCTGCGTATGGTAAGAAGGAAGGTTGTTTTCTCATGACCAATTACTAAAGTTTGACAGGCTTGTACAACGCATTTTTGGCACCTGGATCACCCAACGAGTTGAACATTGACCATAGTCTTCGCACACAACTGGCTACTCGCATGACCCGCGCGGTCGGCGACGATGCAGCCATGCTGCAGAGCCTTAACGAAGTTGCATCACTCTTTGACAAGGCACAGCAATCCATCTTCAAGCTAATGTCAAGTGTACGTCGCTTTTGTAGACCCATTCTGTCACGCCCTCACTAATTCGTTCCCAGGACTCCGTACCCAAGTTCATCAAGCATCCCAAGTATGCTCCTCAGCTACGTGGCTTGGATGCCGCCGCAGCCACAGCGTATGCCGCCTCACCTACCGCCCTTCGGTCATGAGTTCAACATTTCGCCATTCCACAACAATTCGGCTGATCTGATATTGCAAGTTGAATCGACGTTCTGCAAAATCATTGTACCATTTCTGGCGCATCGCCGCAGTTTGGATCGATGGCATTTCTCGCATGGCACCCTTTTTGCCGGCCATCGCACCACCTCTCCTACACCCTGCATCCAGTCATAGACTGTGGCGTTCCATGGGCTCTAGGCCAAAAATCATTAGCATCGGGTGGCCGTTTGTGAGATTGCTTCTTTCTCTTTTCATCCTTTTTCTTTCCTTCTTTCTGGTAGTTCCACAGCAGAATTGCGATCTGCGACACGTCACTTGACCCTTGCGATCACAGCTGAAGGCTGTTTCTTTTCTGTATAGGCCAAGCCTTGAGAACGAACTGTCGACAGCATTCAAGTTTTTTTTCTGGATGAACCTTCGGTACTGCTTCGATCGTCCTTTTTCCTTGTTTACTCATGAGCGAGTCCATCCGGTGACGATCACTGCGTCCAGATGGTACGACTAGTACATCCACCCAGAAATTGGTGGTTACGCTATGCTCTGCATCCAATGGGCGAGGTTGATGAGCCTGCTTCGGATTGCATTGTCTAGAACATGTGGTCCTAGGAAGCGGGAATCAGATGGCTATTGGATATTTTGAACAGTACCACTGTACTCTAATATGAGGCTTTCCAAGATACCCTCTCCCACTTCATAGAAGAACTCATGACGATATTACACATTCACGACCTGTCCCTGACGCTACCTCGTTGAGGGTAACGACTTTCTCGCTGTTCGCTAAGTACCAAGCCACAGATAGGGAACGCGCTTCCCCAAGCGTGCTGCACACGTGGCTGATGCACGTCGACGATCGCGGATACTTGCATGTCAAATACCTCGCGATTTGCGCAGAAAGTCTTAATCAAACACGCGCGATCTGGCCTTCTAACACATTAGCACTCCCGGTCTCGCTACTCTACACACTTCCCACGACGGCTACGCGGAGTAAAGACCGAGCATGGGCTGTCACAGCTACTCAATGATCGGAACCCTGGATCGGACACATGTCTGGTTCTCCCCGGGTTTGTGCATGGCCCCGAAAGCTTCTATTGTGGACTTCTGGTTTGGCGTTGCTACTTGTCATGCAGGAGAGGGACAAACCTCCGCGTTTCCTGGTTGGCGCGGAGGCGTCCGGGCTTGGATCATTGACCTCGGCATACGTACAGAGATGCAGGCAGTAGAGATGTGGAACTCCGGGGTCTCCAAGGGGTTGGAAGAAGAAGCTGACGGAGGGTTGAACAATGAGGCTGCAATGCGAAGTGAGGGACAAGTGAGATGGACTGGTATGGGAAAGCGATGCACGAAGCAGAAATCACGCCGCTAGAACGTTTGCATACGAAAAGCCACCATTTTGCGACCACAAATCACATGTCAGAGAGCAAGGAGTTTGATTTTCAGATCTGCATCCTCCCGTACTCAACATATCCACTTGCTCCATTCGATCTTTCCCTTATTCTCCCCGTTCCGCGAGCCAGGCGCGGCAACAACCCACGACACAAGCGCATGAGAATCATCAGATTTACATGACAATGTGGCCCCGTATGGTACGATTCATCTGCAGGACGGAACAACCCTCTCGGGCCGGTCGCAAACCATGGGAAAACTCGTTCGACCGCGTAACACGGTACCATTATCTCGCACGTTAGTTACCAGAAGTAGAAAACCGTAGTGAGATTAGGTTTTGCCAGATAGAGTTCGAAAGTCCAAACGGCGTAGTTCATACTCCAGGCCTGGTGCGTCCAGCCCGCGTGGTCTCCTCGGCCATGTTGGGAGTGAAGATCAAGGGGGACCTTGGATCGCACTCCTCCGCGTAGAGATGCCCCAGGGATGAAGAATGTCACCGTAAACGGCGAAGTTCACGTATGTGGTTCCTTCCGTCGCGTAGTTTCCTCGGAGGAGATTTTTTCCCCCAGGGTCACCCAGAGTCGCGTAAACTACGGTAGGAATAGAGTTTGAGCTGCTACATGGTTATGCTTGGTGGCAGAAAAATATTTACGTCCCCGCAATGTGGTAACTTTGAGTGTCTCGTGCGTGCGAACGTGACGTGAAGTTAATTGTGGTTCGAGGTAGAGGTCGGAGAAGTCGCCGTGCTAGCACTCGCCCGTCCGCGTAGCCATGCACTGTAACAGGATACGGGACCTATCTCCGGTACATACCATCGTGTTACTAGTTGTTGTGGAGCGAACGGAATAAAGGGGACTTCGGGGACCTGAGTGACATGCAGGAGTAGGAGTTTGAGATTTGCATATAGCGATCGCCCTTAAACCGAGCCACAAAATGCTGCGGCGGATGTTGGCCCGTATGGCGGATCGACTTCCTCTCGCCACCCCGTCCGCGTCCCGCGCCATGGATGAGTTTTTCCGACCGCTCTCATCGTACCAGAGAATTTTCGAAAGATCCTTCTCCGGGCCTGCGTACAGTTTATAGCACAACGTACATGCATGCGATCGACAGGAACCTCTGCCTAATCAAGTAGGTACAACAGTCTAGGCAGGTTCCGAGAGGCAGTCGGAAAAGGGTTGTGGCTTGCGGGCTTGCGGGTTTCGACCCCATGCTCGGACGCAGGGACAATGACGTATCCGAAAGGAAGGTGGAGCGAGGTGGCCAGATGTGCTTCCACGGGAACTCGCGGTACGGCATAGGATGGACCGAGGCCGTTCGAGACGACACACACACTCAACCACGTGAGCAGGCGTTGTCGCGTCGCGTGGCATTCTGTCTGTGCGGCGTGTTTGGCGGGAGTGACGCGACCCTGGACAATTGTTGGGATAGCGGTAACTAGGCATCAACGAAGACCATCAACACCACGAATTACAAGGCACCACGATTTGCGCGAGAGCAGATTTTTTCCAGCGACCGCATTTGAACCGCTCGAATCCATCCGCTCGACAGTCGACATCATGGGCCCCGCACCGCCTGGAAGTCAGGTCGCCCCTCTACCCACAAACTTGCCCTTCCGGCTCGTCAGCAAAACCATCGGACAAGGCGCATATGCCTCGTGAGTCCCTTCATCTTGACCGTTCTTCTTTTCCACTAAACCTGCAGCAGTATCCGCAAGGCCGTCCCTCACAATGCACCGAAACCCGTCATCGCCATCAAGTTCATCAACAAAGAACACGCGCTCCGCACTGGCCGTTTGACACCGAAGCAGATAAAGATGGAAATCGTGTTGCATCAGCATCTCGGCAAGCATCACAACATCATCCACTGCCTGGGCTCTGGCGAGGATGCGCTGTGGACGTGGATTGCCATGGAACTGGCTGAGGGAGGTGACTTGTTTGATAAGATTGAGGCAGACGAGGGTGTGGGTGAGGATATCGCACATCTATACTTCTCGCAGCTCGTCAATGCGGTGGCATATATGCATAGCATGGGCGTCGCTCATAGGGACATTAAACCCGAGAACGTGCTATTGAGCGCAGAGGGAGACTTGAAGCTGAGTGACTTCGGGCTGGCGGCGCTCTTCAAAAAAGATGGCCAACTGCGGCTTTGCAACACCGTCTGCGGTTCACCACCCTACATTGCACCGGAAATTGTCAGCGGGAGACGAAGCAAGCGGGCAGATGTTCTGGACGTGGGGTACGCAGCGAACATCTGCGACGTCTGGAGTTGCGGTGTCGTACTATTCGTCCTCCTCGTCGGCAACACACCCTGGGACGAACCCACGACGCGATCCGAAGAATTCAAGGAATACCTTGATACAGGAGGCCACACAACCGATGAACTCTGGGCCAAGCTTCCGCCTGAGATTGTCAGCTTGCTTCGAGGTATGCTCAAGGTGGACCCAAAACAGCGATTTACACTGGACGAAGTGCGCACCCACCCCTGGTTTACACGTAAGAACCCATACCTAACCCCCTCGGGACGGAACGCCAATCCAGTCGGTCTGGCCACCCAAATGCTATCCCAACTACGCATCGACTTTACCCGACCACCCACCCAATCCCAGCGCGGCTTCTCCCAAGAAGAAAACGGCGAGGCAATGGGCATTGACACTGAAAACGATCCCCGCCGCTCCAGCGCCATCCACATCCTCTCGTCAACACAACCCGAGACACCCTCCGCAGACACACCATTTGACTGGGAGCGTCCACCCCGACTGGCCTCCCACGACGGCATCTCCGCCTCGCAACCCATCACCACCGCCCACGCAGCCAGCCACCAAAGCCAGACAAGCTCCATGCCCTTCCTATCGCAGCTTCCCTCGTCAACCCAGGACATGCTGTCCCAAGACCCCAGCATGACGCAATTCAGCTCCCAACCAGGCGTGCCCCTGACCTTCACCCAAGCCGCCCGCAAATTCGCAGACATCCTGCCTTCCTACTCCATGGCTAGGTTCATCTCCCCACACCCGCTGTCCCTCTTACTCCCTCTACTCCTCGCAGCGCTGAACCGCCTCGGCGTGCCCGCCCCTTCCTTTTCCGCCCAGCAGATTGAAGACGCAGAGGCGGGCGGCAGCGCTAGTATACGCGTGAAAATGGCGGATGGGCGGCGCCAGGGCCTCAATGGCCATGTTGTGGTGGAGAAGGCGGTTTACGAGGGCGCTGGGTACTGGGAGGTTAGGTTCGTCAAGGCGAGTGGCGATCCGTTGGAGTGGAGACGGTTTTTCAAAAATGTGGTGCTTTGTGTGGGGGATGTGGTGCTGAGACCTAATTGATTTAGCGTGAGCTGATGAGGGTGGGGAGTGGGGTTGTAATGTGGATATGGTATAGAGGGCGTTGGGCGTGGTGTCTTGGTTGGATTATCAGTCAGGCTTGGGCTAATTGGTATCACGAATGTAGTTGCTTATGAAGAGACGAATCATCTAGACTTTTTCTTGAGAAGAACACTGGGGATTAGGGGGCGGTAGTCATGAAATAGCGATGAGATGTATAAATCGGTGGGTCTCATATCCTCTTCCATCTCAAAAACTATGGATAAACGTTTGCGTCTTGCGAGTCGACTCTACTCATTCCATCTACAACATCATACCACTAACAATAACAGCAGCGACAATAACCATCATCCCACTCATCCGCACACTACCCGCCGCGTCTTCCTTATCATCCTCACTCCCACCTTGTCCACTGGCATTCCCATTTCCATTACCGCCGCCATCACCGCCATCAGGCTGGTCTTCAGCCTTCAAATCACCCGCACCATACGGCTTAAAGCCACCAGAAAGCGAGCTCTTGTGCCCTGTACTTCCCTCAACACACTTGCTCTGATCCTGCAACGCGTCCCAAGCCTGTTTCCACGCCGCATCGGGATCTGCATACGTATCCGCCGTGTAAAAGACCCTGCAGTCACTAGCTTCGTATATGTACTGCAGCGGCGTCCCAGACGCGTCGCCCTTGCGGACCTGGTCCTGGGATTGCAGACGAGATGCCGTGTCGCCTGCACGCAGCATAACTTGCGGGACATTAGCGATGCCTGAGAGGACGTCGTCGGATGCGGAGAAAGCGGATAAGTCGGCTAGGGAGCTCAGGTTCAAAGCCGTCTCGGCGTAGACTTGCCAGTAGTACAGGGGAGTGACTTCGCCGCCTTTGCTGCCCGTGACGGTTTGGATGGGCTTGTTTTCTGGGCGGCCGCCTACGGTGACGGCTTTGACACCGGCGATGTTCTTTAGCTCTTCGTGGAAAGAGGCGCATGAGGAGCCGCAGAGCGCGTCCGTGTACATGACTATGTTGGACGCGTTGAAGGGCGTTGGTCGTGTGCCGTTGACGAACCGGAAACCTTCAGGGAGGATGGAGACTTCGTCGGTGTAGTTGTATCGCATGGTCGATGTGTAGCTGTCGCCATTTAGCTCCACCGGTCCGTTGAAATCGTCCCATCCCTTGAAATCTGACCCTTCGCTGTTGCGGAAGTGCCACCAAGACCAATACCGGTAGGTAAAACTCTCCTCAATATCTTCCGCCACGAAGTTTCTGAAATCCCTCTCTTTCGCATTGTCACCCCTGATCTCATTGATGGCATCCCCAATCTTGAGGAAGGCATCCGAAGCTCTGTATCGCTGTCCAGAAAAGGGTTCCATTTCTGGGAAGAGCTGCATGAAAGCATCCAAAAGAAGATTGGTGTTGCCTCCACCGTTTTCGCGCAGATCGATGATGAGCTTTTGCTTGTTCTCACTCATGCATTGGCTGAGAAATTCTGCGATGGTAGACTGGAACTCGTTGTTGAAATCGGGTTCGTCCATGTACGAGGGATTGCTGAATGAGATGATCTTGAGCACAGCGACATCATCGTATCCGTCGCCGTTGAGGAAATACCCTGCCACGACCCCGCTAGAAGCTTCTACAACAGCTGATGCGTAATAGCTGTCGATAACTTGGCGTTTGTTGCGGCGGTGGTAGACACCAGTAGGGATACGATGAGCAGGACCAGGGCTACTGGGTGAAACAATGTGAGTGGTATCCATAGGCATATTGGGCTTAGGAAAACCTATGCCAGGCGGACTTGTACCGGCCTTGGTACTGGCTGTCATATAATAGAAGAGATCGCCCGTGCAAAAGGCGTCGAAGAAGGACTGTCCATCCGTAATCCCAGAGAAACTGAAGTCCGAGCTAGCAGTGTTTGGAACAGATGCGGTTGAACCGTTCGCCCATGTTAAATCCGTACTGTTACCGTCGTATTTACCCTGGACCATAAATGAGCCCCCATACCCCGTATCTCCTTTCGCCAACATGTTGTTCAGCAAGCCATCCGAGTCGATATACTGCGACCATGAAGTGGATAAGAGGAATTCATAAGGATTCTGGCCGTTGATATTGGCGATTGCAGACACGCTTGAGCTGCTCTCGGCCAGAGCAGCAACATCATCGGCAACGTACAGTTTTGGAAGCGCCGTGCCATTCTCGGAGATGGATGCGACATTGAACTCGCGGTAGAAGTCGAAGATTTGGAGTATGTCCGGTCTGTAGTTGAAATGGAAGTTGCCTGTCCGTATTGTAATGTTCTGAATGGCGAGTTGAACAGCATATTCGGAAGAATATGAGCCGAGGTTGCTTTTGATGCTGTCCAATTCCGCTCCGATATCCAACGCTCCATACTCCCATTCATCTCCGGGATTCTTCAGCCATTCAATCTCGGACTGGAATGTCCATATCTTCTTGAGTTCGTCGATCAGTTGTTCATTTCCTTTGACGTCTACGGGAACAGACTCTAGACATTCGAAGGCGACTTGGGCTTCTATGTAGTCTCCTTCGTCTAATTGCGCAGCGGCGACTGCGCAGGGCTCAGAAGATGAGGACTGAGCTACAACTGACGCTGCGAAAGCCAGAAGCAGAGTGCTCTTGAACATGATGGGCATGTAGGCCCTAAGATCGATCTTGCAGTGGCAAACAAGGGTAGCGCGCAATGCTAAGGTAACAAATAAAGTGCAAATAACAAACAGTGACAGAAAGGAAGAGAGTGGCTAAAAGAACAAAGACCACTGAGGCTGTGAGAAGTCCAAGGGTGAGAAGGATGCATCGTTGGAAAGGCTGCAGGATGTCGCCTAACCAAGAAATGACAATAGACGAACCGATAGCCGTACCATGACACACTTTGCTTTTGTTAGTTTAGGCTGCCGGGAGGCCTGAGCTGCCGCATATGGGACGCCTTTGCAAAGAGATGATTTCCCGCGCCATGCCTTAGGGGGATGGTTCCTGCCTGTTCCTAGATTAGAGCCCGTTATTCAGACTGGGTGAACATCACCTGCCAATAACGCTCGCTTCGCCGCAATTAAAGCGCCATCCATTCAAAGTCTTGCAAACTTCTCATGCACCGCCAGATGGTGCGAGCCACGGTATCACGTGTTTTTTGTGCTCATCCTTCATATACTGGCTGAAACATGCAACTGCACCAGGGCGCTTACTGCGATAGCATGTTGGCGTCTCGGGCCTGGGGTATGCAAGACCTCTACCAAGCCGGCCACCCAATGATAATACTGAGAATTTCTGAGTTGTTCCTCGTATAGAGATGCCTCCTTTTGGTGACAGTGCGTAGAGCTTGGAGTGAGCCAGGTGTGGCACGGCAGTATGCAGGACGCAGTATGAGCGCGTGAGCGCGGACGAATCTTGCATGCGGTATGGCGTGCGCAGGGTTAGGCGAGCAACGCGAGGCTGCGGTATTGACCGGTCAGGCCTAAGTACGCCATGTAGGAGATTGAACGGTAGCAATGCTAAGAATGTGGAGATCTACAAGTTTGTTGTCACCGAGAGATTGGAAGAGGTGTTAACACCGACATGATTCTGGAATCGAAGTGATTGCGACGTCATGCCAAGCCCTTCCGCTGAGGCAACGTGAAGGCTGCGAAAGCCTGGGGAAAGCAAAGAACTGAATATGTACGGTCTCATAAAAACTGATTATATCGCTCGTATCCACGGTTTGACGATTATCTGGTATTGTCTAAGTCATAATGCTAGAGGCGCAGTTGTGTACATGAGATGTCAATACGTTGTTCCAAGTATTCATGATACTCTATTCTACACTGCATCTGTGCCTTATACGTAAAGTGGTAGTCCAGACCCACTCGTGTACAGAAAACAAGGGTGAGACATGCCTCCCATACGAAGCAGGCTTTGCGGGGCGCAAGGCAGATAACCGATCGCTGCTCGGAACACTGCCTCATTCAAAAATCAGGCCTCCCAAGCTTCACCCCTAAACCCACAGAATCGGACCGCTGGTTGTAGACCGCTGATCAACATGCGACAAGTGAGTGACTCAGCGCACTTTGGCCCCCACATCTGGCCACCATCTGTGACGCCAGTTTGCTAACGGACTGCCCCATTCAGTCAGTACGCTGAAGCAGATGATCGAAGGACCGTAAACTCGACTACACCAACTTGTCTACATGGCCCACGATCCAAGGATGTGTAACGACCTCTTCGAGGCTCATACGCTCCGTCGCATCAAGATTCAACAACTATAACAGGTCAGTCAGCACTTTCCTGGCAATAGCGATTGCATCAATATCCTGTTGGAAGAGTACTTACCTCCACAATCAGCTCTTCTGCGCCCTTGCTGACATGTCCTGGAAACTTAATTCCCTCGCCCGTAAAATTCCCAATCTTATTTTGCGTGCTCTTCACATCCTTCATCTCGAAAGGCGGTTTACCGACCAGCAGTTCATACATCAGAACTCCCAAACTCCATTGATCGATTGCTTCGGTATGCCATCCTCCACTCATCCCGGGCTTTACCGCCATAACAGCTACTTCGGGGCTCAAGTAATCCGCTGTCCCACAGATAGTTGATCGAAACCCAGATTCGGAGTGTACGGAGTATCCAAAGTCGGCGAGCTTGATCTCAGAGTGGAAAACAAGGAATATGCTTTCTGACTTTAGATCGCGGTGCATGATGTTCTTGCTATGCATGTAGCGCAGTGCGGAGGCGAGTTGGGTGATGTAGATAGCGGCTTGGTGTTCGGTGAATCGACCCTTGGGCTGCTTCTTCAGCTTACTGTACAAGCTGCCGCCGGGTGCAAATTCGAGGACAAGGTATATGTTCTTCTCGTCATGAAACCAAGACAACAGCTTGAGAATATTCTTATGCGCAAGGTTCTGGTGGGTCTCTAGCTCGCGGCGTATCAGTTTCTCCTCCTCCTGGCTGCTGGCTTGCACTTTTGATGTGACCTTGAGTGCGCATATGTAGTTTGTAGACAGATGACGAGCTAGATAGACGCGTCCAAACTTTCCGCGACCCAGGGTGCCGCCGACTTCGAAGTCTCGCGCTGTCAGGTTGGGATGCGGTTTGGAGCGTGTTGAGAACGATGATGTCGCGGTGTCGCTTCGGGTTTCGTAGCTAGATGAGGACGGTGATGGAGGCGAGGACTTGGAGCTGACAACTTCTCCAATAGCGGGGAGTGGGTTGACGGTTCGCTTTGGGCGTCCCTGTCTATTCGCCGCGCCGCTCTGCGTCATTGCCTTGGTGACTTTCGAAACCTTATGTGACCCCAAGGCGCTGAGCTTGGATTTTGCGCTCTGCATCTGTTCACGGTTCAGCGCGGGCAGCGTGGGCAAGAAAGTGGTAACTTACCGATGACTTCAACCCATCAAGAATAGCACTAAGCTCTCTGGCAACAGCAGTGGGCTTCTTTGGAGCCATGTCGTCGACTTTGTTGATGAACATTGAGTTTGCTGTCGAGCGTACGGGATGGACAGGTGAGTGTTGCGGTTATTGGATTGCCATTATTATAGAGACCAGGCTCGATAGCCCGCCATCACTTGTCAGTTATTGCCCTGAATGAGGTACTCCTTCACTCATCGTGCAGGTGAACGCGGGTTCCAACAACCACGTTGTCCGTCACAACAACAAACGCCCAAAACAGCTCCCTCTCACCATCTTGAACAGGCCCAACTCCACACACATCAGGTGTTTAGATTTGAATTCCCTGCTACTCTCATCAAACAACACCACCGGGGATCGGACTCGGTCTGGCGCCGCCGAGTAACGTAACGCTAGGCTCTGCCAGGCCCTACGGGCTGTCAGTTCGATCCCCGGTGAGAACAGAAGGGAGACCGGACGGACACCCAGATTCACTGGGTCGTACGTACATCGATTGTCTGTTACCTTAAAGGAAGCCGTCACCATGGGTTGCGTGGAGGGGCGCCCATCTAAGTTCAGTTTTTTTGGTATTTTTGCTCCTATAGAGTTGCATGCGGAACAAGTTCCCAGCCGACGTAGCTTCGAGTCAAATGCCACTCTTGAAAGAAGCCTTCTTTCTGCCTGGAGTCCAACATCTGTTTCCCGCAGGTATAAGATGAACTGAGGCGCTACGGTCCAACAGCAGTGCTTGGTGATCAGGTGACAAGAGATGGCGATGCCAGTCCCAGCCTATCCTCAATAACGCCTACAATCTCCCTCCAGTCGTTCATTGCACCACCTCCAATATCTCCGCAAGCCAGCTCTTTCTCCATCGGCTGCAGCACCTCAAACCAACCCCCGTTCTTGACGCCCCACTCTTCTTCTAGGATGCGCACCTGGGTTTTCGTAATGGGCTGAAACCACATCGCTGTATTCATACTCGGGGCGACTAGTATCCTTTTCTTTTGCACGCCTCCCTTCTCTTGCGGCCACTGCACGCCTGGTATGCTCCTCACCGGATCAATTAACCCCGTAGTATCCCAGGCACGCACGACAGACAAAAGCAGGTTATCTGACCAGCCTTGTGAGATTTTGGCGAGTTCGTTGGCACTCAAAGGAGCAATAACCATGATATCTGCCCAGCGTCGCAGCTCGATGTGTAGAATCTTGTTGCCTCGTACCCATGGCTCCCTCCACTCGTCTTCGTCGAAGTATACACCGTCAACATTCGGCAGCGCTTCTATATCCTCTATTGATGGCTGCTCCTCGCTTTGACCCTGCAAGAAGTTCGTTGCTGCAGCCGTGAATATAAGGCGTATGCGTACATTCGCGTGCTTCGCAAGCGCGTTGATCATGTTTGGTATCTTTATGGTTGCCACTGAACCCGAAGCACAGAGAAGAACGTGTACAGTATCATCGTGGTGGTCGAAAGCAAATGGGTTGGCTTGTTGGGGGTCCCGTACTTGATGCTGAACGGGCCGGATATTGAGGGGTTTGAGATCGCGTACTTCGACGGTCATGATGCGCTGCTATGGGTTAACGTGGCAGAGAGTCAGTATGTGAGCAAATAGACTTGGGACACGGACGTCAAGACTTTGCGACGTGGCGATAGCATTACAAATACGAATTGTCGTGGTCTGGCGGGACAGTTGATGTGGTGAAGTCTGACGGACGCTAACACGCTTATTGGATAGCCCGTGGAAAGGCAGGTCACCATCAATACCACCGAGCTACTTGGCTCAAACTAAATAAACACCAAGCTTCCTACATCGCGATATCTGTATAGCCACATTTATTTATTGCAGGAGGATTGGGACACTATCAACCCCTCTTCGGAAGAACACAGCTTTCTCATTCCGCGGACAAGCACGGCCATCCTCACGAGAGCTTATCTCCATTAAACTCCGCTTCTTATTCAAGCATGCGTTACATGCTTTTTCAAAAACGCACTGAGCCAACAAGGGAACAACGAGACTCTCAACAGCTTGGCATAATATCGCTCAAGTATTCTATGCCAGAAGTAGTCTCAATTTTTGGCGCTTTACCACTTGAGCACAAAGCTGTCCACCTAGCTATGACTTCATCCGCGGCGGGGCAGGCTATGGGGCTGCGGATTTAAGTGCAATGACAGCGTCATTGTCCAGATACTGTACTAAGTCCGCAAAACACTTACAAAACCTCTCTTGGCTTCGTCCGCCTCCTTGCCTGATTACCATTCTTGTAAAACCCGGTCGAATCTACGGATACTCGAGAGTCATTCCGTCCTGGAGATAAATAACACCCATAAACGCCTGCAGACAACTTCAATCTGCCAGCAAGCTTCACTCACATCAAATTCCAATACTATAAACAAACCTCTCACAGTGCGACATGTCTCTTCCCACTGCACCCCTCGGTCGCAACGGCCCCCAAGTGAACCGCTTGGGTTTTGGTCTGATGGGACTGTCCGTTTTCTATGGGCCCGCAAAGCCCGACAACGAGCGTCTAGCTCTTCTTGACCGCGCTCACGAACTCGGAGAACGATTCTGGGATTCCTCAGACATGTGAGCCCTGAACCCCTCAAACTACTGTGGTTGAACCATGCTAACATCAACTCCAGGTACGGCGACAATGAAGACCTGCTCGGAAAGTGGTTCAAAGCCAATCCATCAAAGCGCTCTGATATTTTCCTTGCCACTAAATTCGCTATCAAAAACCAAGGCGCCGAAATCGACTCTTCTCCGGAATATGTAAAGGAAGCCGTGGAGAAATCTTTGCAGCGCTTGGGTCTCCAGCAAATCGACCTTTACTACTGCCACCGTGTGGACCAGAAGACACCCATTGAGCTCACAGTACAGGCCATGGCCGACCTCGTCAACCTTGGAAAAGTCAAGTACCTCGGATTGTCGGAGGTCAGCTCAGAGACACTGAGGAGGGCACACAAAGTCCATCCCATCACCGCTGTACAGGTCGAGTACTCGCCGTTTGCACTCGAGATTGAGAGCAAGCAGATTGATCTGCTGAAGACGTGCCGCGAGTTGGGCGTTGCTGTTGTGGCATACTCGCCGTTGAGCCGGGGTATGCTGACGGGCGCGCTCAAGAGCCCGGGCGATTTCGACGAGAGCGACTTCCGCCGCTTTGCTCCTCGATTCAGCGAGGAGAACTTCCCGAAAAACCTCAAGCTTGTGGACCGCATCGCCGAGATTGCAAAGTCAAAGGGTGTTACGCCCGGGCAACTGACGCTGGCGTGGTTGATGGCTCAGGGCGAGGATATCTTCCCCATCCCCGGTACCACCAAGGCAGAGAGACTTGAGGAGAATGTGGGCAGCTTGAAGGTTCAGTTGAGCAAGGAGGAAGAACAGACTATTCGCAAGGCATGCGAAGAGGCAGAGATTGGTGGTGGAAGGTACCCAGAGAGCTTCATGAAGGCTTGCTATGCTGATACCCCGCCACTCCAGCAGAACAGTGCTTCGGCTGCCAGCGGAGACGACAAACCCACAAGGTCAGCAGACATTTTGGGCGGCACTTGAAATGGTATCATGACGGATACAAGAGTCCCAAGTGGCGGATGACGAGGAAATGTACATTACATACGCCGAGATACTTCACCAGATGATCATGAAGGAATGTTACTCTGAATCTCGTACCATAAGCTTCACAATAACATCAGTCTGCTTGATAAACCCCGCATTCCGCGTCTTCCACGGCCTATCGTGTGCCATACACATGTCAAAATGGCGCAGAATCTCAGGAACAAGCTTATGCACTTCCGCCAACGCGATCTAGCCCGAAAATCAGCATTTCCATCCAAGCCACAAGTAACATGTTCCTCTCTCCACAGAAGAAAGAAAGACATAAACTCACATTCTTGCCAATACAAGTTCTTGTCCCCGCCCCGAAAAACGGCATTCCCTTGTCCATTTCAAAGTTCTTCGCCTGACTCTCCAGCCACCGCTCCGGTCGAAACTCCGCAGCGTCTTTGCCAAAGAAGCCAGTGTCGTGTTGTACGGTGTGCGGATTAACGCCAACGTAGTAGCCCGCAGGGATGTGATGACCCGAGAGCACGATACCCTGGGCCGGCGCGACGCGACTCATACTAATGCCCACGCTGGCGAAAAGGCGCGAGGCTTCTTTGATACACGCACTAATGTAGGGCAGGTGCATTGTAGATTCAGCATACGTGACGGGTCTGCTGAGGAGGTGGTCCTGCGTTTGCAGTTCTCGAACCGCAGCGCGCATAGTTGAGGGGTGCTTCATGAGGTAGTAGAGCACTGCGCGCATGTTTGCTGCGGTCGAGTCTGAGCCAGCCATTATCCCGGCCCAGGACTCGAGCGTGACTTCTTTGTGAGTGAAGTTGTTCTCTGTTCCTTTTTCCCGCACGGTGCGTAGGAGTTGGGAGAGGATGTCGGTGTGGTTGTCGTTTTCCTCGGTGGAGCGTTGGAGCCGTAGTTGGGTTTGGTGTTTAGCTTCTGTGGTTGTGGCGCGGATAGCGAGGAGACGCTTTAGCATGCCGGGGATACATAGGGCTATGAGAATTACTGTGTTGCGCATGTAACTGGGGGTTACGGCAATGATGTGGAGAAGTGGGATGCAGTTGTCGACTGCTTCGATGAAGGAACCTGCGTCTGTACCGCTCTCTAGAAAGCCAAGTGTGCGGCCGAAGATGACATGACCGATCACTTCGTAAGCATAGAGTCCGATCCAGTGTCCTAGATCAACGTCTTCTTTCTTCGCGGCGAGCTCTTTCAACTTCTGCATTAAGAGCATTGTGCATCCGTCGATTGCATCTTCGTTTCGGAGAACGCTGGTCATTTGATATGCCGGCTGGACGATCCGGCGATGTCTTGCGTGTTTCTGTTCGTCTTGCTCGGTGAAGAGATCCGCATGCTCGCTGAGTCCGCGGGGACGGAAGGAAGCGTACCTAAAGTGAGTGGGTCATGTCAGTGAGATTTCATTCTCCATCGGGTATCGCAATAACATACCAGTCAGTCTTAGTGAGAGGGCTCTGGGTAGGGTAAATGATTGGGATTGCATTTGGATCACTGGATGCTACTTCGTTCGGGGCGATGCGTAGAAGTGGGCCGTATTGTTTGTGAAGTGCGCTTTGGGCCACTTCGAGGTCGCCCAAATACATATGGTACACTGTGATTGAGTATGTTGTCAGCTCAATGGCCTGAAGATGAGGTGTATTTATCGCTAGAAAGCAACATGTTGCTTACTAGTTGTTCGTTAGCATGCTTTCGTGATATTTCAGCCCGGGAAGAATTACCTCAGCCACGTTCGGGAAACGGCAGGCCATAACGGACCAGGTACACGAGCAAGTGGATGGAGTATCCGACAATATATGACCCAGAAGAACCAGTAAATAATGAATAAAAGAGAGAGATTGGCAACAGAGCTGATAGATAGAAAGTTGAGCGTTGTCATTGTGAGGCAGCGTGTATCGTGATCCAGTTCAAAGACTGCCGGGATGGTTCTATCGCAAATTTATCCAATCTGTTTGATAATTATGCCAAGTTGTATGTAGCTCCTCAATAAAAACATGCACAGGGACGTCCCTCGTATGTCGGGCCTCTACTGCGAGTGGCAACCCAGCAACAGGTCGTAAAAATCACCCCTCTTCTCGGCTACACATGCACGCATGTAGCTGCGTCCGAGGTGCATCCACAAGCAGATCAGCAATTAAAGCTGCAGCATTGCGGGTGCTATCTCAGGATAAATGTGTAATGGCTTCTTCAGGATAAACTCGCCGCAGTGGCTTTCCATACACATGTCTTACTGAGCGTGGTGTTTGCATGATTGTGACCGGCAGCTGCCGAATGAGGCCTAGGGAGTACACTGAAGAAGCATGCAGGACTCTCGGGTATGCAGAGCTGGTAATCTGAAGGACCATTGGTGGCACATTGAGGACGCAGTACCCTCCGGTATGCAGCAACTGTACTGCGAACGCAACGGTGTCCAGGCGAGAAGCGACGTATATATGATGGCGCGTCGTGATTGCAAGTACCCTCACATAGTCTGACCGTAGATGACACTACCATATGCAAAGTTGCTTGGAGTTGCCATGCAAGGCCACCAACGCTACTTGTATGGGCCACTAGATGTAGGTGATTTGAGGGAAGCCCTCGTTTTATCGCGGATGAAAGGACCTAGCCGGAAACAAGCACCTAACAGATTTGGTAGCATGAATGGTAGCAGGAGCTCGTGGCATGTGAGAAGGGCTGCCAGAAATGCTGGATATGTCAAATCATGTGATCTCGTGTGTGAAGTGTGATGTTCGCGATTGGGCCAAAGGCCACACAACACGTACCTTCACCTACCAAAGTTTCCCCGCCAAACTCAAGCCACCAACGATGCATGTATGCCCATCTCGAGCCCTGGAACTTAGAATCGTACCCATGCTTGCTTGATTTGCACCAGAAAAAAAATACTGTCATCTATCTAACCCTACGACAACCCCCACCATGACCATGGGTCCCCCACCGCCATCCTCACTCTACACGCTCTCCTTCCTCATAGCAACCCTCGCCACGCTGCTCGTCGCAGCAACCCTACGCCTGCTCGCTATCCTACCAAATGCGCGATCGAAAACCACACCGTTGCGCAAGCGCCCGCTCGCAACGCGCGTGCTCGTCGTGCTGGGCTCCGGTGGTCATACACACGAGATGCTGTACCTGCTCCGGGACCTCGACACACGAAAGTACACACACCGGACCTATATGGTCAGCAGCGGTGATGCATTTTCCGCGCAGCGCGCCGCGGAATTTGAGCGAGGGATGGAAGAAAGGGAGCGGGCGCGGGAGAAGGAGGTGATGATGACAATAGGGCAAGATGATTCGGAAAAGAAACCGAGGATAGATATCATGGGGACAGATGGCCAGATGCACGGTTTGCATGCGAAGGGAGGTGCTAGACCGGCGTGTACGGGCGCAAGTCACTTTGACATCGCCATTGTCCCCCGCGCAAGGAAGATTCACCAATCGCTTCTCACAACTCCACTATCCGCTCTCTACACTCTGTTCTCTTGCTTTGCGCCTTTACTATGCGCACCGCCGCTACTTCCGGGCCAAGCACCCGCCTCACCCTACGAAGTAGCCGCCGCCGACCTCCCCGACCTCATCATTACCAACGGCCCTGCTACAGCCGTTATACTTATTCTCGCTAGCCTCATACTGCGTTTCTTCAACATCAGGGGCGGGAATAGCAGGGGCAAGTGCAAGACGGTCTATGTGGAGAGCTTCGCACGCGTCAAGACGTTGAGTCTGAGTGGGAAGCTGTTGCTGAGGGTTGTGGATCGGTTTTTGGTGCAGTGGGAGGAGTTGGAAGGGGCGGGTGGTAGGGCAGAGTACTGGGGCGTGCTGGTATGATGGAGCAAGCCCTATGATAATGTATGATGAGAGAAAATGGCGTTTGATGTACATTTACAGCAAAGATACCCCCCGGATAGGCTACACACACAAAAAGTACCTATATCGAGTTGCAGCCTCAGTTCGAGCTTCTTATATAAATACACAGTGTATACGTTACAACCATCTCTACATAAACGTGTGAATCTAGTCCAGCTCCTGGGTTTGCGTGGGGATCTGCTTCTTGCCCAAATAAGGCTTTGTCGCCTTCTTCTGCATATGCTGTCCCAGCGCAGCCAGTAGGCTCTCCTGGTCGACGAGCGGCTTCTTCTTCAGCGCCTCGGCCTTGCTCCTCTGCTCTATCTCCCACCTCAACTGCATAGGCGTCTTCATGGCGTCAGCGGCTCGCTTCTGCTCCTTTGCAATCTCCCGCGCAAGCACGCCTTGCTCAGAGTGTCTGGGAATCTTGATACTGCGTGGCGCGTCGGGGTCCTTACTCATTTCCTTCTTGGTCTTGATGGAGAAGTCGCGGATATCGTTGCGCAGTTCCTCGCCGAGCGTGTCGGGGAAAGGTGGTGCGACGAGGAGATAGGACATGGACTGTGATCCTTCGACAACATTGCGTGTGGTGTCTACACCATCCCATGCTTCTTGCACGTCGCCGGTCTTGCTTTGCGGCGGCTTGGATTTGAATCTTCCTTGTTGTTCCCTCTCGATCTCGGTGAAGTTGTCTTCAATGCCCTCGGTCTTTAGAGCCGTCACGGAGTCTTGATCTCTGCTCCCCTTGTTGTTGCTTCGCCAGCGGCTGAGACTCGAGAATGGTTGACTGACGGTGGCTATGGTTTTCTTTAGCCATGTTCGGTTGTCTGTGCCTTTTTCTTCCCCGACGCCGACCTCTTCGGTCAGTTCTTCACGTTCCCATGGCCATTCAATGCGATGATTTGTCCCTGCGATGTAGCGATGGAAGATAGGAAGCCCATTCCGAGGGTCGTTTTGATGCTCCTCTGGGATTTCTGAGTTGCCGTAGTCGGTCCCGGTGTAGGGGTCGATACCAGTGGTGTGTCGCTCCATGAAGATTTTCTCTACAATGACGTCCTTATAACGCTTTACACCTCCTTGATTGATCTCAGAAGGTATCACAAGGCGGAGGTTAGCGAGAGGAATTGGCACTTCGCTTTCATGCTTGGGGCCCATTTCGTCGTTGGCAGCGCTAAAGACGGTAGAGTCGTAGTATTGCTAAGGATTCTCAGCACTCAAAATCTGCAGCCCTTAACGATGATACATACCATGTTGATGCCTTTGACAATAACCTCGTGCGTCCTTTCGATTACTTCTTGGACGACACCAATCTTGCCCGCATCTTTGCCCTTGAGAACTACGACACGATCTTGCTTCACAATGGGAAAGTACTTCTTGTCGTCGACGACCAGCGGGTATTCCAACTCCATTCCCTTCTTCTCCCTAACCATGTTCCGGTTCTTTTGCGTCCTGACGGGGATCTCGGGCTTCTGCACCTGGTTCGCGGTGAGAGCGCCGTACTTGTCTGCATCTGGGCCAATGGCACGGTTTGGCCTCAAGGGACCTAGCTTCCAGTCCTCTTTTGCATTGGCCAGGGCCCTTTTCCTGACTCCATGGACGTTTTGATTCTCCCACATTATACGCTGGATGACGGCTTGCTTGGAGTCCCATCGCTCTTGCTTGACTTCTTGCCGCTTCTTTCGCTCCCGCTCGTGCCATTGGATTGCATTCTTCACTTTTCGGATTTCCTTGAGCTTCTTTGCCTGGCGAGCGGCGTTGCGCCCGGGCCTGACGACCAATTGGCTCATGGTGGGTAGGATAGCGGCGATGGAGGTGCGTGTGCGAGGGTTTGCGGACTACCGAGCCATCGAACGGCGGGCAGAGACGGGTGCTAACGATGGATCTGCCGAACGAGCCGAAATGATGGGATATATTGCAAGCGCCTGGCTTGGTTGGTGTCGTCCTCGCAGCGATGGGTTGGCCGGAAGTCGTCCCTCTAAGTGGTGATCATCGTGAGCCCAAATTTCCGCGCCGGCGCCCGGGCGGTGTGTTCGCCTCGACATTCTGCCACGCCAAAACACCTGGCCGATGACATCGTGCCGCGACATCTGCTATCCCAACATCCTTCAGGCGTTTCTTTCACCATGGCGCTCTTACGGCGCAGATTGCGCTGTCACTATTGCAACACGCAGTCACGAGACAGTGTTTCACAGATACCCAGGACATACCATTGTCCACAATGCGACGCAGTGAATCACTTTGACCAAGTAAACGCCCTCGATACATAATATCTTGTGCTCTTCCCAACTGACGTATCCCAGTGCGGAAACATCACCGATCCACCGATAGAAGAGATTGCGACGGCTCCTGCACCGACGTTCCAGTACATTCCTTCACGCTCTCCCTCGCCCTTCATGTCCGCGCCTAGCGACGACATCTTTTGCGACGCGTGCCAACACAACCAGACGCTCTACACAAGCCTGCTTGCCGAGTTTCTTCCAGATGAAGACGATCCGGAGTACGAGAAGTACCTTGCGGCGTACGATGATTACAAGGTTGAGCTCGAAGAGCGGTACCCTCAAGTCTGTAAGGACTGCCTGCCTCGAGTCCAAAGCCGGATACGGAATGCGAACCACGTAGCCAGAGCAGACAACCTGGCGCGAATCATGGAAGCGAGCAGGGAGAAGCGCACAACCGTCCACACATCGCGACAGGCATGGACGCTCAGGGCCATTTCGCTGGCAAAGTGGACGTACATCTTGAGTACAGCGATGGGAATACTCTGGCACATTACTGGGCTGATTATGGTACCGGAAGAGGGAAACCGGGAACATCAGGTCTTCAATTGGGGCACTTGTCTCCAGGAAGTAATCCTCTCACGCTCAGTCGACGAGACTTGTGTACTTTCGCCCTATGTAGTCAAATGGGAGCTATACGCCGCAGGCGCCGACGCCCTCACAATATGGTGGAACCCCAAGCTGAAGCTGAAGACGAATAGTCTTACAGGGAGAATGCGTGGGCTCTTTTCATTGTGGTCAATACGAGTCACCGTAGTTTTCCTCCGCTTTACGAGTCTGTTTTACTGGAAGAACACCACAATCGACAACGACACACTGCAAAGATTCCAATACACACACATGGTCATGGCCGGTGTGCTCGCCCTCTCCTCGATCCTGACCTGGAAGACCGTCCGCATAATCTACGGTGCCGCGCCCTCTTTCCCCAAGGCAGCCCAAGACCCTGTCCTCAGCGCGCCCACGAGCGCAAAGAAAGAAAGAAAAGGATCTTACCACCCCGCACACCCGCAAGCCGACCTTTTCGACAGCATGGCGCACTCCTTCGCATCCGGCATCCAAGGCTACCAGGAATCCTCCCCGGTACCCCCATCACCCACTCTCACCGCAGTCTCCGACACGACGCACGCCACCACGGAAGCCACCACCCCTTTTGCCCAGCGCGACGCCTTCCTCGACATCGACGACATGGACTGGACGCCCACCAAACCGCGCTTCTCCTCCCAGCCCCCGGAAATCATCTCCAACCAGTTCTCCAGACGCCCTACTACTACCGCTCAATCATCCAACCTCTCGCCTTCACCCGCCAACAAACAAAGAGAACTCCACTCCATCTTCTCCCGCAAAGATCCAAATCCCTTCCGCCATCGCGTCCCCGCTGCACCGCCTACCTCGCTCGCCGCAAACCAGAAGCCCAATCCCTGGAAACCTAGTGTCTGGGCGCCTCCACTCAAGGAAAACGCGCCCAACTTTTTCAAAGACGAGAAAAAGGCAAGGGGTGGCGATGATAGCGGTGCAGGGAAATCGCAAGGGTTGGAGGGATTAGGTGTACCCAAGAATGTCAAGAGGGATGCGGAGCTGTTTGCTAGTCCTAAGCTCAAGTATGATTACTATGGTACTATGAAGGATACAGGACTGGAAGACACGTTCAATGCCATGTTTTCCAAATAAACGGAACGAGCTTTTTCCTTTCTTATTTCTTGGTGTTTTGGGTTTCACTGGCGGATGCTTGTATCATTTGTGTTCCGCATTGGTTGGCGTTTTGGTTGAGATACCCGGCGGCCCTGTTTGGCATTGCTGATCGATCAGCCGTGCCGCATTGGGCGGAGTCTGAAAGTCGTGGGCTGGACCTGTATACTACACAAATCCTTTGTAATAGACGAATCATGAACAAGACGTGGATAGCACACGTATGTGTTGTCAAGTGGCTAGGGTGTCGCGCTTTCACGTCCAGTGAAATGTCTTGGGATAATATGCTGCAGGCAGGTGAGAGCGATACCCCGCGATTCGCCAAGATGGGGTGACGCGTCAACCATCACTCGAACAGTGGAATACACAGTAAGTGGGCGCTTGAACGAGTCAGATTCTCTATTATCTAACTCTTCAGCATATCGTAACTTCCATATGCCGAGTAAAGCATAGATATCCCCAAATGTAAGACTCCGGTAAACCGTCCGCTGTGATGCGCGGATTCCATCATTCGGTCATGGCGGGCTGGTGGTCCACGTTCGTTTCCTTCTTGACTCCTTGTCGGCCAGTACTCTATGACCTGGGCTTCTCCTTCTTCTCCTTCCAGAGTGCCGAGAGACCGACACCGGAAACCTTGACGACCTTGAAACGCACACCGGGAATATCACCCTTGGCCTTGCCCTTGCGACCAAAACCGGCGAGGAGGACTTCGTCGTTCTCGTCCACGAAGTTCAAGCAACCGTCATTGGGGACTGTACTGCGTTAGCCCCGCCTTCTTCAGTGCTCACCACAGCCTCTTGCTATAGTTATGCGCCATCTCCCTAATCATGTGACATACCGAAAGCGGTGACCTTCTTTCCGTTCTTGATCAACTGGACCCTGACACACTTGCGGATAGCGGAGTTGGGCTGCTTGGCCTCAACACCAACCTTCTCGAGGACGATACCCTTGGCGTGGGAAGATCCACCAAAGGGAGAAGACTTGAAGGCAGTTCCTAACAAGCGCTTCTTGTAGTGGAGATCGGACCAGCGCTGCTCACGGCGGTGGTTGCGGAGCTTGCGGGCGGCGTTGAGACCTCTTGGTTGTCCTGGAGGGCATGGTGAGCAACTGCACTGAGTACTGAGGTGTCGCAGACGTCGAGCGTGAGCGTCTCAAGCAATTCCGATGAATTGCGAGCGTCTGAAGGAGATTGACTGCGTACCTTTACCCATGATTGCGGTTGTGACGACGGATGTGCTGGAAAGAGAGTGGTTAGTATCGCGGGCGACGAAGCAGTGTTGAGGAGAATTGCAGCCCACAGTTGTGTGCGCACGTGCCCTTGGCATCGCTTCATTACGGGCTAGCGCGGATGCATCTTATCGGTCTTATCGCGCCGTCATCATTCCTCTGGACCGAGGACATGGGGGAACATCAACACGTCGATCGTTAACACAAGCGACTCTGGCCATATCGGGTTCTGATTTTCGAGTCACTGGGAGGGGTAACTGGATTGCGACGCGTTGCTGCCTTCCTATTCGATCTGCAACGCATGCCGACTATATTGCGCCTCGCAAGCAATACCTCATATTGCATGCCACACCATGCCTTCCAAAGACGACAGGAAGATCACCAAGACGCAGACCAACCGTCTACCTGCGCCGGCCCTTTTCGTAGGGCCTCCATCGCATAATGCATCCAACACGTCGCTGCATGAGACGCGAACACCTGCAAAGACACCTCTTATCCGCCAACGCTCCCTACTTTCCCCAGACTCCAAGCGACCTCTCCCTCCAACTACCAACGATGGCGACCACCTCAGCCCCACGTCTACGAACCCCTCGGCGCCATTCCAAAGGCGACAGCGGCAGCAGAGCCAAGCAGCCGACGCCGAAGCCTCGTCAAGAGCCGAAGCGATATGGGCCGAGATGCAAAACACGCTAGAGGAGGTAGAACTGAGTGCCATCAAGGGCCCCGGGATGACAGTCTTTGGCTCCGAACACTCGCGCGCACTGGACGAGCTACGAAAAGCCCAGATCGAACTCGCCAAAGCGTGGGCGCGTTCCGAAGAAGACGAGCCGACACCCGAACAACAAAAAAAGGCTCAAGAGAGCAAAGCAAACGATCTGCAACCCCAGAGTCTTACCAATCCCCACGATGGTACTGATACTGGAAAGGTCGAGAAGCTTTTCGATCGGATAAAGCTCGAAGAGGAGACGGAAAAGGACATCGAGCTTAGTCGCAAGAGGAGGGAGGAGAACGATCGGTATTTTGAAAAGGTGAACAAGGGCGTGCAAGAAGTGGTTGTGAGGCTGGAAGAGGTTGCAAAGGCGATGAGGGGTGTTGAGAGCGAGAGTAAAGAGATTTGGGGCCATGGAAGTGAAAACACTGGAGACACGGCAAGCGTCACAACATCGCAGAGTGTGACTTGAGATGGGGGGAGGCATACAACACCTTCCGACTGCTTCAACGTGTAGAGCTTGCCCGTTAACCCGGGATGAGCGGAACATCCATGAGCTTTTTACGACGTCTACGCTCATGGTCCATGAAATCCCAGGCTAGAACAAAAGTGTTCATCGCTTGGATGGGAACGAGGCGGCATTGAGCCGACATCGCAAACTACAGGAACAAAAGAACTGGTTCATACTATAGAAGACGAACTGAGCAATATCCCGGCCAGCTTACATGCTCCGAGAACCTGGAACGCCGCCTTACAAAGTATAGCATTTGTCAAGCCACAATACGAGCAAGGATTATCCTATAAATGGGCAAGCTTCGGGCAACTATAATCGTAGTCGGGAGAAAGAATCACAAAATCGCACATATTACAAAGGAGCAGATATTGGCATATGTAGAAGAGACCGTCTCTTCTTGTTCCAATCTATTTGGAGCCTCGCCTCCAACATCCATTACCGAGCTATCTATATTACAAATAAATGTATTTTGATTACCACCACGTCTTCCATTTTTCCGCTCTTTTTTTTCACCCCTTGTCTCGCGACCGTCTATAGCAGATAGCGATAATCCGGGCTCAAATCTCCCATTTCCGTCTTCTCGTACTCTGTCAATCCCACGTTCCTCACGCTCTTGTTCCGCTTCCGGTTCTCCCAGCTGCACATGACAAAGTACGCCGAGCAGCTTATCGCGCTTAGACAAACAAAGGCGATACTGATCGAGTAGCCGGGCGTGTATTTAGGCGCGTCTTTCTTGAGGAAAGAATAAGTAGCGATGATGCCACCGATATTTCCTGTGGTATCCGTTAGACACATATTTCATTGACCAAAAAAAATCGGGCACGACAGCTTACCGAAACCGACTTGCCACGCACTGCCTACAGCTCTCCTGTGATGCCCACCCAAGTTCATATTGAACCAGCAGACAATCACCGGCATGGCTGTATAAGCACCCATGGCGACTAGAAACAGTGCTGCGTACTGCAAATCGTGGTTATTGTGCACAGCAAGCAGGATAGCGAAACCAGCAATGCAGACGCAAATTGGGAAAATGGCGAAAAGAAAGCGGTGTTTCAGGCGATCGGAAAAGTAGGCAACAACCATGCTGAAGCCAAAGGCAGCAGCCCATGGAGGCACGCTGTGAAGTTGGGTTTGGATGGGCGAATAGCCGTAACCTTGGATGATGGAAGGGGAGAAATATGCGTAGCCGTATGCGGGAACGATGAGGCCAAAGTACATCAAACCACCGATGAAAACCTTGGGGTCTTTGAACACCTTACCGATGTCTGCGAGTTTGATGGGTCGTTCGCGGGCGGAGCGGCCCTGGTCGATTTGAAGCCGTGATTTCACGTATGCGCGTTCGGGCTCCGAGAGCCATTTGACTTCTTCGGGAAAATTGGGGAGCAGGAAGAAGAATGCAAAGGAGACGACGACGGTTAGAAGGCCTTCTAGAATGAAGATCCAGCGCCATCCTCTGTAGCCGCGGATATGGTCCATCTTGCCAATTGCACTGGCTAACAGCCCGCCAAATGCTCCGGCAAGCGTCGTCGAGCTGAAGAAGAATGAGAATCGCTTCTGTGCCTCGTGTCTTCTATACCACATTCCGATCAAATAGAAGGCGCCTGGGAACATGCCTGCTTCAAAGACGCCGAGGAAGAATCGCGTGGCTAGCAGTCCGCTGTAGTTCTGAACGAAACCCTGCAACATGGTTACGACTCCAAAGCCAAACATGCAGATGCTGAGCCAAATGCGTGGCTTCATCTTTTTGAGGAGGATGTTGGACGGGATTTCGCATAGAATGTAGGGGACGAAGAATATGACCAGCGCCGTGTTGTAGCGGTTATCTCGCAGGAGGTCCAGTTCTTCGCTCAGACCAAAGACGTTTGCGTTGGCAATGTTGACTCGGTCCAGAAATGCCAGGAGATACATAATGCATAGGAACGGGATGACATGGAGATCGATCCTGGCTACAAGTTTGGACTCGGTGGTGTTGGGTGGACAGGGGACGAGTTCCGGGTCCTCCTCATCGTTGTTATTGTTGTTGTAGCGAGGGACCACATCTTGCTTGTCGAGGTCCGGAGACGACGGCTCTTCTACACGCAGTCAATATGTTGCTCTGGAGTTCCATCATAGCCTCGATATGCTCCTCGACGATGATTTCCTTGTTGAAGATGGCGGTGAGCTTGTTGCAACCAAGGTCGGTCAAGCTTCACGGATGCGCTCCGAAACAACTTGGCGCCGTAATAGAGAAAGCCGCAACTTACTTTCCGTCTTGCCAAACATATTAGAGTTTGGCCTTGGACAATGTCACGCAGCTAAGCGTGCACTTGAGTCTAGATTGTCCGCCCCGTCGGCTGACTACTGTACCGTGGTAGATCAAAGACCAGGTTCACGCTTGCAATGAGACCT